>OZ005651.1:174489503-175089503 GCA_963930645.1 Salticus scenicus
TAGATGTAAATTGTACAGATAAAAAAAATAGGACTTAAATATTTCTTATTTAGTGTAACAAAAGTGAAATTTAAATAGAATTTAATTAGATAGATTCAATTTCATGAATTTCATCTCTTTCAAACCCGTGAGACGTATTAGCGTATACAATGTATTCACAGTAATCAATGTTGTGTTTTTCTTTCAATTTTAACTTTTTTTACATGATAAATTGAAAGTGTCCGGTCATTTATGGAAAGGTCATTTTTATGCGCGGAAGGGCGATTTATGTAAAATATTTTAAGGTTTTTATACTTTTTTCTTTATACTTTTTTTTTTTTTTTCATTAACTTCGCATGGAAAAACACGGGGGCTATGTCAAAAATACAAAAAGACAACATGGGAAAAATGCACAATTACAAGTGTGAAAAACAAAAAATTTGATTTGACATCGGTCAAAAAATAAATGAAAGATAATTAAAATAAAGACATCGGAAAGTGGGAAGGGTAGGATTGGGGTGTAGAATTCGTTAAACAGATGTTGCTTCTCTAAGATTTCACAGCTTTTGATGGTTCCCGTTTTTTCCCATGCGAAATTATGTTGTAAATGTTTAGACCATACTAGACTACACAGTATGCATAGCTATATATGTTACATTATGAACAAGACAATCGCCATGAGCAATGAATTCGGAAAGCAGAAACTTCTACCTGAAGACTCCTACATCCCAAAACCTACCCATCTCAACCCATGCCGACCGACGACAGATCATAGTTCCATGTAAAATATCTCAGAACTATCATAGGATAGTACAAAAACGGCAAATTCACATCAGTTACATTATACTTAAAGTTAACGTAAGATAAATGTATCGAAACGAAGGAACCTCCGACCCTTCCTTGGCCATCAGTCAAATGAATTAATCTCGTGGTAGTCGGAGAAAATCACAACCTGTCTTTCTTGTTGCATGCCTTAAAAATAATATTAAATAAATAAAATTAAGGAATTAAACACAATTCAATTATTGAATTTCACAAAAAGAAGAAGAAAAAAAAATTGTAAACACGATGTTTTGATAGGGTTTTTATTTTAACCCTTTGAGTGCTATGGACGCACATATGCGTCCAGCGAAAGTCATTAATATAGACTATGGACGCAAATACGCGCTTAGCAGATGTTATCAGTATGGACTATGGACGCAAATACGCGCTTAGCAGATGTTATCAGTATGGACTATGAACGCAAATACGCGCCCGGCAAAAATGATCAGTGTACTATGCAACACTCGCATAAAGTATTCAGTCCCTGGCCGCGAGTATTCAGCACTCAAAGGGTTAACACTTTTCGTGGGATGTGCTCAATATTCCATGTGAATTTACTTATCGGTATTCAAATTTATATTTCATATATCTGTATATTATCACGTGTATGTTATCTATATATCAGTCTAACGAAATCTGTATTTTGATGCTCCATATATTAGGATATTTTTCTTCTGTTTTTATTATTTTTATAATTTTTCATTTTGACCTAATTACAATTTTCTTTCAAATATGAATATTTATCTTGAGCTGGCGATGCATCTGAAGATAATCAGCCAAAACTGAGAACTAGTAGATCATATGAGAAGATCAAATTTGTAATCTACACTTCTATTTTTATTCGTACAATTTAACTTAACTGATGTCTCTCTATTGGTACCAGTTGATTACAAATGTTTAAAAATGATTTACATTCATGATGTAATAACTGAATTTATCTGATACAATTCCCTTGTTTCCTAATGTATATTTAAAAAAAATTACGTAACCACTTTTTAAAATGTTTGCACCTTCAACTTTAACCATAAACTCAGATATGTTATCAAATTACCATCCGGAATAATCTCTTATTGAAATTTTACTGCTTCCAATAAGAAATAATATTTCTCTCTAGTTTTTGCTATCGCAACGTCAAAATCGTAAGGAAACATCTTTCTCAAATTTCATTTCTGACCTTCAGGATTCTTATGACCATGATCTTCCAACCTCCAGAATTATCGTACTATGGGTTTGCTTCTTTATCAGATTAAAACTAACAGTGTTTCTTTTGAATATTTCCATTGCGAAAAGAGGGTGATTCAAATTACCGTAGTTTAAGTATTTGCTAATTACTCAGCCTCTGAATTATAAAACATCTAAATAAAGGGGGTTTTTAATTTTTCTGGTTTAAATGACACAAAGTTGCCAACGCCAAGCCTCCTAATTTTTAACAGAAATATTCACTTTATTCTATAACGAAAATTCCCTAATTGAATAAAACGAAAGAAACTCTATAGAAATAATGGTAATAAAAAATCCGTAAACCTCTAATGATAATGCATGCACTGATTTCTCGCATACATTCATATCAATCCATCTTAATTTTAACAAACTACAAAAATTTTGGTGATTTTGATTTTCGTAATATTATTTTTCTTATTATTTTTCAGCTTTTCTTAGTTCAGCATCTATTATTACTATTATTATTATTATTATTTTGTAGATAATTATAACGTATTCATTAGCATAACTCCATCTCTGAAATTCTCTGTGAAAACTTAGCTAATGACATTTATTCTTAATAAATTCTATTTTACACGGTTAAAAAAAAAACTCTTTTGTAATGAATTGATAGTGATGAATATCACTTTTATCAACATACAAATATTTCGGTGATTCTATTTTCTGTACCCATTAAACGCCGCTATATGAATCCCACTGAAAATTTATGAATTTTCGTATATTTTGGGTTTTAATGTGCATTTCTAATCATATTCAGCTTAAATAATTTAAAAAAAAAATTATTATGGTAGAAGATATAATGTGTTTCCAAAATGGGAGATTTGACACCTGATTGGAGTCGAACACATGTTGAAACACTGCAAAGCCCTTTTAAATTACTTTTCTTGTTCCCTGTTTGTTATAATTTAAGAAAATAATTGTTTTGTTTCATATCCATTGTTTAAAACCCCTGTACTCAAATGAGTTATTTTTGCTGATTTTTTTTCTTTGCTGATGTTTCGCAGAAAAGCAAACATCTTTGTTTAAATAATTGACAAATATATATATATATATATAGTTACATAAAAAAAAGAAAATATATATTTATCTTAATTACTTGCAGAGAAAAAAATTCTTAAAAAATTGTTCCCGTAGCGGGAGCTATGGCGCCTAACGGGTTAAAATTATTCGTAACTTTTCTTAATTCAGAATATATTATATTGTTATATCTTTTTTAACGATAATGTCTTCATTAGGATAATTGTACCTCTGAAGTCCCCTGTGAAAATTTAGCTAATAATTTTTATGGATAATAAATTCAAATTTTGCTTAGTTAAAAAAAAAAAAAAAAAAATGTAATGTGACTGATGTCGGTCCTTATCACTTTTATCAAAATACGAATACTTCTGTGATTCTAGCTTTCTTAATATTATTCTCAACTTTTCTCCACTCAAAATTTATTATTGTTAATTATTGGTTTATTTATTTTTTAAGGCGATAACGTTTTCATTAGGATAATACTTCCTCTGAAATTCCCTGTAATAAACTAGCCAATGATACTTATACTATCTTGCATAAGTTAAAAAAATAATAATAAATAAAAATCTATTTCGTAAAGAACAAAAGAAAATCTAAAAATTCTTAAATTAGAGAGTGATGATCAACAACATGCTTAATAACTGACAATTAAAAATGCCTTCATTTCCACTAATTTCGTTAAGTAGCAATATTTCATTACTAACAAAAACTAAAAAAGTAGATGATTCATCTTTTTAAGTATCTTCAACATTCCTTATATAAAATAAATAAATAAATAAATAAAATAACCCTTAACTAAATCGTACCGTACTCTTTGTTGAAAATACACTACCTACTAATAAGATCCTAATCATGCAGATATAACGGTTTCTTCAAAAAATTGAAAAAAAAAAAAAAAATCCACTTTTTTAATTGTAACACGTAGAGTATTAGACCCGGTGATAAGCCATTTTTAGGAAACTTGGCATATTACTTTAGACAGAGCATGCAGCAATCAGAATGCAAAACTGTTAAACATCTTACGAAATATGAGCACTTTTCCTAAATAAATTTTAATTACGCATGAACAAGCTTTTAAGAAATTTCATTTGCATAATTTCATAGCCAAAAATATTGAGCTATATATATGAAAACACCAAATAAATATCGTGTAAATTTTAAAAAGGTATAGAGATGGAATGAACAGAATTTCAGTTCCTTTCAAAATAAAATTTAAACTATAAGGTGTTTTATTCACATTTTTATTTTGATTCATTCAATGCCCAATGGTAATGCAGTGTTCGCTGATTGTAAATAAATGCCCATAAAACCCCTTATCATCTTCCTTTTCTTTTTTTTTTTTTTTTTTTTTTTTTTGAGAAGAACTGAAATTCTCTTGATTCTATTTCTCATAACTTTTTGAATTTACACGATATTTATTTGGGGTTTTCAGATAAGTAGCTCAATACTTTTGGCTATTAAATTATGCAAATTAATTTTTTTAAAAGCTCGCATATGAGTAGTAAAAAAGTATTTAGTAAAAGTTCTCATATTTTGTAAGATATTTAACATTTTTGCATTCTGATTGCCGTATGCTGTGTTTAATATAGTACGTTAAGTTTCCTAAAAATGGGTTTGCAATGGGTCTAATACCCTACGTGTTATAGTAAAAAAAGTGGCTTTTTTTTTTTTTTCTTTTTTTTACAATTTTTTAAAGAAATCGTTATATCTCCATGAATATAAGTGATAACTACATAAAAATTTGGACAGATAATTAGAAGAATTCTATTCTCATTATCAGATACTACATCAAAAACACATTCCAAGCATTACTTTTTATAGAATAATGACCCATACCATTTTGACTTTTGTTTATTTTTTACTGGTACCCTTTTCCTCTTCAGGACAAACCTTTTGCTGAAATATATGAGGTACAACGTGTTCTTTATATTACCAAAATTTCAAGGTAATTCCTAAAGTATTTTCTTAGATATTTGACAAAACGTCTACATTTGAAAGTGTCCAACTACTTATTGGTAGATAGTGTAGGGTTGCCATTATATTAAACAATTTTAGGTCATATGAAAATAGCTTCATAAATGGCCCAGAGAGTCTGTTCGCTAAAATAGTAAATGAAAGGTGCCGAGTCGAAATCAACTCACACTCTTCGGCTTATCCATTCGGTGTTTTTCGCGGTTATCAACGAAACTCGCGCGAATATGGACTAGGTTCCATCAGAAAGATCCACCACGGACACATTCCATCCAGGCATAGGTCTCACGTGTAGACAATTGTCCTTAACCACTACATCAAGCCCAACACGAACGAAAAAATAATAATTTAAATTGCATAGGCATTAATTACATTAAAGTAAATTTTAATGGCACGACTCATTTTCAAATATAAGAAAATTAATATTAACGAGAGACGAATTGAATGTTTACCTTAACTAGTATGTTGTGGCCACCACAAGACTTTCTTCTATATTTTCCTATATACATATTCAATCACTAACAATATTTAAAAAAAAAAAAAAAAAAAAAAAAAAAAAAAAAACGATTTTTTTTTTTTTTTTTTTTTTTTTTTTTGAGTAAAAAAAAATCGATAAATTTGTTTTAAATTATCACAGATTTATAGTTCAACCATTCGTTTTAAAGGTATTGACGAGATCTTTCGAAAGATACCCATCTTGAAAATTTACCCCCCCAGGGGGGGAAGCGATGCCCCCACATGCACAGAAATTTTTCCCTAGTTAACTATTACTATTATCAATAACTCATATTAATTTTACAATCACAAGTTAAAAATAACTCTCATTATGTACATTTATACAAAATTTTGTCCTATACTGCCACGTTAAAAATTTAGAAAAAATGCGATCACAGCGCCACCTGTTGAGCTATTGATCCCCAAATGTAATCAGCACCAGTTTATGTCGGGGACCAACTAAATACCAAGTTTGGTTAAGTTTCGTAAAGAAAAAAAAATAAATAAAAAATAAAATAAAAATACGATTTTTTTTCTAAGTTTTTTTTCGTTAAAAGTAAAAAAATCGATAACTTTGTTTCAAATTGTCACAGATTTATAGTTCAACCATTCGTTTTAAAGGTATTGACGAGATCTTTCGAAAGATACCCATCTTGAAAATTTACCCCCCCCCCCCCCCCGGGGGGGTACTTCCCCCCCAGGGGGGGAACCGGTGCCCCCACATGCACAAAATTTTTTTCGTAGTTAACTACTACTATTATCAATAATTCATATTAATTTTACAATCACAAGTTTAAAATAACGCTCATTATGTACATTTATACGAAATTTTGTCCTATGCTGCCATGTTAAAAGTTTACATAAAATGCGATCACAGCGCCATCTGCTGGGCGATTGATCCCAAAATCTAATCAGACCCTTTCCATGTCAGGGTCCAACTATACACCAAGTTTGGTTGAATTTCATTCATCGGCTCGTGAGATACGGTGAAACATACGAAATTTTGCGATCACAGCGCCACCTGCTGGACGATTGATCCCCAAATCTAATCAGCTCCATGCCCCGTCAGGTTCCAACTATATACCAAGTTTGGTTGAATTTCATTCATTGGTTCGTAAGATACGGTGAAAAGTACGAAAATTTGTCCTATACTGCCATGTTAAAAATTTACATAAAATGCGATCACAGCGCCACCTGATGGGCTATTGATCCCCAAATCTAATCAGCACAATGCCCCGCCAGGGTCCAACTATATACCAAGTTTGGTTGAATTTCATTCATTGGTTCGTGAGATACGGTGAAAACACTAAACCACAGACACACAGACAGACAGACACACAGACTGACACACAGACAGACACACAGACAGACACACAGACAGACATTTTTTAAAAACTATCAATTCGTGTTCAGGACATCCCAAAACGTGTAGAACCGTCAAAAAACGGAGGTCGAAAATTTTCGCGAATCCAATACTTTCTCTATATTACATATAGAAGAAAGTAAAAATGGTACATGTTGCATTCCAAAATATCAGTACACAAAATAAATTGAATACATTGCAGTTAATGACCAATCAAAAATCAAAAAAGCGTTTTCGACGATACTATATTACCTGTAAGATACAAAATTCAGCGTATCCTATACTAAGTTTATGTGCAAAGAAAATGTATCTATTTTCCATACTACGTAATAGAGTAACGCAAAAAGTTTTTAATATTTTATCACGTATGAATTTAAATTCTGGCAAATATTTTTTTTTTTTTTCATTATTATTTTTTATTTGCATTACTTTATTTATGCATGTCACCTTCCGGGTGTTCTAAATTTAAGTAAATTTTCTAGATTTCAAATTTTTAGATTTTGAGTAGAATCATGCAAAGGAATTGTAATATATTATTATCTAGCTTTGTTTATTCCGTGCAACTTGTTGAATTATACAAACCCGGCTTCATCAATCTATCAAAGCTTTTTAATATACAACAAAGAGGAGTAAGCTCGGTTGCCTTCAATAGCAGTCCTTTCCGCGGAGGATCAAAATTGTGATGGCATGACCTCAGACCGCCCCATAGGATTGAATTCCAGACTTTTGCCAATTGCACATTAAGAAACTCTAATGCGACGTCCATTCAACCTCAACCTCAACGGTTTTCAAAGCAGCCCAGCGAAGTTTCTAAAGTAAACATAATAAATTTTTCATGGTTGCGACAGACGTATGTGTAGTGCAATTCTTAAAAAAAAAAAAAAAAAAAAAACTGAAATATTTAAAGCGTAATTCGTAAAAAGAAATTTTTTTTTTTTTTTTTTTTTTTTTTTTTTTTCGTGAAAAATTTTAAATTGCGGTTAATTTTCTTAAATATTTATTTCATGACTGCATTTTTTCCGAATTGCAAGCAAGGCATTTTATGTCCACACTTTACCAGTTCTTTAGTTTTCGTTTACAAGAAAATTCGCATAATTCTAAGTTTGAAGCGCCGCTTTGCATTTTGCACAACTTTTTGTCAAAAGTTGCATCTCACGCGAAATTAAACTATATATGCATATATTATTTTTAATTTTTCGATAATAAGATGTGAGATTATATCTTCAGTTTTTTTTGCTTGATTTGGCCGCTTAAAAATGACATATCGAAAAAAGAGAAAACACCGTTAAAATATGTGAAAAATTACATAAAAATTGATTACATAATTATCAAAATAACCGATGCTGAACGCCTGGATGCGTAAAAAGTAACACTTGTAAAACAAAAATTTGTAAAACGTAAAAAGAAAATTTTTATACACTTTTTTTTTCCCCTCCAACCCTTAACCCTTTAACGCTCATTGGCTGGCAATATAATTTTTAAAGTAATTATTTAACAATTTCTATACATCAATTTTTTACTGTTTGTTATTCTTTTAATTGCTTTTTTTTTATCTTCTGTGTTCGTAGATAGCAACACTACTCCAAAACTTAACTAACGATATTTCATTGGATGTTGGGTTGTGGGGTTTAAAGCCGATTGACTATACTAGATTCCTAGGCCTATAAGTGGAATGTCACTCCACGGTCGAGGGGGGGTCTTTCTTAGGAGCGCTAGACCGTATTTGTGCGAGTTACAGAGAAAACACAGACAACTCCGAACAGCTAGGTCGATGAGCACCACCTGGGATCGAAACCGCCAGCGGCAGTTTTCATTAACAAGCTTTGAGCGCAGAACCGCTCAGCCATCGCTGGTGGGGCCACATTTCAGAGAAAGACAAATTCAAAAGTATCTTTAAATTTCTTGGTAGGCGTATAGTGGCAGTTTTAATGATGCCATCAGGCCTAAATTTTTCGCCAGATAAAAGGCCGTACTATTATTTTGAACTGGTAAAATTATTGCAAGTTTTTTTGCGATTTATAGTGTTTACTTACAAATTTATTTATTTATTATATTAATTATTATTTAAATTTAATTAATTTAACAAAGATGTTTCAATGGTACTATAAATGCAATGGTGCTATAAATATTACGACGATTTTTTTTTTTTTTTTTTAACGTAGATGTTTTAAACCAAAAATTTCTCAAAAATTAAAAATAATATATATATATGTGTGTGTGTGTGTAACTAATAGTCACTTTTGAAATTAGTTCAGCATTTTCAAAAGAAAAATAATGTGTGAACTCAGTAGGGTCCTATTTAACATTTGTGTGACGATAAGAATTTTATTGTGTCGGATTCTTTCGAAGATTTTTGCGCATACTCAAATGCAGACAAATACAGAAAACTTCGAATGACTAGGTCAACAGTGGCGATTTGGGATCGAGTCCTGCAACTCCCGTGTCGTACTCCCGGTTCTTCTTCTTTTTCTTCGGCGATTAGTATCTTCTCTCGGCGAATTTTGTTAATATTTCATAGTGATTTTCCATTATTTCTTTTTATTCCTAATAAAACAAAATAGTTCAAATACCAGGAAATAAGTAGGGTCCTGTACTAAAAGTAATTAAATTATTATTAACCAGTAATACAGTTTAAAGTTGTAAAAGATTGTGTAATGTCAAAGGGGAAGAAAATATGACTCTTATCTTAAATTAAATTCAGTTTAGAACAGATGGTTGTGGATGTTGGGCTATGACCGATTCACTACGTTAAGGTCCTAGACCTATGGGGGAAGTGCTTCCCGTGGGGGTCTTTCTATTGGGTCCTAGCCCGTATTTACACAAGTTACGGAGAACACCACAGAAAACTCCGAATGTCAAGGTCCATGAACGCAACTTAGGAGCAAAACCGGCACTTCTCATCTACCATCTTTGAACGCAAAACCGCTCAGCCACTGGTGGGAATTTTACTAATAAGAAGATGAGGAAAAAAACAAATTCTAATTAGATGAAACTCAAATCATATGCCACTCTAATTACTATCTCTCAGATTATGATATTCAATGTGATAAATAGGTTTGGTATAACATTTTTCAGTCTAGAAGTATATTAAATAAAGCAATTCTACCATTTATTATTTTCATAAAAGGGATGCTGCATGAGATTCCAAGAGGTTCTGCTGTAAAAGCTGGTAGACGCAATGTGCCGCTCTCAATCCTACTGGTCGACCTAACTGTTCGGAGCTTTCCGTTGTTTTCTCCGAAACCTGCCTTTAGGATCTCCTACAAAGACCTCGATGGAGGGCACTTCTCCCAGTCCTAGAACCCCAGTGTAATCCTTGGGTCTTGACCTCAACACCATCTCACCATAAAATAAATTATTTTGGTGCTGCCACCTGTTGATATAAAATATATTCATTTAAAATTTTAACGGAAATTAGTACCTGAGATAAATGATATTATTTTATTGCTTTTATTTTTAACATTTTTCACGAAGATAAACGAAATCAACGATAATTTAAAAATTTAATTTTATTTTTTTATATAATTCTATTAATTTTTCGATTACTTGTGATTTTCTTCTGTAGTTTTAAATATCCCTTTTTTACATCTATTTAAAAAGTAAAAGAAAATAAAGAAATACTTTATTCTTTGAATGTTGGAAAAAAAGAAAAGAAAGAAAAGAAAAAAGAAAAGAAAGCAAAGAATGGGAATACTTGAGTGTCTATTTTCTTCTTCTTCTTCTTCTTCTTTCCGTTTTAGTTTTCGATGTTGTTTTCTACGAGTGCACTGCTTTATAAAATCAGAATATCGCGATACGTATATTGGCAGAAGAATTATGTTTTTATGTCTGTCAGATTGAACAGCAAATGCCCGGTAGCGGACGTGGGCCTAGCCGTTTGGAGTTTTTCGTGGTCTCCTCTGAAACTCACGTGATTATGGGTTACGAAGAACGACCACCCTCAAAAGATAAAAGAACTTTCTTATACTTTTATTTTAAGTCAATTAACGTTAGTATACTTGATGCAAAAGTAAAATGTGGATTAAACTACTCATAGATTTTCTTTATTTTGTGAACAACTGAAATTCTGCTCATTCCATTGACGATAACTTTTTGAATTTCTATACATATAATTTTCAATCATAACTCAATAAGCTTGGCTAATAAATTATGAAAAAAAAAAAAAAAACGCACATACGCAGTTTAAAATTATTCAATATAAAAGCTGATAATTTATCAGATATTTAATATTTTTGTGTTCTGATTACAGCATTTTATTTTAAATATTAGGCTCATGAAAAAATTTCGTTGTTGTTAAGGAAACTTTAAAATCTCGATGAAGATGCGGACTATTCACATACAAATGAATGCAGATAATAAGCACACGCTACTGAAAAAAAAAAAAAAAAAAAAAAAAATCAATTAGCATTATATTTTACAGGGAGATCCCAAACATTATTTTTCTTTAATTTTTTACTGGTCCTTGTTTTGCCTTCGGTACAAAACTTTTACTTAAATATTTGAAGCATGTCCTGTTCTTTACGCTTAGTGGCACAGCCGTTGAATTTTTATGCATATATATTATTGAGGGACTTTTACAATCTTAAATATTCTGATTTTTTTTTAAGTAAAAGGGGAATATATATTTTATTAAAAAACAAATTCTACTAATTTTGGACTAGTTTAAAAAATAAATGTGCAAAATTTTTGCCAAACATTTTGAACAGTGTAATACTGTAAAAAGGAATTCTTTGATAATCTGAGATCTGTTGACAATATAGACATTGCAATGTGAGAGAATTACTTAAAAAGAGAGCTGTTAAAATACGATTAAAAAAGATAATTATATGATAAATATCAATTATTATTATCCATACCTAATGCTATTTAATCACAACATCATATTGGGATAAATCAGAATCAGAAACATCTAGTACTTACTGTTACAGATTCATAGTGCTGCCATCTGTTAATTTAAATATGATATCTTGTTTTTTGGCGTGAAGCAAATTTTAGGCGCGCCAAAGAATTGATGAAGTTGAAATAAGAACGACTAAAAATATTAAATGATCAAAATAATTAAAAATATAAGTTATAATGTTTATGTGCTTCCTTAAATTCTGACAAATATTATTCATTATATGGTTGCCTGGCAACCTGGTCAAATATGTAAGTGTGCGGAACGTTTTATTTGTTCACATTTTCTATATTTCATGAATAGAAGTAATTAACGATAGTTAAAATTTAAAAGGCTCTTTTTTTGAAGCCTTAATCTCATTGATGATTATTTAAAATTTATTATGAATTAAAAGTTTTTATTTTCTATTGATATCAATATTGTATTTGTTCAGAGTCTAGATGCTTTCAAATTATTCCCTATTCTTCTTATGTGCGATGCTTTTGAACATTTGGAATATGAAACAATGTTTCATAAATTTTTAAAGGCTTCAGTGTTTGTATTTATTAATTTCTTATTACTTTATTTTTATTAATGTTTTAACTGAACGGTCATACCTACCATTCTACGATGAATAAGATTTTCATATTCTTTAATAGATGGCAGCACTGTTAAACATTTTCTTACTTGTTTTGCTTTTCTGATTTTCTCTTACAAATATTCTTTTTCGGAAAAAGGGAAAAAGAGAGAGAGAGAAGGAGACAGGGTGAGGGAAAAGCTGATGCAGTATGGGGAAATTTTTTTATGTATAAGTCATTTTTTCCATTTTCGAACAGGGCCCACCAGCGGTCGAGCGGTTCTGCGTCCAAAGCTGGTAGACGTGAGATGCAGAGCCCGATCCGAGGTCGCGCTCGTCGTCCAAGCCGAGCCGTTCGGAACTTTCCGTGGCTTTCTCAGAAGCTTGCCTAAATACGGGCTAGGACCCCTCAGGTCCAGGACCCTAGTGCATTCAATTGGTCTTACTCCCAAACACCAACACCCTTTTAGAACAACCACACTTCTTGCACTTGTTATCAACTTATACACATGGCGAGACCCAACAGTAGTGCATGATATCTGTGGACCAGATCGTTTGAAATTATCTTCTCTCCCACAATTCGCAAATTAAAGTTCTGTCTTAAACAGAATACAATTTTGTATGACGGCCTGTTTTGCTTTATTTAGTATGGTCTACCGCAAAATGATGTTGACAATTTCTTTTCATTATTATTTCAAAAAAAAAAAAAATAATATCAATATATTTTATTCGTTTTCATTTCGAATTTAAAATCATCAAAAAAATTAAAAACTATAAATGAAACTTATGAGCCAATTTTCTTTCCTCGAAATGTAGCAATATTACTAGTCTTAGATTACGATAATAGTTCTTGGACTGTTGGACAACACTATTTACTACATTTACTATATTTACTATAGATATTATAATGTTTCTGTCATTTTTTTTTTTTATTCCGAATATTTTGTTGTACCTGTGACATTACAATATTGAATTTTCTAAAGATTTTACATTTCTTAAATTATCAAAATTTTATTTTTTAAGTAAAGGAATATTTTTTTTTTAAGTTAAAAAAAAAAAAAAAAAAAAAAAAAAGAACTAAATTACGCATTAAACCGAATTTAATTTTGGATAAAATATATAAAGCACATAGCTTAATTTCTTCTTTTTATAATAGGATATAAATTGTTTATTTTAACATGGTATGAATGAAAAAGCAAGAGAATGTTGTCTGATTGAGATGAGCCTCCGTCAAAGAAAAGAAAAAAAAAAAAAAAAAAAAAGCCACCAGAAGCCAGGACTCTAAAAACTTTTCTTCAGCCGGAAGCATGCTTATTTTGTCATGACCCCTAATTGCTATAAAATAAGTAGAACTTCGACCGTAGTCTGAACAGAAGTTATAGAAAGAACATAATTTTTCTTAGCTTCATAAGTCATTTAATCGAATAGTTAGTTTTTCTTATGAAAGTGAAACGACACTCATTTCATTACAATAATAATAGTAACAACAAAAACAATATTATCATTAAATATTTTATTTATTCACATCATTACTTATTTAACATAATCACATAAATCACATTACTTATTTAACAAAACCACATTCATTTATTGAAGAATAAAAAAATTGCAAGCAAATACTGTAAGTTAAAATAAATAAATAAATGAAAATGCAACAATTGTTTTGGGTTGAAGTGATTAAGTACAACTCTTCATCAGACGGAAAAAAAATTAAGAACTACAGCAGTATGAAAGCCGCAGCGTAGATATTGCACTCATGCTTACTATTTTTCATTCAATGGAGCATTTAATTAAGAAAAGTCATTCGTCAGATTTAGAAATAAATAAATAAATCCTTAAAAAGCAACTACAGTTTGGCACTGATTAAAACATAGGCTGGCTCTATCTCGAAATAGGGCCTTTGATATTTCAGGGCTCAAAAATATTTTTAGCTCAAATATTTTAATGTAAAATGCCTAAAAATAATTTTAAATAGCAAACTTTATGAAAAATTTATTTCCAAAAGCAAAATAAAGTCCCAGCACTGGCTGAGCGTTTCTGCGCTCAAAGCTGGTAGATGGAAAGTGCCGAGTTCGGTCCCAGAACGCGCTCATCTACCTAACCGTTCGAAAATTTTCTCCAGATATCGCGTAAATACGGGCTAGGACCCCTTAAAAAACACCTACGGAGAGCATTCTACCTATCAGCCAATCGGTCTTAAGCCACACAACCAAAATGATATTTTAAGTTCAGTATTTCGCTGAATATGCATTTCAGCTTACTTATTTACTACACTCCAAGTTTAAAATTGTTAAGGGGACAAACTACTTTTAAAAATAAAATAAAGGGAAAAAAAGTCGATCAACTTTCAAATTTTTTTAAAAAAGAATAAATGCATGTACTTTTTTTTTTTTTTTTTTTTTTTTGTGTGTGTGTGAGTGTGTGTGTGTGTTTGACGTTACTCTATCGATTAAAAATATTATTTTGGTTCACTTTAAAATAGAAAACTATTTTTACTGCAGATTATTTTTAAAAAAATTCAAGGGTGCTTTCTCACTGCGTGCAGAGTATCTCAATTATAATTCCCTTTATCCTTAAAATTTTTATATTAAATGAAACAAAACATTCAAATTATAATCCGAATTAAAAGGTTTGAATTATTTTTAAAATATGGAGTTTAATTAATAATGAAATTTGAAAAATGAAATTACCATTAAAATTTTTATATTTCCACCCCCCCCCTTTTTTTTTTTAACTGAACTACTTCTTTTTACTTCATTTTATTCCTTATGTCAAAATGTATGACTGAAAAAATTTTAAGTTCATATCTCAAATACTTTCTGAAATATCGTACGCGCAGTGAGAAAGCAACCTTGAATTTCTTAAAAAAAAAAAAAAAAAAAAAAAAAAAAAAAATCTGCAATAAAAATAATTTTCTATTTTAAAGTAAACCAAAATAATATTTTTAATCAACAGATTAATGACATACTTTATTTATTTTTTATTTTTATTTATTTATTTTATTTATTTATTTTATTTTATTTATTTATTTTGTATTTGCTTTCATTTTTTTTTTTTTTTAATTCTGAAAGTTGATCGAAAATTTCTTCCTTTATTTTATTTTAACAAGAACGAAAAAGCATGCGGTACGCATTGATTATTAGCACTTTCCAAATGTACGTAATTGTTGTATCGTATAACATTCAATACTATTTGCCTATGTATTCACACCATCGAGCTTTAATTGATGAATCACACAAAGGACAGGCAGTACTTCAGAGAGGCAAGCAGATAGACTAATTGCATTTCTAATCATTCTTAAACATTGTTAGAAAGTGTTAAAAATGCTTGACACGAAAGAAAACATAGCCCTTATATTCTAATTGCAACCCTTAATATATCAGAATATTTTAGTGCAGCCCTGTAAATCTAAAGGACAGCAAAATCATATTCTATATAAAATATTATTTTAGCGTATTAACAATAAATGTAAATTTCTTTATGATTTTGCAATAGAAGTTCTTTAAATGTAATTTATAAAAATGTCTGTCCTAAAATGCAATGCATTGGCATTTTAGTGCGTGTCCTTCTATACAAACCAGTTGCAGATAACCTATTAATGACATTTAAAATGGGGAACATTCCACAGTAAATTTGAATAACATATATAATTTTGTAAAAATTCTTAAAATATTTATGAACGCTGGGGGCGGGCAGACGGACCGGTAGACAGATGGAGAGTCAGACCGATAGATACACCAAATGAAATCATATTCGCACTTAAATAATGTTTAAAAAATGTTAAATCACTTAATGTAAACAAAAATGTAATTTCAGCAAATTTCCAATAAAAGCCTTCAATGTAACTGTATATTTTTGTAGCTCTGTAAATCTAATGCTAATCATACTGCATTCTGTAAAAAGCATTCTTTTGTGCATATGAATAACATGCTTCAATTATATGACGATTTTTTCAAAGTAAAGTTGTTAAAGTTTGGTTTATAGAAATACCTCCCATAGAACAAATGCTTTGGAATACTTTGATGCCCTTGTACACAAACCAGTGGCAGTATTTACTCCATTGTCTATAGCAAACATTCGATAGGGAACTTGAATAACATATTTCAATTTCATTGAAATTTGTGTAAAATAAAGGAATTAAAATATAGTTCATAAAAATACCTCGCATAGACCACAATGCTTTGGAGTATACTTTCGGGTATCCCTGTACACAAACCAGTAAAGGTGTTCACTCCATTTTCAATAGAGAACTTGATTAATATATATCAGTTTCATGAAGATTTGTGTACAGTAAAGGTATTAAAATATGGTTTATAAAAATACCTCACATAAAACACAAAGCTTTGGGATACTTTCGAGTGTCCCTATTCACAAACCAGTAAAGGTTTTCACTCCATTTTCAATAGGGAACATCCGATAGCGAACTTGAATATCATATATCAGTTTCAAGAAGTTCCATGAATATTTACGGGAGTTAGAGCACGGATAGACAGATAGACGGACAGACAGACAAATTGAAGCTATTAACACTTTTCAACCTTATTGGAAATAGTTTAAAAAACATTTAGAAAGTTTAATATAAACGAAAATGCAATTCCAGCAAATTTCCAAAAATACCCATTAATGTAACTGAATATTTTTGTGTGGCCCTGTAAATCTAATGCTAATCATACTGTATTCTATGGAAAGTGTTCTTTTGTGCATATGAATAATTTATTTTAATTTTATTAAGATTTGTGCAAAGTAAAGTTCTTCAAATTTGGTTTATAGAAATACCTCTGATAGAACGCAATCCTTAGGAATAATTTCGGGTGTCCGTGTATACAAATTAGTGATGGTATTTACTCCATATTCAATGGGGAACATCCAATAGTAGACTTGAATAACATATTTCAATATCATTAAGATTTCTGTAAAGTAACGGTATTAAAATATGGTTTATAAAAATACCTCTCATAGGACACAATGCTTTGGAATACTTTCAGGTGTCCCTGCACACAAACCAGTAAAGATTTTCACTCCATGTTCAACGGGAACATCGATAGTCAACTTGAATATTATATATCAGTTTCAAGAAATTCCATGAAAATTTACGGGAGTTAGAGCGCGGACAGACAAACAGACAAACCGAAATCATTAACACTTTTCAACCTTGTTGGAAAGTGTTTAAAAAGCTGTTTGCTTAACGGACAAGATTGCACTGCAAAATACAACATTTTTTCGATACTTTTGCAATAATTACGTAGTTATTCTAGCTTATTGTATCAGGCTATTAAATGATATATATCTTACAAAGGGGAAAATCCAGAATATTCCCTATTACAATGAGTCTGAATGCTGTAACATGTTGTTTAAATGTTTTACTTATATCAGGGGTTGTATAGTCTCCACATTTTTATCAGGATACTTTCAGGGAAGAGAAATTTTTGCTCCTTCTGTCCTTATTTATACAATAATCACTTTCCTATTTGATCACGATGCATTTCTACAAAAAATATTTTGAAAATTTCTGAATAAAAGTAGTTACAGCAAAAAAAAAAAAAAAAAACTCATCTTTGAAAGTGTACTAAAAAAAGGCAGGAACTACGACCCATGTTATATACAATATCGTTTTTAAAAATTATGCCTTTTTGAGTGAATAAGGAAGAAATGAAAGATTTTGTTCTCAAAGAGTGTTAAAACTACGAAAATATGTTTTCTGAAGATATTCTAAAAAAGAAAGAGTTTGTGATGGAATAAATAATCTATCGACACTCTTTTTTATGTTTGTATAATGTATTTCGATGCGACAAAAATATTTATTTATTTATTTATTATTTTCAGCATAGTAAATCAAGGATGACCTGAATGCTTATGAGCCTGAGCGTTGTTTTTATCTTGACTGAAATATGACTATACTTTTTTTTTTTTTTTAAGCACCCCTTCCTCTCCCCAAATAAAAAAATAAGTGAATCTCAAATTTATGAGTATTATTTTCGTTGCTGAGCAGACTTTGCAGAAAGTTCAGTTTAAAATTCCACCTAAAGAAATTCTAAATTATGTCCCAGAAATAAATAATAATTAATAATGTCTTAGCACGTCCTTTTCTGGTGTTGCGAAAATTTATTTCTACAAAAGGATTTAGACCATAAGTGAAGAACTTGCGGCCTCGGCGAGTTTCTTGCGCAGCATTAAAAAATAATTAAAATTTAATAATTCTTTAATAATTAAAAAAAGGCAAAATTAGATGTGTTAAAAAAAAGAGCAAAAAATGTTTCAGACCTTGCTCGTATATACCTGCAGAATACTCTTGATTTAGCAAAAATGTTGAATTTACAGAAAGATAAAATTTAAGTATTCAGTAACTGTAGATTCTGAGATTCTGACGAGCACATTTTTGCCATGAATCTGGTATTTTAACCACTTTTAGTAGATGTATTCGAGGCTCCTATGGAACGACAAATGGAGGATTTATTTTAGATGGGGGAAGATAGTATCCTCAAAACCCTTTTTGAAAGTAAAAAAATTCCATAGAAAGCTTCGAAAATTGTGTTTAATATTCATACCTACGAGATCACGCACAAGTACTTTCTTGCTTTCCTGCTTTGAAAATATTGCTATTGGAAATAACGCTATTGTGAATCGACATTTTCTGTCATAACAAAAATTAAATCTAGTTTAAGAACGCAAATGACAGATGCTTATTTAGCGGATCACAAAGACCTCTCGATACAAAACTTGATCGAAATGTTGAATTACTTTCAAGCAAGAAACAAATGCAAATATCTCACTAACTTAAATTTTTCATCGGGTTTGAAAACTATTTTAAATGATATTTGTATGTTAGTTTTTATAACTTAAGAATATTATTTTTCCATTGAATTCATTCATAATATAATAAATTTACTTAAAAATACTCGTACTTTTCCATTCTTATTTGAAATGGTATTTAAATATGTAGTTATTTATTTAAAAAATATTTACAGTTCAATGTAACGAGTTATTATTACCCTTATGTGAGCGCAAAATTACTTTATATTATTAAGTTGCATGATAAAAAAAAAGACTTATTTTTATATTATTTCTATATAACTTAAAATTTAACAAAACTCTATGAAATCGTAATAATTTTACAAAAAAATATTTATAGGTATATATATCAACATTATATTCGCATTTATAAGTATATATATATCAACTTATGCGATCACCTTTATTTCTGTCTAATTTATATATGGCCTCTAATGGTAAAAAAGTTTCGCCTCTGATTCAAAGGAAAGAATTCAAAGGAAAAAAGGTATACAATTATGTATAGCAATAGCGTTTATTTATCTATAATAATAAATTTCGAATAAAACAGCGTCGTAATTTCAGTCATCAGTGAAAATAAAAACAGTGAAAAATTGAAGTTGTCTTTGCCTGTTAAAAACCTTCATAAAATAATAAATTTTTAAAAAGTGCATATTGATTATAGTGATTTGTTTTAGTGAATTTTTTTAGTGATTTTTTTTTATTATTTTTTTATATATATTTTTTTAATTATTTTTTAATTATTTTTTTTTTATTTTAGTGATTTTTTTTTTTAATTGCATAATACAAGAGATGATAAAATTAAAGAAAACATCCAAAAATGTAGAGAAATATTTGAATTCTAGTTAAACACTCGAGATATTAAATGAAATCTTTTACCAAAACATACACTTAAATTTCCAATTTCCAATGAAGATTCAGTCATCAGTATATTTTGAAGACTAGCAACAGATTCAAAAAGAAAAATATTTTTGATTATTTTGTAATACAAAAAATGCCGAATTGCCCATGATTTACCCATATGATTGTGTAAAATATGCAACATTTGCATGTATACTACCATTCTAAATCACTTTTGTTTTTCCTTTCCGCAGTTTATTCGTATTTCCATAAGTGCAAATAAAAATTCTATCTTAAGACTAAATTTTCTTCTCTCACGCCTTTCATAATTTAAAATTCCGTTCTAAACAGAATTTAATTTAACAAAATATCATGCGATTTTTTTTTTTTCATCATTGACAACGATTTATTTTCCCCTTGGGTCATGTATCCTGTGCTCAAGCCTAGGACCCTAGTGCCTTAATCCCACAACCCAACCCATATATGTTGTCATTCATGACATCACAATATTCCCTTTTCGAAAGATTTTACATGTTTAAAAATTATCAATATTTTATCTTTTGAACAAATTAAAAATGTAAGATAAATTAAACATTAAAAAATAATAATTAAAATTCGTTCTTAAACTAAATTTAATTTTCAATAAAAAAATAATAGCGTGTGTTAAAACCGAAAAAATCTTCAACATCTTGAACGCCAAAGAGAAAAACTGAAAAGCAGACATCTCTTTCCGTAGCATTTAGCATACCGTCATCCGTGCATAAAGAAATGAGAGAGAAGTGTTCGTATATACAAGAAAGGAAAGCTGATCAGTCAATAGAATTACGTGGTATGTGTGTTTGTGTGGGGTGGGAGGTGGGGATAGAAAATTGAGAATCTGTAAATGTGAAAAATGTAGAAGAAATAAAGAAAATGTGGACTGAATGTAAAATATCCTACAATCAGACAATTGGGGCACAGGGAAATCACAATTAACAATATCTTAAAGATTTTTATAGATGTAAAAACCTTCAAAGAAATCGAGTTCTTGAGTGGATTTGGGCCTGTAAATTATTTTAGCTGAATTAAATTTAAAATTATGATTTTTCTCCTAGCAATGCTCCCAAAAAGCAGCTAAACTACTACAACAAAAGTAATTAGCATAAAAAAGTACATTTGTAATTATTCAAAAGCGAAACGTCATACATTATTGTGTTTGTATTTACGATGTTGATTTTTTAATGAGCAGCTAATTAATGTTGTGCACCTTAATAAATGGACAAATATAAATTAATTAAATATTTAAGTTACAATATTACTTTTACAGAACTGCTATTATCTTTTTCTCAATTTCCTTTCTCTCTCTCTCTCTCTCTCTCTCTCTCTCTCTCCATTTTTTTTTTAAATTTACTTTACAATTTGTCTCGGATTTTAACTAAATGAAAAAAAAAATCTTCTTTGTCTATTAGCATTATATATATATATATATTTGTGTAATTTAAAATGATAAAATCTTTGTTTTTGAAAAAAAAAAAAAAATAAATAAAATAAAATAAAATAAAAGAGGATCAATATATAAAAAGGGGGAGGGGGGGAAGGGTGAAATGAAAAGAAAAAAAATATATCTCTGTTTTGTTGACACATATGAAGAGAAATGCCACGGAGAATTAATTCTCACCGTTAACTTGCAACTTTTCATACTTCCCTATACTAAATAACTCTGCATTCTATAAACCTGCCCGAAACAACTGATTCACAGCATATCACGGGCACTAAACCACTCCAAAAAATAATGCAAAAATTCAGATATGAAATCGGGCATTTTTTCCCTTCTTATCATTAAACCAGTCTGCTGACAAAGTTAACTTCTCCCAGCACCCCGAGTCGGCAGCGCAGCAGGAGGCCATATCTCAGAGAGTGCTTCATTCGAATTTATTTCATCTTCTAACCCTGTTTTTAGGGTGAAAATATCTCCATGATGAATAAGATAGCGAAAAACCTTATCTCTTTTCTTTAAAAGAAAAAAAAATGAGCAAGAGCAATTTTTTTATTCTTTTTATCGCACTCAGCGATCATCTATAACTTACCAAATATTACAAAAAATAATCTTCGTTTCCTCTGAAGCCTGTCTTTGTAAAAAATAGGTAAGCACGATGCATATTTAGTCCTATAATTATTAATTTATTTTGTGTTTGTTAATTTATATATTTTCCTGGTAGACGAGTTTTGAAAATTAATGCTATTTAATCATGTTTTAAAAAATTTAGATTTTAGAATTCATCCACTAAAAAAAGAAAAAAAAAATTTCGTAACATTTTGCTGAACTATTATTAATTTCAGTGCAACTTACGTAATTGTGAATTTTTTATAAAAATTATGTATAATAGTTAATGTAGAAAACGAACATGACAAGTCTTAATAAGAAAGCACCACAAAACTGGAGTTTTAAAGTAATAAGTATAAAACTTTGAAGTCAAAGTAGCACTCGTGCCTACTTTTTTCGCCTGATGAAGGGTTGTGTGTTCTTTCGACTCGAAATAATTGTTGCGAGTTTATTGCATTTTATGGTAGCCATTCAAAGTTTTGTACTTATGACAAGTCTTGCATATTCAGATCATTTAATGACATTAAAAAAAAAAAAAAAACTTTTAATATCTATTTACTAAAAATGGAATTTCTCTCTCTCTCTCTTTTTTTTTCTTTTAATTAATAATTATTTTAATTTGTTTTATATAGTTTTGAAGTAGTTATAAAACTGAATCTAATATACTCAATGAAGAAATTAAATATGTAAATTTATTTAAATTATTGATTCTATGCAGACAGTAATTTGAAAAGTTTTAAAAGCTTAATGTAAGGTTACTTTGCCTTTAAAAGTAATAATTACGATTTAATTGAATTTTCGTTGTGGCTAGTTTTAAGTGGTTACATATGTTTTAAAATTTCAAAAAGTTACATTACTTTATTTTTTATTTTTTATCTAATATTAGAATATATCTAAAATATTTTCCCAAACTTTCAAGTCAATCGGAGTAAAAGTGTAGGCGAGTGAGCCTTTAGGAAATTTTTCTTATTGGGTTAATTTTATTCTTACTTGATTAAAAACAAATCCTGGAGTAGTTTAAAAAAAAAATGCTTTATAGATTCTAAATTTATTTTAACAGTTAAATCTAAACAAATTATAACATCTAAACAGATTTTACATCTAAAAAAAATAATAATAACATCTAATTGTTTTAATACTTCATTTTTAACTTTCAAATTTGTTAATTTTTAAATTCGTAATAACTATGAAAACTTTATATATATATAAAGATTAATTAATCCGGCTTTATTTAATAACATTTAATTACATACTGCATGTTTATTATTATTATTATTATTATTATTAAGTGTTCGATTCTCTAATAGGATAATTAAAAAGCTACCATTTGTTTAGGTTTTATTAATCAATATTAAAAAAAAAAAAAAAATGTGGGTCATTACCTTTTTTTTATTTCCATCTAACAGAGGGAAATAAAAAATCATTCCTCTCAATCATTCCTCCCTGTCATCCGTGTTTTGCTCTTTTGTATCTATAGGAAAAAACCTCTACCTTAACATGTTACTTATGAATTTCATATTTACGTATCTAAAACTAATGTACAGTCGTTAACAAAAGTGTTCGAACACTAGCAAAAATTCCTATGTAAAAAAAAGTACACTTCATACGGTTCTGTTAAATAAATCCTTATCGAATCATGTTCTTAGACTGACTAAGAAGAGGATTCGACAAGGATTTATTTAACAAAACCGTATGAAGTGTACTTTTTTTACATAGAAATGTTTGCTAGTGTTCGGACACTTTTGTTACCGACTGTAAGTTATAAATTAAAATTTAATCAAATAAATTTATTTTAATTTTAAATTTAAAGTTAAGGTTTATTAGTTATTAAAATTTGCAGAAACAATTTAAACTAAATTTTATTTACTTAATAGTTAAGTTGATAAATACGACTCTCTAATTAACTGTAAATTTAACTATATTCAGCCTCATGGCTTTGGTGGTGCGTTTGAGATGTTTTCGGAGTGTTTTGCAGTTGTCGAGAGAGTAATAGTTTTGGTTTTATTAATTAAGCTACGGAATAAATTTGTTAATTCATTAATTGGTGGTTCTTGATATAAAAGTGTCACTCGTTTTTTCCTCTTTCTCTTTGTGTTTTAAATTATTTTTATGTCTTCTGGGTGATATAGGCATAGAGTGCTGTACATTTTTAGAAAATAGCATAAAGCACTACAGAAATATCACCTTATTTGCATCCAACATTCATTTTATGCCCTTTAAAGTGTAATGATGTTGTATGTTTTAATATCAGATTACTCAATTTTTATTCATTTTTATTCATGTTTTTTTTTTTTTTTTTTTTTTTTTTTTTTTTTCTGTCTCTTCATGTGATACTTGGTTACATCTGCTGCAATGTTTGCAAAGGTTTTCAATATATATATATATAAGTTAATTTATGTATGTGCGGAAACCATAGGATTTATAAATAACTATAATAATAAACCTATATGAAGCTTAATTATAGCTGCTGTAAAGAATTTTTTTACTTAAATATTATTGTTATTAATTAATTAATTTATTTTACATTATGTAATTAACCATTAACTATGAAAAGAAAGAGAGAAAAGAAACAACGAAATAATATACAAAAGTAACATCTAAGTGAACAAAATAGGGAAAATAGTGTACAAAATTCATGGGGAAATTCAAATATTTACAGAAATTTAAATATAAACATTATACTAAGCAATTCTAGTTTAAATAAGTGCATAGCGTAAAATATAAGATATAATATCCTGTTATGTGATTCAGAGCCGTAAATAAGTTAGTTAATTAAGAAATATTACACATGTTCGGTGAATATAATTAAAGATTGCAATCATTTCATTTGGTCCATATATAGTGATCTGACAGCAACCCATAAAAACAATCAAAATGACACGATGGATTAATAAAAATTGTTTTATTAACACCTTTTAATGCATAAAAAACCTCTATTTTTATACTTTTTAATATTACTCTCCAGCAAATTTATGTTATCCTTTTCGACAATGATTTTTCTCGTCCCATAGCTGATTGTGTGTGGCCTATTAAAGGAAATATAGCTTTAGTGGCAACAAACCTATCTTATTTTATCTTTGTCATAAGAATATCTTTCAGTGACAAGCATGATAACCTCCTCTTTCTGTACTTAGGAACGATTTTACAGCTCTAAAATTCATTTTTACAGTGAGAAGCTCCCCATGCTTTTACAATCTAATTGGCAGCACCTGGTTTTAATAGCCCTATCTTCAATTGAAGAACCATTTTTATGTCGCTTTTGTTTCCCATAAATTATGCGCTTAGAGATTTTTACCACCTCCGTAATACCGTGGAGAAAGAAGTAGTCGAAGAACTGGCAATCGAAAAAGAAATAACGTAAAAGAAGAAGCATTTTATGAAGCAAGAACCGATAAAGAAATTGTTATTAAAGTCAATCCTATTTATTTTATACACAACAAACTTCGAGCATTAAACTTTCTAATAGGATTACAATTAGGCAAACAGAAGTGTCTGTATATCGTAGTTTGAATATTTCGCAATTTCATATCATGTTACGGGTAATACCATGGTAAATGCAACTTCAGACACACACAGGGATATTTCCACTTCCACCAATATTTTCTAAGAATAATCACTATCCTATTTAAAAACTACAAAAGCGTCTCTAAATACGCGATAAAGCTTTCTGTATGGCAAAAGTGGTTGGAAACAAAATTAAATATTTTCCTTCTGTGTGACTGATGTTACAGTCGGTAACAAAAGTGTCCGAACACTAACAAAAATTCCTATGTAAAAAAAGTACACTACGTACAGTTTTGTTAAATAAATCCTTGTCGAATCCTGTTCTTTGTCAGTATAGGGACATGATTCGATAAGGATTTATTTAACAAAACCGTATGAAGTGAAGTTTTTTTACATAGGAATTTTTGCTAGTGTTCGGACACTTTTGTCACCGACTGTACCTTCTGCCATGGAATTAGATATACTTTTATTTACCCTTATATTTTTACAGCCAAAATCTGTTTTGTAACGTAAAGCAAAAATGTATTTTTTGGAATAAATAAATAAAAACAGTTTATCATTAATTTATGAAGTTTAATAATGCTAACAAAAATTTCTGGTCAACATTTGTGTAGATTTACTTTATACATATAAATTTCAAATGTTGACCCTTAGGGTAATATGAAGAATTAATTAAATGTGTAATTAAAAGCCATTTATGTTATAATTCAAAATCAGCAAAGTACATCGAAGAACTTTTAATTCTTTTCTCTTGTATAACTTTTCCAAACAAGACAAACGGAAAGTATTATTTATACAACTTTATAGAAAAAAATCCTTTATAGAGGTGAAATAATCTTATTGTGCTTTTTATTTGATTAGCCGTCAAAATTGACAGTTGATTTTCATAATTATTATACACAAATTTTACACTTGTATTACAAAGCGGTATTACGCAATTCCTGTTTCTTTTTTCTTTTTTCTTTTTTTTTCTGTAATATTTGCAATGTTTATAAATACATTAATTTGTAATTTACAATTTATGTATTTCTTTATTTCCCTATTTCTTTCTTTCTTTCTTTATTTATTTTTTCATTAAACATACAATGGTAATCTTACCAAATAATTAGTTATTTCGGTTTATAGATATTATTGCTGTTAAAGAATATTGCAATATATGCTACGCTGTTTATCTAAGTTTTCCTAAAAACCATAATATGTATGATTATGCAGAGGATAGAATAGAAATTTATTAATGGTAGGCTGCAATTTCTGTTTTCTCTACTTATAAAAAACTGCCTGTGCTACAATGCTTGTTATCACGTTTTCGCAAACAAATGTGTGATCGAGATTCCCTAAATGTGTACACATGTGTGCGTTTACAAGATCTGATCGTGTATGAAGCTTCGATTTTGTTTTTGACTTCTTTTATGATGAAAAAAAAAAAAACATTTGTTGTGAAGTATGCGTCATATATTATATATATGTATGTATATATATAGTGTAAAACTATACAAAAGCTTCAAACAACCCAGAGAAGCATGGAGAGATGCAAGTTAGGATTCCCCCGAAGAGACAGAAATCGAAACACATGGATTAGGGAGCAAACCGAAGTTACTGGTGTCATTTGTAGCGTAAAGAACTTAAAATGGAGCTGGGATGTGCCTTGCAAGAAGGAACGATGATAGATGGACCATCAAATTTCTTATTTGGGATACCGGCAGATAAGAAGAGACTACAGTATCGTTAGAGAGATGAAATTGTCAAGTTTGGAGGAGCAGAATGGAGAAGAAGTGCAGAAAACATGGAAGATTAGAATCGCCTAGGAGAGGCCTTCATCATGTAGTGGATTGATAAAAGCTGAAATTGATAATTATGATGATAAGGAAGATGATACATAAAAAAGTTTTCAAATACACATGCACACACACACACCATTTATATTATATATACACGCTATCTATCTATCTATATATATCTATATAAATAATTTTTTTTTTTTCGAATAATATTATTATTTCGGTTAATAAGTATGGTAGTAAGTAAGGCCAATGTTAAATGCAGAACAACGGTTGAACAGTTTGAGAAAAGGAGTCTGCATAGTCTGATTTTGCATGGAACTCAACTGAAACTATCTGGTGATTTCTGCAAAGAGCACACAGGCGGAGGTTATATCCTAGACACCTGCGGACAGGAATTTTACGGGACGCGATCAGCCTGATAATATTTATGAAGGTAAGGAAACGCGCTAAAAAAAAAAAGAAAGAAAGAAAGAAAAATAGAGTTAATTTAGTGTAAATTTGATCTACGACTACTTTGAAACGAAAGGTATATCTAAAATTGGCTAAAAACCGTACTTTAAAGGCGAAGTTTATATCGTTGGCATGCAAAATAAGTTATTTTTTGGACTTTAAAAATTCATTAAGAAAAAAATGATGGTATATATTTTAAGAAACGTGCTATTTAACTTAAGTAAATTATTTAGAGATGTAGAAATAGAAAGAAGGGCGCATATTGTTTAGGTAACAAGCTGGAAGATGTCCTTGAGCTATGAGAAATTATCAGAAGCAAAGCATGCATTTTATAATCTGATGACATCAACGTATAACATACATTAGAATAAAACGCGTAAATATTTTCCCAATGTGTTATGTAAATTCGATGAAAGTTTTATTTTCTTTTTGAGGGGGGGGGGGATTGCCCCTCCCCCCATATTTTATTTTTATTTATTTTTCTTCTCTCTCTCACCCTCTTCAGGAAAAGAAAAAACGTTTAAAGAAAATCTTTATGAATGCTTAAAATACAATGACAATTATGATTATGAGTTTTTTCTAACCTGAAAAAGGTATTTTCAAGGAAGATTTCAAGTTTTCGACGAATGGTTCTAATGAAAGAGTGTTAATTCTGTTCAATTCAATTAACTTTGACTTTTCGTATGTGTGAAATCATTTTTTTTTTTTTTTTTTTTTTTTTTTTAGTACTGAAACAAACAACAACAACAAAAAAAAAGAATAAAATAACTATAATCACGTAATGATTTGCGAATCTACTTACTAATTAAATAATAAATGCTTTTTCACATAGTTGAAAAACGTAAAATAAAAAATAATTAAATTTAATTAAATTTTTTAAAAAGGCATATAAAAATGCACAACCGTCAGTCTCTCGTAATGTATCTGAGTCATTGTATGAGTCATTGTCTCTATAAATCATTAATTAAAGCTAATCGTAAATATTATATATAAAACATCCTTGTATGCAATTCGATAATTTAATTTTGTTGTGTTCTGCTCAGTGTAAAAGTATCACATTATGTTTTAAAGAAACACCTCTCATTGACGATTTGTATCATCATTCTTTTTATAGTCCTTAAATACAAATTTATTATCGCATTTATATCATTTTCAATAGTACACATGCTGTAGTGATTGTGAATAAGATGTATCAGTGTCAAAGCATTCTAAAAATATTCGCGAAAATTAGAGTATGAACAGAAAGACAGACAGGCAGCCAGATTGACAAACCAAAGTAATAAACACTATTAGATTTGTTGGAAAGTATTATAAACGCATGATTCAGCTGAAAAATTTCTTCTATCAATGTTTACGTACAACCTGAAATGTATATGAATCTGTTTGTATGTCCCTTTAACTAATCATTGATGATATAATTGTACTATATTCTAAAAAAAAACAGGTTTTAGTGCATCTGAAAAATGTGTATTAATTTCGATATGTCTTGTGCAGTACAATATATATATATATATATATATATATATATATATATGTATATGTCTATAGTATATATATTATTGCATACTAATCCTAGGCCTTAATAATTAGGAATTTATTTTCAAAAATTTTAACTTTCTTGAAAAGTTTTAGAAAACAACTATACTTTTTTAAATAACTATTTTATTTGTTTAAACTATTATTATTATTTACTTAGTGTTAAGGCACGATTTTTTTTACACTTTTCATGAAAAAACGCTAACATGACTTTGAACTATATTTTGTGCAAAGTTTTACACCCCTTTTTTTTTTTTTTTTTTTTTTTTTTTTAGAAAACAAAATAAAAATCTTCATGAAAATTGAACGCTGAGAAAAAATAAATAAAATAAAATAAATGTTTATGTAGTATTAATTACTCTTCAAATCATCTTATCAAAATGGACACCGATACTGATGAATTGTCGCCATTCTCTATCAGATATTACTTCCCCATCATACTATAGGTATGGGGAACTTAGGTAATCGTGAAAATTTTCGACCTCGGTTTTTTGACGTTTCTACACGTTTTCAGGTGTGGGGAATCCGAAAATGACAAAATTTGTATGGTGTCTGTCTGTAGGGTGTCTGTTAGTCCGTTAGTTCGTTAGTTTGTTAGTCTGTGTACACGATATCTCAAGAACAAATTGTCGCAGAGAGGTCAGATCAGTTTTAAAATATTACTTTCGACACTGGCAAGAACCCTATTCATTTGCAACATTCGATTTTAAAAACTTCGTAAGTTATTAGAAATTTACGATTTTCTTAACATGGGTGAATAGGACAAAAATTCACTTAAACGTGCATTAAATGTAAACTTTTTACTCTAAAACTGTCAGACCAGTTTTAAAATATTCGTTTTGATGCCGGAATGAACATCAGTAACTATAAATATGCTACTTTGAAATTTTCGCAAGTTATTGGAAATTTACGAATTTCTTAACATGGCAGTATAGGGAAAAATTTCACATAAACGTCAATTTTGAGCGATATTTTCATCGTAAAGATGTCAGACTACTTTTGAAATATTATTTAGGACACTGGCATGAATATTAATGACTACGAATTTTCAAATCTAAAAATTTCGTAAGTTATTGAAAATTTACGAATTTCTTAACATGGGAGAATAGGACAAAAATTCACTTAAACGTGCATTAAATGGAAACTTTTTACTCTAAAAATGTCAGATCACTTTTAAAATATCCGTTTTGATGCCGGAATGAACATCAGTAACGATAAATATGCTACTTTGAAAATTTCGCAAGTTATTAGAAATTTACGAATTTCTTAACATGGCAGTATAGGGCGAAATTTCACATAAACGTCAATTTTGATCGATATTTTCATCGCATGGATGTCAGACTACTTTTGAAATATTATTTAGGACACTGGCATGGATATTAATGACTATGAATTTTCAAATATAAAAATTTCGTAAGTTATTGGAAATTTACGAATTTCTTAACATGGCAGAATAGAGCAAATTTTAACATAAACGTCAATTTTTAGGGATATTTTCATCGTAAAGATGTCAAACCACTTTCGAAATATTATTTAGGTTACTGGCATGAATATCATAGAGTACGATTTTTCCAATTTAAAAAACTCGTAAGTTATTTGGAATTTACGATTTACTTAACATGTCAGAATAAGGCAAAATTGAGCATAAACGTCCATTTTGAGGATCATAAATACATTAGACAACTTCAAAATTACATTTATGATATTTTGTTGAACATGATTGAATACAAATATTCTAATAGGAAAATTTCGTAAATTATTCGTAATTTACGATTTTATCAACATAGCGAAATTGTAATTTTTTCATATAAATATGAATTTTGAGGATTATTGCATTGGAAATGAAAACATTGGCATGAAACATAAACAACGGAATTGACCCTGATAAAATAAATTAATAGATTAGAACAAGATAAATATATCGAAGTGAACGATGGATAGCCTATTAGGTGGGGATTTCTTTCTGTCCCTGTATCAAGCTTTGGTCAAATTGATTTTTTTTAACATGATTATAATATGTCTCACACTAGAAATTTATGAGACCATAAATATGGTGGGGAACTGAGCAGAGTCCACCTATGCCAACTAGTTTCAGAAGGGGCGCACGAGAAATTTTGTGTCCCTTGTTTCAGGATGTTTTGGCGGCAAAACGAACCAAAGTACGTTGTCTTGATTCCCACATCTCGCTTCGTAATTTCCAGTACTTTTGCCTCTGAAATCAAGAAGCCTTGTTTTCGGATTGTTTTTATTTTTCGATTAGCGCAAAAGCAAAATAACATCTCCTGTTTGGTAAGGCTTTTCTTACACTGGTGATCCTGCAGGTAATGAGCCTCCAATTCCCATTTGTACCACTCATTACTTATCCATTTATTTTGCACATAAGCATATATGTGTGTGTGTGTAAAAGTTACTTGGTATAAGATTTACTTGTATAATAATATTTAATATAATTATAATTTATAAGATTGACTTCTTTAATAATGGGATATATTTTTATATGAAGAGGGTTTAATATATATTTAGTATTTGCATTCATTGCCCAATATAAGTATAACACTATCGAAAATACATATCAAATTATCAAGTAGTTAGCACGGGTAATACTACATAATGTTTCAGAATTATTTGCGTAGTCCTATAAACTAACTAATATTTCTATGTACACAGTTTTTTATAGAAACCATTCTATTAAGCATATTAATAATGCATGTTAATTTCAGTAAATTGAAAGCAGTACAACAATGTTAAAAGGCACTCAAAAGGAATGCCTTTCCTAGCTGCAATTATCATTTTTATTATTATTTTTGTGCGTATGTCCCTGTTAACCAGTAATAGATATATACTCTAAAAGATATATGCTCTAAAAACTATGCAACTGATTCCATGTAACTAATAAATATTTGTACTAAATTTCAAATTGACCGAAAGATTTTTGTATCAGCTATCGTGATATACATACAGACACCAAAAACCTTTTTGAATCTCCTTATGAAGGGCTCATTAACATTTTGGCAATAATATAAATGCCTAGTTTCAGTTGACATATATAAAAAAAATCATAGAACTGTAGGTATTTATAATATATAATAAAAATATATAATAACCTTAGATAGAAAACATCATAGTCATCTGAATTTTTATTATATACTATTAAAAATAGAGTGCAACATTTAACTAAAAAAAAAAGATTTCAATTTAGAATAATTTAGCTGTAACTAATACTTTTAGTAATATGGGATTAAGTTTAATAATTTTAATAGAACTTCCTATTAAAATGGCCACAAGTTCCTAATAATACTGGTTTAACCTGAATTTATCGGAGTTGGCATCACTTTCTTGATGAAATATATATATATTTATGTGGAACAATAATTGTAATTTTTTATTTGATAAAAAGTATACATTTAAATTGGTTCATTAAAAATTCAATGATTTTTTTTTTTTTTTTTTTTTTTTTTTTTTTTTGTGCAGTGCTGCAGTGCAGTGCATTTTAATTACATAAAACTGTCAGAGAAGTATACCATCAGAAAGCACTTTCCAAGGAAAATGTATCTTTTTTTTTTTTTTTTTTTCTTTTCATGGAATCAAACCCTCCAAATTTAAAATGATCTTTCTATTCTGTCCGGAAGAAAACTCTGAAATCATCAGCTATTGTTTCTAAATATCTATTTGCTTAACAAAATAATAACCATTAGATTTTTTATAATTTATCTCAAATTATTTTATTTCATTGTATTTTGAATACATAGGATAAAAACACAAAATAAAAATATTTTTTGCTCATGTTTTTATAGAGTGTACGGTTTTCCTAATGTTTTTTGATATCGTTAAAAATGTGAAAAAATATTTACGAAATTGCTAAGAAAGATTGTAAAGACTACTAAGAGTTCATTGGGTAAATTATAAATAATTAAAAAAAAAAAAAAAAAAAAAAGAAAGAAAGAAAGAAAAGAAAAACTTGGAAAAATTAAATAAATAAAAAAAAAAATTCAAAAAACTACGTACAACAGTTAAAATTTACATTAAACTTTGGTCAGAAAAAAAAAACTTTATGATTCACAGCAAACAAAAAAATTTATCATCTCAAAAAAGCTATAATTTATTTATTTATTTATTTATTTATTTAGTTATTTTTTAACACACGATTCTTGTAGTATCTAAGTTTAATTTAATTTTGAATATTTTGTCTTAAAATTGTAAGATTTTTTTAAAATAATAGATCCATAGAACGTGAATTCTACCTGAATAATAGAACGTGAATTCTACCTGAAAAGAATATTTATTTTGTTTCAGAAGCTTTCCTATTACTTCTGTTCCTACCTAACTTATACTCAAATATTTTCAACAAAACTGTGAAAACATGTTTTAGATAAATTTATTTGCTTGAAATCTAATGATTTAGATCTAGCTAATTTACTGAAAGTTATATGTTAAGTTTTAAATTCCAGAATTTGTTCCGTACTTTTATATAAAAAAAAAAAAAAAAAAAGAACAAAAAAGAACAAAAAAAGGAATAACAATTTCATGTATGCTTATTCTTAGGCACATTTCGATATTTTCAACTTGCATACAAAACTTAAATGTGATAAACTGCCCTTAGGAGACTTTATTTACTCTCATAATTATACCAAATGCTGTAAACCATTTCCACATTACTATATTTCACAAATATGTAATATAGATATGGAATATGTTTTACGACTATGTGTTGCGCATACAGATATAAAATTTATTTAATATAAATGAACAAACAGGAACAGTTATTTTATATGTTTATATTCTAATTGCATTATATTGTGTCTAATATGTCAAGTTTCATAAAAATGGCATTGCATTCGGTTAAAAATCCTCCATGTTATTATCAAAAAACGGGCAAATGTTTTTTGAAAAAATTAATCCGTTAGTAGTCACTAGATGGTCGATTTGCCGCCCATTCTTCAGTGTTGCCAGATTTTTTTATTCAATAGCCACCAAAAATTTTTAGAAGTGGCATTTGATATATGTAAAACGCGAATAAAAATCGAAGAAACGTCGATCACATCACTTCTTAAAATTATTGGTGACAGTCAAAAAAAAAGTGCGCAGTTTGTAATAGGTGGCGCTGTCTATAGCGACAATTAACGGGTTAAAGAGACCTTTATATCCTTATAAATGTATGCGTGCTATACGAATACAAACTAATACAAACCATTAAAAGAAATCTTATAATCACATGCTACAGGTACAGTGAATTTTAAGCATTGATTTTTATATGAGGTCCCAAACATTCTATTTTAATTTTTCATTGACCTCTTTTTGCCTTCGGGCGAAAATTTTCACTGATTTATATGAGGTATAAAATATTCTTTCCATGCCCGAAGTTTCGGGATTTTATCAATTATTTTTCTAGATATTTGAAAAAGCGTCAACATCCAAAGTGTCCACAAAATTGCCAAAAAGTATCTGTATACTATTCAAGAAATATACTGACAAAAGTTTTCTGTTACAGAACAATGTAGAGAAAATGTCCATACTTAACAGATTTTTCTCGTAGTGTATACTGTAAAAATCCTTCCATTAAGACTCCTGCCTACTGTCGGAGCTGATTTTTTTAAATAATTTAAAAGTTGCCTATTTATGTGCATTATATAATAGAATATAGTTAAAAACAGTGAACAACATGAAAAAAGATGCAGATTTTAAAATATTTTGATATTCAGGCTCAAAATTTGCAAAAAAAAATAAGCATTTTTTCAAAACATCATAAGTCAAATTTAAATAAAGATATTTTTATTTTGTAAATTTTATTTTGATAATTGAAAGGTCCTTAAGGGAGTGAACTATTCTCAAAACTATAACCATGTTATTTAATATTTTAGAGAAGATAACATTTTACATGCTGAAAAAATCATGACAGTTCATAACTTCTATCGACAAAAAAAAATAATAATAATTTAGCTAGATTCATTGTAGTAGCTCAATCCTTGAAACAACTCCTCTAGAGTATTTTGTCAAAGTTTCATAAGGTTTCACTTTTCGAGTTATGATGTTTTGCTATAAAGCAAAATGTTAAAAACCTCATTCTGAGAAAAAGCAGAAAACGTAATTAAAAACCAGATTTTACCTATTAAATAAAAAATAATTTTAATAAGTTTCCTGAATTAATTCAAAGTTTTTTATTTATTTATTTATTTGTTTATTTATTTTTAACTCATTTTATATGTAGTAACAAATTTTCATGCTTATATTGAGTAAAACATTTACGTAAACAAACATTTACGGTCCCTTCCGGTCACTTCCGGTTTCAAAAACTTGCGAGTGACTAATATTAAAATGCCTGTAACTCAAGTTCTAAGCAACAAACAAATTGAAACAAAATTCAAACTGATTTAGAAATATAAAATGTCAGGCTTTAATACTAAACCAAATACAGAAAATCGGAGTTTTGACCGAAAGTTACATTTTAAAGGTAGACAGGTACCTTAAATAAAATTCTCCAGCTCTATCAGCCAGTATCGAGACCAGAGCTCACCGCATTTTGACGACGCCATTACCTCTCAACCACGGAAGCAGAGTTTGTTTTACAACATAGCACTCCTGAACATTTGATACCAATTGTCCGAATGCTAAACAGAAAAACTCGTAACCACCAGTGAAATCTGTATCATTTTTTACAGATTTTATCTGGTTACAGAAAAAAATGTTTCTTTTGACTGGTTGAGAAGTAACCTTTTCCTGTTTTTGTGAAATGGGAGAGTATTACGAAGATTATCAAAAGTACATAATATTAAAATTTTTAAGTTGTTGTTACTTCTATTAAAACTCAGAAAATTTATTCTAGAAATCGCTCAATGATTTTTATGGAAATATATTTTAAAACAATGGACAGTTAACATTGTCTAAACATGGTTAACGGCTAGTTTAATAACATCTTGTGATGCCATAACGTTCATACAAAGCAATGTGGGCCTATTAAAAATAACATGGCATCTTTATTGTTAAAATTAACGATGAAAACCTCGGTTAGGTTTTGCGTGAAAAGTAAATGAGGAATTATAACTTTCGTTTTGTATGCAGTAAGCGCATCATTAATATAAGGTTTATCCCCTCTTAAAATTTAAATGATGAATTATGTATCATTTTATACTATAACTTTCGTTTCGTATGCAATAAGCGCTACTTTAATGTAAAGTTTATCACCTCTTAAAACTTAAACGATGAATTATATATCACTCTGTATTAAGCTAGTTTTGAGTAATCACACATTTCATGGCTAACCCAATGTGCGCTTGGTGCATTGACTGTGTCTCGTACATAAACACTAAAAACAATTACTCTTGTTTTTTGCTAACATCAGCGAAATATTGACAAGTTTTCTTCCTTTTTTCAATGTCTCTCTCTAAGTCATCGGAATACTACAACAATACGTCAACTGCTACAATACAAGTGTTAAGATCTAAGATTCAAAAATTTAATTAGAAATGATAAAAAAAAAAAAAAAAAAAAAAAATTAAAGAACTATTTGCGTGTTCATATTTACTTGTTTTCTTTTTTAATTATTCGTTTTTTATGCTTATTGGTAAGTATATAAGGAACAGTAATTTTAGTTTAATTTTTTTAGTCACTCATAATAATATACGAAGAATAAATAAATATTTTTATAAATTGAAAAGATAATATTATCATCGATTCCCCTTCAGATTTTCTGCATAAAGCACCTACCAATCAACAGAAAAGAAAAATAACTGATTGATTGCGATTTTCCTAGAATGAGTATGAAACTGTTATATGACGACAAATTTTATCACCACGATGAAGTTAATAAAAAGCAATGACCCGTTATAGTGTTAGTCAAATGTTATCGACAGAAACTATTTTCACGAATTCAGAAGATAAAGGTGTTTATAGCATCATTTCCAATAATAAAAAAAAAAAAAGTGGTAAAAAATATATAAAAGAAGATTCAAACACTATGAATATACTGTATATTCAATTAACAATTTTAACAATGTAAAGGTTTTTTTTTTTTCTTAAATTCGCCACGAATTTAAAAATACCCTTAAAAGAATTACAAAGACTTTTTCTGTTTTATTTATAATTATACTGGTTACCATAATCAATTTTATGTCGTGAAAAAATCACATTTTTCTCATTATTTTGAATCAACGTACACTATATTCCCAGGTAGCACATAACGTTGTTTAACGTTATTATAGCGTTGTTATATCCAATTTTTCACTGTTCAGACTTATTTTCAACGCTATAACAACGTTATGTGCTACCTGGGTTGCCATTCATTAATTCAAAAAAAAAAAAAAAAAAAAAAAAAAAATTGAATAAAACCCCTTACTGTTTATTTCATTTTGAGAACTGAAATTCAACTGATTCTATTGATGATATCTTCCTGAGTTTTCGCAATATTTGTTTGGGTTTTTTATAAGAGTACGTTTAAAATGTACAATACCTAACGCTCGACAGTTAATACCCATGGAAAAATTTGTTACCGCAATTACACATTACTTAAAGTTATTTTTTTTTTTAAACAAAATTCCATTTTCATATGCAAAAAATTCACAACCATTAAATTAGTACCCATTCGTTTAAAATTATTTTTTAAATTCTTAACAATTTATTTTCGTGTTAAAAAAAAAAAAAAAAAAAAGTAAAAAGTGCATTCTTTGCACTTTTTAGCTAGAAAATGAAATATTAAAAATGTAAAAAGTTATTTTTTCGGAAAAATTTACAAGAGTCTCCGATGAAAGTTTCTTCTTTGACGTGATATATTCTTCTGTTGTACTTTTGCATGATGATCAAGGAAAAAATATTTAAAAATCTCCATCAAGTACAGTTCTGACAAAAAATTACATGTTTTGAGCTTAAATCCCATTTAAGTTATTTTTCTGAAAATCTAGATGATTTGAGTATAGACCAAGGAGACCAGATTCAATCAAAGAAATATAGAGGAGACTTCAGGGACGATGAAGTATGTTAGCAGATCATTGTTGTATGCTGCATAGAAAATCCCCACCCCGCTCAAGGGCCCTCAAGCCGTGCACAAGAAAAAAAAGCTCTAAACGGAGCTTCGAGGTAAAAAAACACATTTAAAAGGTAATGTGTAAATAATAGACTATTTAAATGTATTTTATACATAAATTGTACAGAATTTATAACAGCCTGTGTGTGATTTCTTTCGATCTTCTTCCTTACTTTGTGAAAAACACTTACGTGATAGAAAGAAAAAACAAGCATTTCTGAATTTAGCGTGAAAAAATGCTGAATTTAGCGTGATTAATCTGAATTTAGCGTGAATTTAGGGGAAAAAAAAAAAAAAAAAAAAAAAATGAAAAATACGAGTCTGCAGACCTGCGTTAATAATTTAACGATTGGGATTTTTTTTAAACCGAATTAAAAAAAAAAAAAATACATTAGGTGATGGATAATTGTTCAAACAAATTCCATAGAATAACATGGGCTTTGGTTATCGGAAAGATAAGATATTGTATGCTTTTAAGCAGGAGCAATTGAGCATCATTTTGTAAAAATGCTCGTATTACATCAAATATTAAATACTAGAAAAGCCCCGGCTCGGGAACGAACCGAATTCCGAAAGCAGGAAAAATTTCAAAATCAAACTCGGAATATACAAAACTCGGCCTGATGCTGTTTGCGTGCCAATAGATCAAACTTTGTTAACAAATTCATTTTTTAATTCATGAAAACAATTAAGGTAGTGTAGAGCTTATCACTAAAAGATCTCCGAACAAATTCTTTCACGTTATTTTTTATCTTTATTTGATTTATTCGATCAACCATAAAATTTCGCGCCAATTTCACGCCAAACATAATATTACAATATGTTATGATCGGCTACGTCTATCGCATGTGACAATTTTTTGTGGTTATAATGGTAGTTGATTTAGTTAATAGTAGTTGGTATATAGAAAAATAAATATATAGTTAATTAAATATTTAAATCTGATCATGGTACAGGCTTGATAAAGCTTCCCTTGGCGACTTTTGAATTTTTATCGCCATTTTAGACAAAAATACATAATTTATGCGATTATTTTTTCTGTCTCTTTCTTTTCTGTTCTTCAATATTTTAAAATTTATTTATATTTTTGATAAGCTACTTAGCTTAAAGTTTCTGTCGCGAAAGTAGACTCCTTGGTGAAAAATGTACGATCTATTTCAGCATCAAATTTATAAAAATTACCCAGGATTAAGTAAAACTCTTTAATATAATGATGAATTAGCTTTCATGCAAAGCATGATTCATGCCAAAAACATGCTATTTAGACAAAAAAAAAAAAAAAAACTAAAATTAAGATACATTATAAAAAGGTTATAAAACATAATTCCGAAGAATTATGCTAGATTTTTATTACCATTATTTTATTTTAAAGTCATATAAACGTCACTTTTTCATATGCATAAGCAAATTTAATTTTTTTTTTTTTTTGGTGACAATTAAAAATTTAAAAGTCTAATTTTAAGCTATTACCAGGTTATTATTTCCATACTTTAGTTAATTTTAAAAAATCTAATTATTCGATCGATAAACTTTTTACTCCGTCGGATTCAGAAAAAATCCCCCCTTTCATTTGGTACCTTATTTGTAACGATACGACTGATATTTCTAATTAATGTTTCTCCTTTTTCATTGTTTGCATTGGTTTTCTCGGTGCATCCACACACACACACACACAGAGTCCAAGGTAATCTGTTTATATATATGTTATTAATGTGATGGAGAACATGTTAATTAATCTGATTTTTCGTACTTATATCATTAACAGTGCAACATCGTACGGTGTAAATCAATTTCGACCAGTAGCTAAGTAAATTAACTTGTTGTAACACCTTTACGCGATTAAATTTAACTTGAAACATTTTAAATTAATATCAAGTTATAATCCATAAACATTCCACTATTTATTCCTAAATCAGTCATGTGACAGTTACACTACAATATAAAAATATCGATTCTTACTTGCGAAAATAAATAAACATATAAAATATTCTTAAAAATTATTAAACTCACAAATACAATTATTCTACTTCTTAAAAATGCACAATATTACTTTTATTTTATTTCATATTGAATACTGAATATTAATATTTTTGCTCTTAAGAACAATATTTACTGAATTATTCGATTCTTTGTTTTCAATATCACGTGATTGAGCAGACGACTATTTTATTTATTTAACGTTCATTTATACTTCCATTACTTTTTGGAACTCTCGTGCAACTTTATCTAAATTGTCTTTTTTAGTACATGTTCATATTTTCATTTTATCATGTGCATGAGAAAATTTAATATTTAATATTTTTTTAATTTTTCGTGTGAAAGCATATTTCATTTTATGTTGGGGAAAAAAAAAAAGTAATTTTTTTTTTTGGCAACATTTAAAAATTTAAATGTCTATTTTTGAAGCTTTTACCAGGTATTTTCATATTTTAATTAATTTTAAAAAAATCTAATCAAAATTTCGTTACAAATAAGGTACCAAATGAAAGGGGCAATTATTCTGAATCTGTCGGATTAATTAACATATCGATCAGACAATTAATAGATTTTTATAATTAACTAAAGTATGAAAATCTGGTGGCAACTTGCGTCAACAGACAGACAAACACAGTCCAAGAAAACCTCTTAGCCGTTTATATATAGAGAGATTTTTATATTAAATTACAGTATGTTGTCTCTACTGTAGTATGCCAAGTTCTCTAAAAAGGGCATATATTTGGCTTGAAAACCCTGAATATTATAAATAAAAAGACTATAAAATTTTCGATGCTGTTAAAGGAAACTCTATATTCCCATGAATATACACTCCTTCTCATATTTATAAGGACACTTTATGTTTTGAAATAACTAATGTAAAAATAATTGTGAACAAGATTATACTAAGTGCACTTAATATATCTAGTTTTCTAAAAACCAAAACTGCTATAATTTTTTTTAATATGAAACAAAATGAATAAAAAATAATGCAAAACATTTTTTTCTCCACGTTTTGAAATGTTCATAATTACAGGGACGATCAAGATTTTTTCGTTTTATTTAACTTACTAGCTGATAAATTACAGTTGACAAGCGAATTTGTTAACTACTGGGCTAGATTAATTCATATCTAAGCCTTCAATTTTTCTTGGATGGACATTACTGATAATTCCTCGAAAAAAAGAACGTTCATGTAGTGAAGTATGATATATGAGTTTTTTAAGTGGAAGGATAATTTCAATCCGCCAAATTTCTAATGAAATTCGAAGATCTAAAATTGCTGAAGGAAATGTGATCAAATAAACGTTGACCTGCTGGTTCGATAGGAGAGAGATCTGATGCAAAATCAGAGTTCTTTTACAGAGATCGAAAACTAATAATTCCTCTTACTGTTCTACTCATTATGACCGCTGCTGAATTTGCTCGTAATTTATAACGAAAGGTTGGGGTCCACATTTATGCATGTTTAAAATAATTAATAATATGTTAAAATGAATAAAAAACCTGTAATAATCAATAAGCATTTAATGGGGGAAAGAACGTCTGCGTTAAAGTTGAATAAAGACAATATGAAATGGTAAAATGTTGCATTTTCGGATGAAAAACATTTTATTCTTGATTAATCAAATGGTTTTAACAGTTACTGGCACGATCTGAAGATAGCGAAAGACAGAGCAGATTTTTTAAATGAAGATATGAATCGGGCATTTTAAAGGTGGATATATGGTGCTCTGGGGAGCTGTTTCTACTGAAGGCAGAATAAATTTAGTAATTTGTTTTCTATTATTATGAACATCAAGAGAATATTCGCAAATTTTAAACTTAGAATTCTCAGATTTTTGTTAGCTTTTGGGGGATAATAATATTTTGTTCAACAAGACTTACATTTTTGCTCTACTTCTAGAGCAATAGGGAATAGTTTGAAGGAAGAAACTTCTGTATTGTTGCCTTTCCCGTGACCTAAAAGTTGTAAAAAAAACCTTAACTTATCATTTTAGAAAGGTGCATGCAAGTGGAAAGCAATTTTAAATAGTTTAAATTTATTCAGAATATCATCTATGCTGTATGAAATGGTATTGAAACTGAATATTAAAGAATAGATATATATATACCAAAGAGAATGCCTGACTGTTTCACTCTAAAAAGAGACCCCAAAAAATATTAATTTAAAGAATAACTGAAAAAAAATTACTAAGATTCGAACTGTCCTTATAATTGTGAACACCTGAAAAATCATCTTTTTGACCGTATTTAAAGTTTTTTAAGATAGAAAAATGATAAAACTTTTTAAATATAGTCTAATAATGAAATTCAAATTAATAAAAAATATATTTGTTTAAATAATAGTGTTCAGTGTTTAGTTAATATAGAAAAACGGGTGTCCTTATAATTATGAGAACCAGTGTATACGTACCATTCTCAAACAAATGAATATAGATAGTTAAAAGGAGTGTCTTAATCATATACTACAACTACAAAGTATTTCGCACATTATTTTGTACAGAGTGACAAAAGCTTCTGGACAAAAGCATTTTTGAAATATACGAGGTATAACATGTTCTTTACCCGTCTGAAGTTTCAAGATAATCTATCATGTATTTCTCAAGATGTTATTTATCATCCAAAGTATCAAATATTAATTTATTGTCGATTTATGCATAGAAAAAATAATTTGTTTAAAAAAATATGCTGTTGACTAAACTTTATTTTATCATTTTTAAATTAATTTTTCTTCAGTTAAACGAATCAACTTACCTTGATTAACCAAAATGTTATGATTGAAACAAGAGAAATTCTCATTGGATAGTTCTAAATGCTACATCATAAGTCCCTCTGTAAACTGCCTATGAACGATCGATGTGTTGAACAAAATAACTTGGGTTCTGGTAACGAATTTTTTTTTTTTTTTTTTTTTTTTTTTTTTTTGAGGCTATATGAACAAAATATATTTTTCTGTATGATTAAATATCTAAAAATATTATTAGTGTTTACATGTTTAAAGAACTCAATTGAAATTAAAAATTGGTTTCTTTTTATTTTAGATATGCGCAATATTACAATTTAATTATGCATTTATGTATTTTCAGCTAAGGATATTCTTTCTTACATAAATTTCTTACATTAAATTATTAATATTGTTTTAATAATTATTTGTAGTACATTTTCGTTCAATTTCCATAAATAAATTTCAACATAATTTAATTTCTGGAACATATTTGTGTTCAAATATGATAGATTTACTTTCTTAAACCAGAGAAAATTTATATTTAAAGTAAATGAAGCAAAGGAAATCAAATAGCAGAAAAAGTATAACATGTTCGGGTAGAACATTTAAAAAATCCAAATAAAATGAAACATGTAGATAACCTTTCAAGAAAAAAGAAAAGAAAGAATAGAAAGGAAAAACAATATAACATAAGCAAAATATATCTCCACAAAAATTTTTGATATAAATAATTATTTATTTATTATATATATATATATATATATATATATATATCCAGTTCTAAAAGTAATAATATATATATATATATATATATATATATATATATATATATATATATATATATATATATATATTATTACTTTTAGAACTGGATTTGATGCATGCACTCAGATTTTTTTCCCTTTCTTCGTAAAGGAATATCGGGTCTTTACAATAATTTTATTCTTAATTATAATATAATGTTGTTTGTAAGAAGATATAGCCTTAATTTATAGATATCTAAATATTATCTAATCATAATCTAAGCAAAAAAATCCAAAATTACTATTAATTATTAAGGTAAATTAATTTTTTGCATTTTATGCATTTCATACGTATTTCCGTGTACATATACAATCTGGAGTAAAAAATACCGAAAGAGTAGAAAGGCAAAAGTAGAAAAGAAATAAATTACAATAAATAAGCAATTTTTAGGATAGAATTGTACAATATGTAGGGCTGTAAGTATTTAGTAATTTAAGGGTTTATATTTTTACATAAACCAAAAAATAGTATAACATAAATTGATATTTTAAACAATTCATTATTATATAATGATTTTCACAATTAGGAGGGCTACGAATCATTTGTTTTATTTATTATCTTTAATTTTCATTTCAGCAAAAAATCATCTAACAAAGAGCCCGTTAAGTTTCTTTTTCTTTCTTTCTTATTTTATTTGTTATAGCTCAAAATGAAATATTTTTCTTTCTCCAATCAAGGATAAACTTATTTGCAGTAAAAAAAAAAAAAAAATAGTAATAATCTATTAGCCTGATTAATTTATTCAATTAAACTTCTTTAATAGTTATTTTAAAATAACACAAACTTTCTAGGTAAACATAGTTTATGACTAATGAAGTGTGTTTTTAGTATTTATTATTATTATTATGTTTGTTTGAAATAAATTTTAAGAATTTATTCGAATTTTCATTCGTTAATTTCTTCAATATTGTGCATAAAATTAATGTAGCGAAAATATTATATTTATTCTGATGTCATTTAATTTTTTGTTATTATTTCTTTTTAAAAATAACTGAAATATCACCAGTTTAAACATTAAATACATTTATGCTTTGCCCATATTTTCCCACGAACATTAGTTGGATTGACGGTTCGAGTCTACAACTTCGGAGAATCAATTTCATAACGAGGTTCTGACCCTAGTCGACCGGGCTGGCAAGGTTATCTGTCACATGGCGTCAAAATCCCCGCATGCGCTAGACACGGTTAAATTACCAGAACCAGGATTTTTTGCACTAAACCCTCAAATTGACATTTTAAAGAGACTAAGCAAACGATTACCAAAAAAAAAAAAAAAAAGTTTTAATTAAAAAGAAGAAAAAAAAAAAAAAGTGCAGTACTTAAGCAGAAAATGCTTTATAAAGATGAAACAAGAATTGTAATTGTTTAAAAAGAAAACAATTCCTATTAATGTTTTTACTTTAAAAATTAGGACTTTTAAGTTATTGTTATACGTAAGAAAGCACCAGCTCATGTGAAAAGCTTGTTAAAACATTTTTACTCATTTTTTTTTAAATGTTATAAAATTATTAACGTTATTAGTATTATGTTTAAAATGCTGTAACTCATTCTTTTAAAGTGTTATCATGTAACACTAAAGAATAGCTTCAGAACAGCTCATTGTGGCCTATAGAAATATATAGAGAAAACAACAAGATTCCTAAGACAAATGTTAAGGTTTAATCTTAGTCATGTACAAAGACCCCTAAAATTGAACTTATGTACAATTTTTCGATAAGTTTAATTTTTTAAAACAAATAAATAATTGCGATTAAGTAGAACATTAATTATTATTTTTCAATTACTAATAATTTAATTTGCGTCAATAATACATTAATTTGGATAACCTATCTCTTTTAGATTTCCAATTTTTGCTCTTACTTTTTATTTTGAAAATTGTCATAGATTATGATAAAAATAATTAAAGGAAAAGGCTTAAAGCTCCTGTTCTCCATCACTTCGGAAATCCATTAAATCGATAAGTAATAAATAATAATTGTAATAACAATAATAATAATAATAATAATAATAAACATTGTAAGAAAATACCATAAATCTAAAAAAAATATCTCGCAACATTTATTTTGGGTCAAAAAAATACCACGACCTTTCGTCGAGTGAACAAAGTAAGCACGAGCGCAGCAGACAAAATGGCAATATTGTCTGCTGTATCCGTGCCTATTTTGTTCGCTTGATGAAGGGTCGTGAAGACATAATAGTATTTTATTTTTAAAATATTGGAAAAATTCAAATAGTAGAAGATTAAAAAGTTAGTAAACTAATTCACGTTTTTGAGATTCGCTAAAACATGCTAAGCGTGCAAAAAAGCGTTATGCATAATTGTGTTAAAGTCCTTATCGTATCCCAGATATATAACTAGGAGGTCATTGAAATGGCTTTACTAATGTTGAGAAATCTTGAATTCTCAATATTAGATGATTACACGAAACACTGTGCTCATTCTACGAGTTAGCAATTGCATTTTAAGTATGTATTTAGCTACAATGAATCTAGTAAATGCGTGGATATAAAAATTTGAATTTGTTGTGTTCTGATTGACACATGTTCTTTATTATAACCGTGTGCAAGTGCATTATCTAGTCTCTTGTTCTTTAAATACATTTTATTTAAAAATTGCATTTTTCATAATATGTGGTTTGTCTCTTATGTCGTCCAATGTTCGCATACTAAGCCGTTCATAATAATTAGTAATAAGAGTCAGTTTAAATGTTTTAATGAATGTTTTGTGTTTTAATGAAGGAAATTTCAATGTAGTTATTCAGTTCCAAAACGTGCTTTCTTGCATACGAATTTCTGCTCATATAAATTGAATTTTATAAAGTTTTTTAATAAGTGATGTAATACATTCGTCGGTTATCAATATAGTCGATGATACCTTATTAACTGTCTCTAATTGTTGGAAAGTGTGTTAATAATCTATTCGTGTGGAATTATTTTTCTTTATTCTTATAATTAATAAAATCTGAAAATGGACTACAATTATTTTCATTTATGTATTGAATATAATAAGGATTAGAATAGAAATTCTTCCAGATATAATTTTTTCTTACTTTTGATTCATTAGTTCATTCTTTTCGTTTCAATATATCAATATTCATGAATAGAAAATGTTGTTCAATAGTTGAATACATATATGTGTTTTTTAATATTGTCCCAGAGTAATTCAAAATGTGAAGTTGGACAAGAAGTTTAATTTCGGAATTTTATATGCATATATCATTCAATTACATGACATACATATCAAAGCTGAAATGAAAAGAAAGACGAAAATAAATCTTGTTCTTTGCAGGAATTGATTCAATTTTTCAATTTATTCATTAACTTTAAAACTTTTATTCTTCAGTTTATTAGTTAACTTTAGAACAATTAGAGCAGTTAAAGTGACCGTTCCAGTCGTTCCATTGTTAAGAAAATTTTACATTTAAACATAAATGAATATAATTCTCATTCTGAAATTTTATTAGATGTTTTAGAATGTACACACTTCCGAAGAAATATATATAACGCTTAAATTATTGCACACTGGAAAAAATAAAATAAATAAATACCCTCAGAAACTATGTAAAAACTATGAAGGAAATAAATACTAAACTAAATGTAGAAAATAGTTATTGTTGATAAAGGGTTATAATAACATACATTTATATATAAAACTAGGGGGCTCTGGCCCCTGCTCGTTCCGTTCACTAACTCCCGAGGGAGGCTCCGCCTCCACCCGACTCGCTCCACTTATTAACCCTGCGGGACTCAACCCGCCTACTCGCTGCTTTGCTTTTTACTCAATAGGAATATTAATAGTGCATAATACAAAACAAAATTAGAAGAATGTTATTAACGGTACTTTTCCGTTTCGCTGGCGCAGGCGTTGAAGTCTCCAAAAATGACGCAACCAATGCCAATCATTAAGTACCTAAGAAAAATTAATTATTTCAAAACACTTCGAGTAATAATAAGAAGAAAATTAAAGAAACACGACCGTTTACTTATTATCATTTTTTTTTTTTTTTTTTTTTTTTTTTTTTAAGAAGTAAATTTTCTAAAATTTTGCTTAAAGCTAGCTTTTAAAATTGTTGTCCCATAACAAATATAACATTTATTTTATCAAATCCGTAACAACGGATATAAATTAACTTTAAATTTGAAAAAAAGAAAAAAAAATTAAATCTAGGTTACAAATAATCTTTTAATTCATTAACCTATTGTTGTCACCAATAAAGTTTGCTTGGCGAGATTTGCGCCGACGAAATTGAAAAGTACGAGATCACCATATTCAATGTCATATTGAAATACATAACATTTCACTATTTGGCGATGAATTTTTTGGTGTGATTGCTTGTTTTTTTTTTTTTTTTTTTTTAACCTATACCTATTTTTTTAACGCCTATACTTTTTACTATTCATTTTTTTTTTTTTTTTTTTTTTTTTAGTTAATTTAGAGGCATTATATAATATTCTATATATATTTTTAATGTACAGCTAGATAATAATTTTACACATTCAAAAGTATCTGAAAAGAAAATGTTTATTATTACTATTATTATTTATTATTTATTATTATTATTATTATTATTATTATTATGGAAAAATCTCCTACAGCTTCAATTTTTAATGATTTTCGTTTTTAATGCTTTCCTTTTTAGATATGTTATATGAGTTATATGAGCCATTTATGAATAAGGTTGAATTTGACTTTTTTTTTTTTTTTTTTTTTTTTTTTTTTTTTCATTCTTATAAAAAAAAAATTATAAACAGTATAAAAGATTGCCAATAAAAAATTTAATTTTCTAAAAGTAGGGGGATAAAATATTTGCAGTTGCCAAATTACAATCCTAAATTCATTTGTTCATTAAAAATACCCAAAATATATACTAATAGCAACATTGAAATTTATTTATTTATTTATTTATTTATTTACTTATTTATTTTTTACGCCATGGATCACATTTTAATTTTCCCGTGGAAAATGACATCATGACAGAAATACAACGTCACAAGAGAAACTTTCTTCAAGGTGGCAAATAAAGTACCTTTATAAACCCGACGTTTTTAGTTAATAACTTCGTTAATTAAAATAATAGAAATTTCTAAGCATCTAAAATGTCTTCCTTGGAGTATTTCGCAAACATTGATACCTCTTATGACACTGCCCTCCGTGAAGAGAGGCTGTCGCAGACAAAAAATTTTGACGACAGTGACAGTAACTTTTCTTTTTAATATATAGAGAAATAAATGTAATGAGACTGACAGGAATTAAAAACTTTATGATGTATAAAATGTTAAATTAATTGATGTATAAAATGTTACATTATGGTTTATAAAATGTTAAATTACTTATTTTTACTAACTTCCAACTATTTTTTGTAGGATTCATGATATTTAAAATGAAACATTTTTGTATATCGTACAACTTCGTTGCAAATTGGGTAAATGAATTTAAATGGCTCGTTTATGATTGGTCATTCAAAATTGCTTCTTATGACAAGTAAATATAACAAAAGGTCTAAATATTGTCAGAGTTTATATATACACTAAAAGACAAAAAAAAATATATATATATATAGATATTTTCCGTATATAGATATTTTCCACTTCTTTTTCTGCAATAGCCAATTTTATTGTTTTAAAAGTAAATTTTCGAACAAATTTTATTACGTTTTGTTCCATGTATAATTTAGGATTGAGCCAAGTATCAAAAACAAGATATAATTGCTCAAAAAAAATTGAAATTTTAGAAAGTATTTCAAAAATGGCAAGAATAAGGCAATTAACGATACACACGATAATAATAATATAAATAATAATAATAATATTTTTAGAGTGAAAATCAAAAAATATTTTAATACATGGGATGTCAAAATAATTAAAAGTTAACGAAATATTGATGAGCTGATTTTTAGCAATATATAAGATTTTTTTGACTGTTTAAACTGGAAATTTGTCTCTAGGCCGCCTAGTACAATCGAAATCACCGCAAGTTAAAAAGTGAGTGCTTAAAAAATCAGCTTTTATTACATTTAGAACATAGAAGGGATTCAGAAAAAGTGTTTTATAACATAATTTTTGTAAATACAGTGCAACAACGATTAAACAAAGCAAGTGTAAGTGCCAGAAAATCTGAAAAAAAAAAAAAAAAAAAATTAATATCTTAACGAAAAGAATTAGGAAAGCAAGACTTCAGAGGGTTAAAAAATTAAAAAAAATTATTAGTTAATTACTGGGCGGAAGTCGTTCTCTCTGATGAGTTAAGTTTAACTTATTTTGAGCTGATGGAAACAAGCAGTTTTGATGATTAAAATGTGACCGACTTAATGAAAATCGCACTTTAAAAAAACAGTGATATGTTCTCCGTATATAATGATACGAAAGTGCATAATTTTTCAATGAGTCGGGCAAATTTTCATGTTCAAGAGACCAATTAACCCGAAATAAATCTCGGCCATTAAAAACTGATGCCAGACCGAGTACCTTTGAGGTATTTCAGATTTTTTCACGATCAGCATTTCAAGATGATAATGCACCTTGTTACATGGCGCCTGTGGTACGTTTATATTATTGAAGTTGTTAAAATTACCAATATGTTCCCATGAGCACCTCTAATTCTGTAAGTTATCATAACTTTTTTTTTACTTAAAGTTAAATCCCACAAAGAATATCGTAGAATTTCTTCTTTACTAGACCTGAATATAGTTCTAATCTCAATCCGCTTGAAAATGTTTAGTCTATAAAAGAGGGTGGGGATACAAAATTTGTTGCCTACAACTTTGCAAGAACTAGAAAAAATTATTTATGATATTTGGCACAGTGAAATTTCTGAGTTTCATGTTAAAAACTGTAAAATACAACACCATTGCGCATGCAGTAATTCCATATATCAAGGTGGAATTATCAAATTTAAAATACATATTTTTATTAAACAATTGTTCAGATCTAACAATTATATAGTTTTATATCATACATTAAAATATAACTTGTTCATTTCATATAATAAATCATAATAAAATACAAAGTACGAGGTGTGGCTATTAAATAACGAGACTATTGCTGCTACAGATAAACTACATATGCGCCAAATCCGAACGACCGACAGCTGTGCAGCGTAAAGTCTTCTCTTTCGATTGCTGCGCCTCCCGTGTTTGTAGAGAAATTAGTCTGGCCGTAACCTTCGTTTGTGTAAGAGGTGTTTGTTTCGTTTTGCCGAAAACGTGATAAGTGTAAAAGTAGAGCAACGAATTGTCGTGAAATTTCACGTGAAAAACCGCTAGTGAAACTTACCTTTTATTAAATCAACTTTATGGCAATGAATGTCTATCACGTACGCGAGTTTATGAGTGGTTCAACCGTTTCCAAGATGGCTGAGAAGACTTTGGAGATGATGACCGAAATTCAAAGCGACGATGATCCTTTTTTTTTAACATTCATGGTATTGTGTACCTTCACTGGGTTCCTGAATGCTAAACTATTAATGAACATTACTATCTTGAGGTGCTTGCTCAACTCCGCGAAGGGGTAAAGAAAAAATGACCCGAATTGTAGAAAAACAAGTCATGGGTGGTCCATCAAGACAACGCATCGGCTCACACGTCATTGTCTGTCAAGACGTTTCTAGCCAAATACAACATCCTAGTTTAAACCATCCGCCTTATTCGCCTGATCTGGCTCCATGTGACTTTTATCCGTTCCCCAAAGTTAAATCTGCATTAAAAGGAACAAGATTTGAGTCAGTTAAAGCTGTGAAAGAAAAAGCGGCACGCCTCATGCAGGAGCTCACAGAACAAGACTTCCAGCACTGTTTCGAACAATGGAAAATTCGCATGGAGCGTTGTAGGGATAGAGGAAGGGTGTATATTGAAGGTGATAATAACTAAATATGTATAAATGTAAAATAAAATGTTTTAAAGCAATAGTCTCGTTATTTAATAGCCACACCTCGTATATGTTTATTATATTACGTTTAAAAAGGAAATTTTATGTAGATTTTTATTAAATACCGGGTGATCCAAAAGTCAGGAAAAACTTTAAAAATGAATAATTCGGAAACGAATCAAGATACAAAGATACGGTTTGCACCAAACGGATGAAAAAGAAACCGTGTTTTGTGTGTCAAAGGAAAAAAATTAGTTCTGTTGGCGACCAACAGATGGCGCTATAGTGTTTTATTTCGCCAAAAGATGATTTACAAATGAAAAAAAAAATGTTGACAACTTACAAGTCAGCTTAATTACAGTTAATTAGTACTTCTACAGTAACTGTTCAATGTCCATCATTCAGAAGTACAGCTGTGAGATGATTCACCACATCGTTCACAGGATTTAGTAGCATCTCTTGCGTTATGGCAGACACATTTTGGCGGATGGCATCTTTCAGTGCTGCTAGTGATGCCGGTTGGTCACGGTACACTTTTGGCTTCCAAGAATCCCCACAGCCAAAAGTCACAGGGTGTCAGATCGGGAGATCTTGGAGGCCATGCGTGATTAAATTAGCGACTGAGAATGCGATATTTCGATGCATATAAGCTTCGACTACTATTACCTGCTGTAGTTGTTCCTTTTTATACCGTTTGTTGCTTTGCATAATCCTACATCAGAAATACGACAGCGCCATCTGTTGGTCGCCATCAGAACTATTTTTTTTCTTTGCCACACAAAACCCGGCTTCTTTTCCATCCGTTTGGTGCAAACCGTATCTTTGTATCTTGATTCGTTTTCGAATTATTCATTTTTAATGTTTGTCCTGACTTTTGGATCACCCGGTATATCGAATAAAGCAAATTATTAAATTAAAAATGTACATGGGTATCATGTTATGACTTCTGTTTTATACAAACAATGCAGTTTTATTTGTTTCAATCATTAGTTTTTAAGTTATTACAAACACAAAATGTATCAGTCAATTTTTCTGCAGTGCGGCTTTTTTTTTTTTTTTTTTTTTTTGTCCCTCAGTGTATATACAGAGAGAGAGACAGAAATCCAATACTTTAAAATAAACATAGAAATTCAGGATGTACCTTCACTCACTTACAATCGAATTTATCATCACACTATAATACAGTAATAGTCAAGTTCAAGTAAATAAAAGTACCTTGTAATTATAATATATATATATATGTGTGTGTGTGTGTGTGTGTGTGTGTGTGTGTGTATGGGTATAATACTTATTAATATTTTTCAGTTATTAATTCTCGTGTATGACTAAATTTACATGTCAAATATAACAATTGGTTAAAATATTAACTACAATATCTTTTTTTCAGCAAACCATCATCTTTTATTTCGTGACTAGATGCAATATGTATTCATACAGCGACATACATATCACAAAAATTTACCTCTTCTAAAGTTGTTCTTGCTTCCTCTTTGGATTTAGAAACTTCACATTACGTCACAAAGTTACTCCCTGTCATCATCATCTGGAATGCTATTCCTTAATATTATATATGATGATCTTTGTACATTTCTAGATTAAGTGGCATGTGGCATAAACAAAACAAGGGGGTGGGAGTTTTTCTAATAAATTGGCCGCCCTCTGTTCGCTTGTTTGAACTCAGTACCCCAGGAGTGTGGAATATTTACTTCCGCCGCTGCAAACCTAACGAGGTGGAATGGAGCTGTTTACCCAACTAATTAGCTCCCTAAACGGAAGCCAGAAAAAGTGAAACAAGAGCTTTAAGATGATCGTTAAATAGACTTTGAGAACAGCACACAAATCACTTGACTGACAACCTTTCAAACAGAACTAAATACGACAGAGCACACTAATTCTGTAATATGACAGGCATTTTTTAGATGTGTTTGTCTTGATTACTTACTGATAACTAATGGTGTTACCAAGAAGTAGGTTTTTATTTTTCCCCTCCCCACTTCCATAATGAAACAGCACATGTTTTTTCTCGTAAGGTTATAGTTATAAGAAAGCGATCCAGAAGATTTTTTTATTTTATTTCTAAGAGTAAAGCAAGAGAAAATAGAGATCTACACGGGCTTGAAATTTCAGGCCCGGTCCGCATCGCAAAAATCTTGGACTGATCTGGTCCAAGACAAAAATTATAATCTCTACCCAAGCCCGGATCGATGTAAACATAAAATTGAAGCAATTGAAAGGAAAAATTGAATCCGCCATACAGACTTTTAGTAGTTTTACCCCAATGTCTTTGCATTTCCCAACGAATATGAGAAGTATTTCCCAAAAGTTTTTCAGCCGTGTGACGCATAAATTTGTGTAGGGTGCCGTGTATTTCCTCATTTAGGGGTAATTATATCCCGTATTAAAGGAGTACTTCACCCTGTTTTGCTTCAGATTTCAGGTGATAACGCTTTAATCGCAAAATGAAATTATTAGCTTTTGTGGGGTAAAATAAAGGCCAGTCGGACCTGAAATAAAAACAAAAATTAGGCAAGGGATCGGCATTATCATTACAATTACTTTAACGTGAATTTATTGACAAGAAAGCTCAATGTATGTAATTCCAAAATATTATTTCTGTGTCAAGTAATATGATGTAAAACATTGCAAAATATTGTTCTTTAATTTTTCTAATTTTTGAAGTCATTGCATTTTGCAAAAAATTCTAAACATTACTTTTCATAAAAGCCTGATTTCCTTTTACAGATTTCAGTATGAAAAGGTCACTTGTGTTTTGGCTGTTTGGAACACTTATCTATATATATAAAAGAGTACTTCCACTCACTTACTCACTCACTCACTGACTCATCAACGCACAGCAAAATCTACTGGGGCTACTGACTCGAAACTGGGTCAGAATTTAGAGCATGTAGTGTAAGCACCCCCTGAAAAGCGATTTTGCGAAATTCGTCGCCAAGGGGGCGGGAGGGCAACACGTGATTTCACAAAAACCGTCATATCTCAAAGAAAAAAACAGATATATGTAAAATTTTCGCACTAAAACATAGCTAAAACAAATGCCTAAAAATCAATTTCTGGAATTTTGGAAATTCGGTCCACAAGGGGGGCGGGAGGGGGGGGCAAAACGTGATTTCACATGCGTAAAACGTGATTTCGCATAATCCTATATATCTGAAACAAAAGAATAGATATACGTGAAATTTTTGCTCTAAAATATAGCTAATGCAAAGGGTGTGCGTGGCAATGTAAAGGGTGTGCGTGACAAAATGTGATTTCGCATGCGCAAAGAGTGATTTTTTAAAAAACATTCATATCTCAAAGAAAAAAACAGATATACGTGAGATTTTTGTTTCATAATATAGCTAACATAAAAACCTAAAAACCAATTTCTGAAAATTTTGAAACTCGGCCCCTAATGGGGGGGGGCAGGGGGCAAAACGTGATTTCACAAATACCTTTATATCTCAAAGAAAAAAACAGATATCCGTAAAATTTTTTCTTTAAAATATAGCTAACACAAATACCTAAAAACCAGTTTTTGGAATATTAGAAATTCAGTCCCCAAGAGGAGGGGAAGGAAGGAAAACTTTATATTATTATATATTCTGTATATAATATAGATATGTCTTCTATAATAAAGTTTTATAAATAATTATTTTAATTTTTAATTGTTGCCAAAAAAAATTTCGAGTTGATTTATTTTACGACATATAATAAAAAATATTTTCACGCGAATAGTAAAAGAAATATTAAATAATAAATTTGCTTAGGCTATGACAAAATGACGTCAATATCAAAATTAAATTATAATATTAAAAATCCAACATATTTCTTCAAATTTTGTTTCATAATCTTTTTTAACATACCTCAATTTTAGATTTCTTTTTAATAGAGTTTTTATTTATTTATTTATTTATTTATTTATTTATTGGCACGTATAATACGTTTGGTATGAAAGCTAATTCAGCATTATATTCAGATTTACTTATTCATAATGCAGGGTATTTTTTTAAATTTTGATGCTGAAGCACATACGACATTTTTCGCCAAGGAGTCTACTTTCGTGATAGCCACTTTAAGCCAAGTAGCCCATAAAGCATATAAACATATAAATTATAAAATATTGAGGGGAAAAAAAAATAGAAAGAAAGAAAGAAACAGAAGCAATAATCTCATAAATTATGTTTTTTTTTTTAATTGTGACAAAAATTCAAAAGTCACCAAGGGGAGCTATAATAAGCCTGTACCACGATAAGGTTAAATATTTATTTACTTTTCTATATACCAACCACTGTTAACTAACTACGAAATACATATAGCCACAAAAAGTTAGTTGCCTCACAGCATATTGTAATATTACATTTGACGTGAAATTGCTGTCATTGTATGGTCGACCGGAAAAATCAAATAAATATAGAAAATATCGTAAAAGTAAATATTATGTACAGTACGTACAGTGTTGTTCAAAAATAATTAAAATTCAGATATAAAAAGGCTACTTCAATTTTTTCGATACTGTCTGTTTCGAAATTGTCATTTGATAAGCACAAAAGTGGAAGCCCACTGGTATGGCATTGACGCATGCAATAGTGACACACACCGGAAGCGAGATTTTGAGCAATTTCAATGAATTTTATTTTTATTTTTTACCTATAAAGCGATATAGAAAAGAATTTTATTAAATATAGTGACCAGCCAAGCGGGTAAAATTTGTCCGAAGACATCCATAGGAGTTGAGGCCACAATTTTTAGTGTGTGGCTTATTTACGTCTATCCAACACCCATTGCAACTGGATTTTGAGAATTTCCCCATTTTCCCCCTTAAGGTAGGGAGATCAATAAAGACGTTTCCAAGCATAACTTTGATTAAAATTATCACAGTAAGATTAATTTTTATATGTGGTTTGGTTATGCGTTCTCAACACGCACTATCAAGGAATTTTACGAAATTTCCCTCTGCCTACCTCCGTTAAGGGCGGAGTGGGGGCAAAAACACATTTTTAAGAGTAACTCTGTTCCAAAGTACCTCAGGAAAGCGATTTTTTGATATGTCGGTTGGTTACGCGTACTCAACACACACACTACAAAGGGGTTTTGTGAAATTCCACCCAACCGTTCTCAGGAGGTGGAGACAAAAAACATGTATTCATGTGTAACTCTTCACTAAATTATATTAGGAAGGAGATTTTTGATGTGTGGGTCGGTTATATGTATCTAACTCATAGTATAAAGAGATTTTGCAAAATTCTCTCCCCTGTCCCTTCTTTATGAGCTGGGGGGGGGGGGTAAAAATCACATTTTAAAACATAATTTTGCTTCAAATAATCTCAGGATCTCGATTTTTTTCATGTCTGGTTAGGTGTGTGTATGCAAGTTGCACTATAAAGGGATTTCGCGAAATTACCCCGCCTTCCTCTTCTGGGCTGGCGGGGAAAAAAACACTTTTACAAGCTTAAATATACTCCAGATTAACTTAGAATGATGAATTTTGATGACTGGGTGTTGATTAAGTGTACGGAATATGCACTTTGATGGGAGGAAATTTTGCAAAACTTTCTACATTATCCGTATGGGAAGGGGAGTAAAAAACAGGTAAGGTACTGCCAAAGGCATTGGGGCTCGAGATTCGAAAAGTGTGGGGAGCAAGAAAACCGCTACTGAAGGTAGCGGGAACTTTAACTTACATTGTGACCCATTTCTTTCTTTTTTTTTTCAGATATTATTTTTTATTATTATTATTAATGATATGAAATAGTGAGAATTCATTTCGATATAATGACCAGCGAAGCGGTCAAATTCTGCTAGTATATATATATGTATATATATATATATATATATATATATATATATATATATTAATTTTCCTGGACCGATAGATTAATTTGTTTCTGTTTTGTCTGCCCGACCCGTTTAGGTATTCATCTTTGTTTTGCCGACACGTTTCAGCACGTTTAAAAATCCATATCTATCTTACCAGACCAGGTATAGGCTCCTGACCAAGCCTGAGTCCGTGCAGATCTCTAAGAATTCGTAACAAAAGGTTTGAAAAACGAACTATATGTCATCGAGGACATTACACATTCAAAAAAAAAAAAAAAAACTAACATATAAAACATGAAAAATAGTGAATAAAGGACTATGCCATTTAGAAAACACAACACTAAAAGAAAAGGAACAAATGCTGAACAAGATTTTATAATCACATTTAATAATAAGGTAAACCGATATATATTGTGAAGAAACAAAAACTTACGAACCATTCATTTAGAGTGACACAACAAATGCACAGTGAATGCGTAATTATGTTTTTCTTCTCCAGAAAATATAGGTATAAAATCAGAAATGTTATAATCTAATCACAGATACAAAATGAGCAATTAAAATTTTTTTAAAAACGCTAAATTCGATTACCTAAAATACTTTTTATTCACAAAATTAAGATAATTTAATTAAAATTTTTCGATAGAAAGCATCAAATAATTTTCCTCTATTTCCTTTACCATATAAAAATAATTATTTATAATTCGAATCCACTGCCATAAAAGCAGAACTGAATTTAAAATCGTTTAAATAATAATATATTAACATTTTACTTTTGGTTTACATTCCCAGTAGAAAATAATTCTTTATTATTATTATTATTATTATTATTATTATTATTATTCCATAAATCTAGGAAATCTGTATTTTACCACGTTTTTATTAACTTCGATTCTTGTTTGTTTGTCCAGTACAAATCTTGCAGTCGATTTTTAACTAACTTCCCAACTAGCTAGACATTTGAAACTTTCAGGACAGCTCAGAACACGGTGACAGTACATTTTTTTTAATACTTTTAGTCAACTGCTTCAGGTCCCTACTGCCTTCGGCAGCGTTTATATGATTCAACAGAAAATTTATTTAACTAACTTCCCGACTAGCTAGACATTTGAAACTTTCAGCATAGTTCAGAATACTGTGAAAATGCATTTTTTAAATATTTTTAAGCAACTGCTTCGGGACCCTGCTGCCTTCGGCAGCGTTACCAGTACAAAGCTTGCAATCGATTTTTAACTAACTTCCGGGCTAGTTCAACCCTTTGAAACTTTTATAATAGCTCAAAACACGATAGCAATGATTTTTTCAATACTTTTAGCCAATTGTTCCGAGTTCCCGCTGCCTTTGGTAGTGTTTATATGATTCAACAGAAAATTTAAAACATGGTATATAAAAAGTTCTTTTTATCTTGGAATTATTTTTCTAAGTTTTTTGATTCATTCTCCTTCAAATAAATATTCAGTTAAAGAAAAAGTTAAAAAAAAAAAAAAAAAAAGGAAAAGAACGAGTGATTATTAGATTCTAATAACATATATGCTTTTTTTAGAAATATCACAAATTATAAATAAAACGCTGTTTGTTTGTTTTTTAATCGTTTTAAATTAACACGTACTTAAATAAACTATATAGTTTTTCGAACCAAAACAAAACAACAACTACAAAAAAGTATTTTCAGTAAATTCATAACACTGGTCGACATGTAAAATTTTGATTTTATAATTTTTATTGATGTTTTTTGGTGCGCTGAAACCGAAAATGAAGTCTGCTTTTCTCTATCACGCATAGATTTTTGTCAATACAGGATGCCTACCTATATAATTTCTTTCATTACTCTTCCACCAATATAATTATAGGGTAGGTTTCGTAGTATGTTTTCATGATTAATTAATTATGGGTACCTATTGTTGTGATAACGCAGCACTAGAGCGACGTAAAACCATACCAACTAACTAATCAACCTATTGTTATGATGGTATATGTAAGAAATTGAGTCGGTAAGCACCCTGTATTGGTAAAAATCTGTACGTGATAGAGAAAAATGGGCTGAATTTTCGGTTTCAGCACATCAAAAAACATAAAGTTCAGCTAAAATCATCAAATCAAATTTTGTCAACTTCAATTTTGTAGGCCTGTGTAATTGTTCATTTAAGAGTGTTTGGTCAATTTAATAAATTTAACCTTAAATCTTTAAACATAACATAGACGTTCATAAATTAATTTTACACCAAATATTAATCGTTTTAATTTATACATGGAAATTATTGTAAAACATTTTTACTTACTAAATGCCAAAATAAAATGAATGAGGATTTCAAAGCGCTAAAATATGAGAATTCCTCTTTAAATTGAAAATTTATTCAAAGTACTTTTTTTAGAAGAGGAATACTGTTTTGCAATAATAAAGAGAAAACTAAATAGTGCAGCGCAAAAAAAATTGGAAAAGAAACAAGTGGCAAAGCATAAGTAAAACTGAAAAAGAAACTTCAAATTTACTTTATCCATGCGACAATTTCTGAGCTACCACTTCCAATTAAACCAAAAATGACAGACTGTGTTATATATATATATATATATATAAATATATAGGAAAGCACTTTTTGGGAGAAAAATACATTAATATTACTTTTGTCGAAAGAATTTTCAAAATTAAATGTTTTACTCGCTTATTCTTCTTTCAAAATCCGAGTTATTTTTATATTCTTCTTCTTTAAAAATCCAAGATATGCTGGTTAAGGATAAAATTCCTTCACCGATTCCATCACTAAATTTTGCCGGACTAAAAGAGTAAAATTTCCTTACGACCTGAAGAAAATCAAATAAAAACACAAACACACAGAAAAATGGAAAATCGAAACTTGTCAAGAGACTTGCCATCTTTGTGATACTAGCCGTTTGTCAAGTGCATTGACAAATTTGCATAAAATTATGCAAAATTTTAAACAGCCGAAACACTGCATAACAATCCTAGTTAGTCATCAGGCACAAAAATCGTTTTATTTTACTGTGTATCCTAAATGATGTTTCGTCTGAATATCAGTTTTGGATCGAAAACTTGTCAGACAACTAGTTTCCCTGGTAGAGTTTCCATTTTCCTCAAATTTCACTGATTAGTCAAATGAGAGGATAAAAATAAACTGTTCCAATCTTGTCAATCGACTAAGAAGAATTTGTTTGGCTAGCCAAAATGCTGAGCCTTGTTATTATTATTATTATTATTATTATTATTATTAATTATTTTATTTGTTTATTTATGCTTTGTCTCCTACTGACAAGTTAGGTTAGTCAACCGAAACCGAACAGTTAAACCTTTGAATTTGGCGGGATAGTGTTAGTTTCATTAATTCTGAAAAAAAAAAATTGCGCTTAAAGTTATTTGATAAATACATATTTTTGTAAGAGCCAATTACTTTGTACCATGCTGATTCCAATTGTTTATGTATTTTCAAGTCTAATAAATCATTTTTTAAATATGACATGCAACTTTATAGTAAAGGAGCACGGCGAATTGTAATAGCAGATAGAAAAAGATATTTTGCTTAAAATTTTATAAATAAAACTAGCAGACTTTTAATTTTTGTACTTAACTAACAAGAGAAGTAGGAATCACTGAAATTGCTATTGAAACCAAACCAAACTTAAATTAAAGAGCATGGTCGAAAACAGAGGATAGAGTACAAATTTGCTTCAACAACCCCCCATGGGGGCAAGATAGGACCACCTAACAGTTTTAGTTATTTCTATAAAAGCCAACTAAACACGCGCCGCAGTAAGAACGGGTGGTGCAGTCGTAGCGTACTTGACTTGTGGTACGGAAATCCTGAGATCGAGTCCCCACAAGGGCGTTTTGTATTTTAATTTTTTCAAATGAAAATTCTGACTAACTTGCCTTGTCTGGTAACTGTGTTTGTTGACTAACGTTCCTGGTCAGCTAATTACGATTGTCGATTAGCCTTCTTTGTCTGATAATATTAACCTTCCTAGTCTGGGGTGTTGTTTTGGAGACTAGTTCAGCTAGTACACTTTTTAGTTGAAGTTTCCTAGTCAACTATTTGGGTTAATTAATTCTGCATTGGCAACTGAGCACCTTGCCTGGTGACTGTGACCAACTTATTTTTCTGTGTATATTTAAAGGGACAAAGAAATTGGGCGCGTGAAATCTGGAAACATGGGTTGTGCGCTGACTCTAGATTTTTATTCCTGGTTTAGCAGTTCTGCAATATTTTTTAACTGTGAATATGGCATTTTTCATTATTTCTCTACTTATCGCGTTTACTGTTTAACATTTTAATTCCTCAAATAACATAAATGTATTAAATGAGATTACATATGAAACACAACACTTTTTGAAATATATTTCATTCGATGTCAATATTGGTAGATATATCTCTATAAAACACCATTTTTTCATTACATTGAATGCACAAAATGGACTCCACTGTTGAAACATTAAACTATATAAAACACCATGCCGTTTCCCCCCTAAAAATTTACTTACATGTTGATATTGCAGTTTATTAAAATAAAATCTACAAAATAAATTAAATTTTCAATGGCATTTCGAGTTCTGATCCAATATACCTGGAATAAAGCAGCATATAACGGATATATTCCCATATAACGAGATTCATTTGCACATAAATGTACACACCCGTATACTTTTGTGCAAGCGCATGCCCGGCCGCATACCCCCACACACAGCACATATGCATACACATGCACATACGTGGTATGTTTCATCACTTATAAAACACATCTCATAATTGTTAGGAAAGACATAGCCACTGAAACGTTAAAAAAAAAACAAAAAAAAAAAATCTTTTGGAGACAAATTTAGATATTGACTTTAATTGCTTTAATTTTATTTTTACGTCAGTCTGGGCCGGACCTAGATTACTAGCATGCGGAGTAGAGTGGTACAAGATTACTACCACTGGGCCCGGGCCTAGATTTTTATTTTTATTTCAGGCCGGGACAAGATTCTAACTGTGCTTTTTTGAAGTTCAGGCTTGTGCAAACCCGTCTGGAATTTAAAACAAAGTTAAACTAACGATCTGTTATATTAATATTTGCACTAAGTGAATTATGCAAAATTACTAGGTAGTAATTTATAGAAGGCAGCAGAAAGTTTTGAACATTCATGTCAATAAAGCTCTAGAAGATTAAAAAAAGTTGAAAACCACCTAAGTGAGAAAATGTATATTACAGAAAAAAAAAAAAAAAAAAAGTAGAAGAAGAAGAAAGAAAGAAATGGAAAACATCGAACACATTGAATTCACCAAACAACGATAATGAAAAGAAATGGTGAAAACTTCTATAACAGTTTTTACACATCCGTGACTATGAATAAGAAAAGAACTACGGAACAAAAAAAAAAACAAAAGAAAAAGTAAGCTATAAACGTAACCCTGGTAATAAAAGATAAGTTTTACAAACCATTAATTGTTTGGAAAAAGGTTTATTGCTTTGATGAAGATAACTTGACAACCTTATCTCAAAAATGTTAGACATGATTTTTTCAAAGCGTACAGAGAAGTCAGCTGTATAAAAATAGAATTGTATAGTACTGCAGTGGTACAATTTTTAAGAAAAGAGAGAAGGAAAAAAAATTACAAACTAGTTAGAATAGCTCGTGTGGATTCTGATCATTGCCGCATTATATATTTTTCTCACAAATTTCTACTGCATGGTATATTATATTAATTTTATGTGAAATGAATCTAGTCGATTGCTTGATACTGTTCCACACTGAAATGCCCAACCTAGTAGGCTACCCACCGTTCAGTTCGACACAGATAACTTATCTTAACTTGCGGGCTAATTTTACTTGGTGCGATTTCGTATTTTAATTTTCGTGCAATTCTGTACTATTCCCAACGTAATGATCTACATAATGCAGGTTTATGTAGTATATTGCTCTTTTGCCATTTTTAGAAACTCTTAAATTTCGAATAACTTACGAAGTTTTCAAATTAGAATATTCATGGTCAATGATGTTCAAGCCAGAATCTTAAATGATAGCCCACAAGTAGCCGAGAGGTTCTGCTCTCTAATGTGGTAGATGAGTGGTGTGAGATCTTAAGTCTTACTTGTCGACATAGCCGTTCGAAGTTTTCCGCAGTTTTCTCCAAAGCTCGCGTAAATACGAGATGGAGCCGCTTAAACAGTCTACCATAGACGTCAATGTAACCAGGCAATGTCCATAGTGCAGACAATTGTCCCTAATCCCTGCAACAGCACCCACACACCATAAATGGTATTTAAAAAAAAGGTCTGACATCTTTGCGATGGATGTTTATGTGAAATTTTGCCTTTTTATGCTATGTTTAAAAAAAAAAAAAAATGAAAAAAAAATGAAAATTTCGAATAACTTATGAAATTTTAAAAGCAGAATTTTCATAGTTAATGATGCTCATACCAATATCCTAAATAGTATTTTTAAAGTGTTCGGACATTTTTATGATGAAAATATCCTTAAAAATGAACAGTTAAGCGAAATTTTGCCCTATTTTGCCATGTTGAGAAATTCATAAATTTCGAATTACTCACGAAAATAGAATGTTCGTAGTTAATGTGTTCATACTAGCATCATAACTGATATTTCAAAGCTATGCTGACATCTTTACGATAAAAATATTCCTTTTATTGCACTTTTAAGCATAAAATTTCCCTATATTATGTTAAAAAATAAATAAATAAATAAATAAAATATATATTTATGCGATTTTTTTAAGTGATAGACTTTCTCTGTAAAGATTTATCACTCAAAATATTTATAAATACATATTTTAGAAAAAAAAAAAAATCGCGTAAAAGAAGATAAACATTAGGAAGGACACACAAAAAACGAAACGCTGAATACGGCCTGGTGGTTCGGTCGGCAGGGCGCTGCCCTTTGGATCCCCGGGTCCCGAGTTCGAATCTCGGTACGGGCATGGATGTTTCTGTGTCTACCGAATATTGTGCGTACTTGTTTCTGAGAATTTCTGTAAAAATAGGGATCAATCGTGACAAAAGTCATTTTATTCAAAGGTGTCAAATAAATGTCAAAATGTCAAACAGAAATTGAAAATTTTATTTTTATAGTGAGATATCTTTAAAATGTGAATGTATCGTGTGCCCAGATTTAAATTACGGGAGAAACCCTCTACTGACTAACCAGGATTGATCAAGTGTTTTAAAATACTTAATTGAAAAAAAAAAAAAAAAAAAAAAAAAAAAAGTGGAAGGTCTACTTAAATGTAAAAACCCTGTTCATATTCTGAAATCTAAAAAAAAAAAAAAAAAAAAAATGTTATTTTCGCAACGTATGTCAGGTTGGTTGCCAAAAATATTTCCAGCTTGAACCATTTTTCATTTATCATGGAGATTTTTTTTTTTTTTTTTTAATGGGATGTTACATTTTGTAACGAAGTTGAACTGTTAAAATACACTGTTAAAAATTTAGTGTTAGTTTGAACCAAAACTTGGTACTGAAGCAGCTGCAACCACCCGATATTTTAACCTTTTACCATGATTTGGTAATTTTATGTTGAACCAAATATTGGTATTAAGTTTTAAATGAAAAAAAAAAAAAAAATCAAAATTCGATCTAGACGGGTATTGAGCTGAAGACCTTGTCTCAATTCAAACACTCTGGTACCGTGCCGCACTTTCTTGCCCGTTAAATCTATTTAGTTGATTTTGATAAAAGGGGCTAAATTTTCTAGTGTCTTATCTTGATCCATGGGCGAGCACAAAATTTGAACTTTGCCCTATGCTTTCTGCGGGGGAGCCATGCCTTCTGCAGATGATCAAAACTGTGATGGCATGTTTCTGGACCACCCCTGCAGATGAATAATAGAACGTGTAAAAATTCCTTTAAAGATATTTCAGCATTTTTTGAATATGTTAAACATACTAAATGTAGAAATAGTAGGGTTTTTTTCCCCCCATATTTATTATGATATGCATTTCATCTGAATTATTACAGACATTTCTCTACTTTTTAAAATGTGAATTAATTTTTATAGTTTTAAGTAATCAATTTTAATTAAGTTGTTTGCTTCCAATGTTCCTTTTCTTTCCACGTGAGAAATAAAAAAGAAGCTAATTATAAAAAATTTTCAAGTTTCTAATCCTGACGATTTGTTATTTTAATTTAAAATTACACTAAAAAGGACGAAAAAAATCAGAATTTCTATAAAAATGTGTTTAATTGAAATTTTATTTTTGTAAATTATTTTTACATTTAAATTTTATCATATACACTTTTATACATTTTGAACATTTTCACGAATTTCCTCAAATTCTTCAAATGCTTGTTAATTTATTGAAAATTAGTTTTTCTTTAACTTTGCAGACCCGGAATAATCATCAATATCATTTGACAGCAGTTTAGAGGAACAAAACGTAACAAATTACAGTATAATTCTTTATTTTTTCAGTCATTAAGCGAGGTGAACTGATATCTGTTTTTAACTCAGTATAACAAGGAGGGTAATGAAAAGGAAAAATTGAGTGGCGTTCCTTCAGACCCCATAAAAAAAATTCTACCACCATTTTTTCCCATTAGTTAAGTGTGAAGACACATTCTTTTCCAAAGAGATGGAAAACTCGTTGAACCCCCGCCCATAGAGTTGTTCAAATAATGGCGGTCGGGAGGGAAACTGAATCCAGTGGAGCGGAACTGTTGATGGACAAGCAGAGGAAGTAGAAGTCGTTGGGAGCCTCCTTCACTTCAGCGTGTCTATTACGCTGCCAAAAGAAACAGAATTTGGACTGGGGCCTCTTAACAAAAACAACATTTTCACTTCATCTTTAATCATTTACGAAATTCTCTTTCTTAGTATGTTGACTGCAACAGATGCTACGCAAATATTTTGGATAACTACGAATGTTTAAGAAATACTCTTAGGAGCGAATGAGTAACTTTCTAAAAACACTTGTGTTTGGAACTGGCATCGTGACAGATCGTAAATTAGGCACCCATGCCATATTATCACTCATGAAATTACCTTGGCAAGTTTCTTGTCTATTTTACGAGTTTTTATTCGCAATCGCAACAATAAAGCGGCGAAGTATAAAGTAAGAGCAATGAAGCAAATAAAAGTGTTATTGAAATGGATACCGTGCAATATGTCGACTATTTTTTAAAGAAAAAGAATAATGAAATTTGATTTTGACTGAAAATACTTTAAAGGAAAGGTTTTCAAATTATAAAAATCCGTGCTTTAGTTAATATTACAGTCGATATTATTACGAATATATGTACACTTTTAAAAAAAATGTAACTTTGCTGCCAGAAATTCTCTGTAATTACAGAAAAATACGTTTTGTCAACGTAATTTTTCCGTAATTTACGACTTTTTTCTCAAATTACAGAGAATTTATGGCAACATAGTTGCATTTTTTTTAACAATGTATAGATGATGTGGACACACATCTGTTTCGACTTTTTTTCTTTTCTTTTCAACTTTTCAACTTTTTAATTTTTTTTAATATAAAATAAATAAGAATAGCCACTTCGTAATTGTTCTTAGAATTTTTTGCGTTATATATTTATTCGGATTTAATTAATTAATTTGTCGATTTGATATATTTATAGTTGTATAAGTTATTCTTTTATTTTGTAACATAAAAATATCAAACACAATATATAATTTGTATCATGACAAGTTTCATAACTTGAATAAATAAAATATGAGAAGATTTGGAGGAAAGACTGATTAAAAAAAAAAAAAAATTAAACTATCATTAAAACAGAAAATGAGATTACTATGTGAAATACTGATATATGAAATATTCTTCAATGTTATAATAATATTTATGCATATGCTAAAATTGCAGAATCGTTTTAGTTGCAATACCTAAAATTGAACTTATAGTATACCTTCTAATACTTGCTGTTATAATGTTTCAAGAATTTCATTACTAGCAATTAAAGAATATTCAGATTTTGGATATAAACATCGAATTAAATAAAAAAAAAAAAAAAAAAAAAAAAAAAGGTTATTTTGACCCACATGTAATTCGTAGTTTTCATAATCTATGAAAAATGAAAATTACTTGTGGAGCAAGAACTCTTAAATTTATTTTTTGTATTTTGTCCGAAAACAGCAGAAGCAAAATTTATAAGTAATAAAAGAAAACAAAATAGTACGTTTTCTTGAATAAAAATAAGTTATAATATAAGGTACGGCTTTCAGAAACTGAACGCATTGTTGCACACCTATAAAGTCTTGAGTCAACGTGCTTATTAAGAAGACAATGGATTATTCTCCCCTTCTCCCATTCCTCTATAAAAACTATGTTTAGTTTAGTTGCTGAACTGTTTCTGGCGTGAAATAAAACTACTAACAAATATTTGTAGAATGTCACAAACATGTTGTTTGGGTTCATATCAGGGGAAGATAATGGCAAAACCATTCCTATATTTCCTTCATCGAAAAGGATGTCGTCCTCTACTCGAGAACGATGTAACTTAGCGTCCTTATCCATAAAAAGGAAATCGTTCCCGGCTGCAGTAGCACCAGAAATTTCAAAAGATCTGAGTATATCGGTCCTAAACCGTTGAGCAGGCAAAGACATCGATTCATCATTTTTATGACATACAGATCGGTACAGCGACTGATAAAAATATCGGCCTTGACCACCACTTCGCCTCCTCGAAATTGAATAGTTTCGTATACAAATGCAAGATTTTTTTTTTATATGCTTCCATCTTATCTATTGACAAACCGATAACTGTTTGATTGTACTGTGGGACTCGTCTGTGAAGAGAACGTAGCATAACTCATTGGTTCCATTTCCATCCAGTATGTTCTTGCTTCAAACCTCAACAGATAATTCGGTGTTTCGCTGTTAATTCAAAACCATAAGCCTGCTAGCATACATCAAGTCAACAGTATGGGGGCAGTTTGAAACTACTTGAATTTAAGCCCGTTTACGACAGCTTCCAGAAGTTGCTATGGCAGTTAAGTAATGTTCACACTATAGATTCTTTTAGAAATTAGTGGTACCGGTTCTCATTTAATGCTGTTGCAGACCTAAGACCTTGTTCTGGTTTTCGACCAATATTTCAAGCTTGCAAAAACCAATTCAGTAATACTGATATGACACTGGCTTATTTCTAAGACTTCCGCTACAATGGCGTGCACTTGCCCGGCTTCCAAACACCAAGTAGCCTCATACGCTAGCTATATGGCTAAATGCTGTTGCCCTAACATCACATTATCAATTACAAAATATTCAGTGAATGCCTATTGTCCATAACCTCCACCATTTAAGAAATACTGCATGCAGTTTTTTTTTTTTTTTTTTTCCCTTATCGAAAACACGAGATTTACAACATTATAGATGACTTTTTTATTTAATGAAGTTTGTAATGGTGACATCTTTTTTTTTTTTTTTTTTTTTTTTTTTGTGTGTGTGTGTGTGTGTGTGTGCATGTGTTTTCCTTTTCTTTTACTTCATTTAAAAAACTAGTCGAATATATAATATTCCTTATCGAACTCTCAAAATGTACTAATTATTTTGAGCAGTATATTAATGACAATAATTATACATAGCAAGAATTTAATTATTACTTGTTTTGATAGATATTAAAACAATGTATGAATATTTAAGTCTTGCATGAGAGTGTACTGGGGGCTTATTCGCAATGCTTAAATTTCTTACTTTGTACATGTACTTTGTAAAACCTTCCAACAGATTTATTTTTTATAATAAACTTTTTCCTATTTTTTTTCTATCTTACAAAATTAAAGGATAATTTTATTTTATTTATTTGTTTATTTTTCACCATGATCACGCTAAAAATATATAAATATATATTTTTTGTTATGTAAATTCATTTCCATAAAGTAGTTTTCATGATTATTTATTTAAATTTCCGTTGCCGATTTGTATTTTTTTTTTTTTTAATTCAATAAAGGTGACTTCGTTTGGTTAGAAATCTTGAATTCGGTACGGCTAGTATTCTATAAATTCTTTATATATCTGCATTAAAAATATACATTGTAACAAAAATAAAATAATTTAATTTTGAAAACGTTGTATAAAAAATTAAATTTTTATTCTTATTGTGTACCTTTTTTGTGCTCCTCTGTTATATGTCGTTTATGAGTTGGAAATTGATACTTTGGATTTTTTATTTATAAGCATAACTCTTAGTCACTTATCAATGTTTCGTGAGCAAAAATTAAAAAATGTTAGGAAATACCAAAGAATATTTGCAATTACTCGTAAAGTGGAAAAGAAATAGTATTTTTTGAAGAAATGATCTGCTAAAAACTATCACAAACAGATGTGAATGACAAAACTCTAAATGGCATTATTCCACTAATATTCAGCAGAATTTCCGGACAATAAATTCCTTGTTCCTAGATGATCATAATGTGTTACCAGAAATAACCAACATACACCGTGATATGTTTACTTTTAAGATGATCAAGTTTTTTTTTTTTTTTTTTTTTTTTTTTTTTTTTTTTTTTTAAATAAGCCTAGAGAAAAAAGTTACAACGGGTAAAATCCGGGAACAAGGTGGCATATTGTGTTTATTTGTTTATTTATTTATTTTTATTTTATTTATTTATTTATTTATTTTGTCTATTTTAAGTTAAAATGGACCTCATTTTCTTACATATTTTTTATGGCAATGAATTGTCTATCTCCCTCCATAATGGAAAGAAATTGTTAAAAATAATGTTAACTGTTGATTATAATCGTTGTGCTTTAACTCATGTAAGTGGTTATTCGGCATGTATAAAAGAGAAGTACATTTCGTAAGGCTTTTCATAAGGTCGAATAAATCCAGCCACCACTACAATCAGTAACATACCCTGTATACCTTTAATGACTGCTGTCGCAGTTTCAGAAATATTCTTTTCCGACGTCGGTTTCTTCCCCTTAACTGGCCAAAGATCTACAGGTTCAGTTTCTTAAAATTTCACTAATCTATATTTTCAATGCATTAACCGTTATTTCTAGAGGTAACCGTTATTTCCATAGTCCCATATTTCCATAAGTTGTTTAAGGCTCTAAACTTACGGAGAGACAGAAACTTTTGATTGGATAATATAAACGCTTAACCTGCAATGATCGTTTGGGTAACAGGAAACGCATGTTGAAGTCACCCTCTTGAAATGTCCTTTGGAAATTTTATCTCCTATTTAAAAACCTAATTACTAATGCTGTTGTTGACTACGTAATTGTAAATTTGCATCTTTAAGAAAAAAATGAGTTATGCAAATTTCTAGTTAAAACGTTCTTTAGAGCCTCATTGTTTTTATCATAGACTAACTGAAATGTATATATATATATATATATATATATTCTTCTATCTCGTCATTGGTTCTTCTAACAAATCTGGTGGCATTCTTGCTTGATCGATCAACTAATGGCTCTAAATAGTACAAGGAAAAAAAAAATCATCCAGTATACATTTTCTTTAAACAAATATCCGCAAACAGATGCACATTTTCTTGTATTTGTATGAGGTCACGGCAAAAGTAAGTTACACTTGAGTAAAAATGCTAAAAATAAAAATACAAAGATTCTTCATTGAACTCATAAGCAAAAGTCATCTTTTGACGTATTCTCTAAATGAATTGAAGCATCTATCACACCGTACAATAAAGTTTTACATTGCAGATAAATAGAAGCTTTGTCAGCGTTTTCCAACCAATTCAATATCAACTGATTTAATTTCATCATCGGTTGGAAAATGTTGGCTATCTTCATTTGTTGAAACAAATGTAAATCGTGTGGCAGTAACATAGGGCTCTATGGTGAGTGAGATAAAAAAAAAAAATCCCATTTACAAACTGCTTGCCCCCCTATGGCATTGCAGGTGGAGACATTGCATGCTTGCCATAAACAGGAACAACTTCATGATGCATTTTTGTGTAATTTAGAAGTTTAGCTCATAAAAGACGTATAGATCCTCTTACTTCCCATTTGGAATACAGCTGGTGTGTTATTATGAATCGTTCTACAAACACAATCACTGGAAAAACACCACTAAACGACCTATTTGTAATGCATCACCATCTGGCGCCAAATGTAACTTAATTTTTGATTCACCCTCAAAGAAATGTATGTTGTGCGTGTGAATGTACTTAAATACTAATTGATTTTGGATATAAGTTTACATTAATACTCTAATGATATTCCTATTAATGACAGAGCTCAAACTTTGTTTATAACCTAATCTGAAAAAAGTACCTAAATTCGGTTTCAGCCGATCTTGACCTGAAAAACTGTTATATCCATTCCTTCTCGATCAATGCTTGCCTCTTACTAAAGATAACCTGAATCTTTTCACATAAATCAATTGCTATGACTTGTAGAGTCTTGATTTCTAATTTTTATAAATGCATGTATAGAGAAAAATTCTGTAGCCAAAACGGAATTTGTTAAAATTTTTCTAAGTTCTGTCGTTATGGCTAATCCCTGTCCAAGTACGGGACAACGTTTATTATTAATAATTTTCTATAAAGCTATTTTTACTGCAACAATAAATGTAAATTTCAAAAATCAAATTTGGCATTCTGCCAATAAAATTTCTTTTATTATAAAAAGATGTAATAACACAGAAAAATAAATTTCATATTCTGAAGATTGAATAATATCATTCTAGATATACTGGAGGCTGTAAACGTTGATTAAGGTTGTGAAAGGTATCATCTTTACACACTCCAACCTATCTAAAATGAATTTCATGGTCGATGAATTTATCAATAAAATTTCTAAATATCATTCTATTTAAGTTAATTCAATGATCTAGAATTGTTACTATTGGTGATTTACTTGTCATATAACATGTCAAAGTTTTTACTATTAGGCTAAAAATTCCATAATACCATTGAAACGGCACTTATATAAATGACCACTTACAAATGGTTACCCTTACAGCACATGGTCTCCAAATGTCATACTGAGGATGTCCTATGGATGAAAATGACGTCTATAGACATCCTGTGGATATCTTCAGGATGTATTGTGGACAAGTGTGTTGTTAGGGATGCATTCATTTTTTTGGTGGGGGGAGGGAGGGGGTGAAGGAAACCCTGGATAAGAAATATGAATAAAACATCATTCACCGCAAATTAAAGTTTAGCTCAGCTGAGAAACGAAATATAATAGTTAAAAACGCATATTTAATAGCTACTTTCCACAAATTATAATACATTCATATTACTATTTTGTTTAGCGGTTCTGTAAAAGTTCAGAATTATTACCACTATTTTAAAAAGGAATTTGTCTCATATTTTTTAGACAATTATTTAAACTGAAAACATTTATAAAAACTTTCTGGAATGAAGTCTCCCTTGAAAAACAGGAGACTTGGCTATTATGGCTATATTCCAAAGTGAAGTATAAGTAAATACATTTTTCGCTATAAAAACCTACTACTCTGTAGGAATGATCGAATTAGTTACCGACTATGTTATCAGCTATTAGTTACGACGTTAAATTCTCTTGAAATAAGCAAAATTATAGCGAACTCTTTTTGTAAAATGCACTGGAACTCCAGTGTTGAATGATGATAAATAAAACATGTAAATAATTGCAAAAAATTGCAAAATCTCACAACGATGGTTTTGGATCCAAATAATTAAGCCCAACTGAAACTCAAGTGAAAAAATAAATAAACAAATAATAAGGTCGAGTGGCAGCATGAAAGTGGTGACATGATAGCAGCAGCCCTTCAAATGAACAATTGGATTCATGTCTATTTATTAATTATAGAAAGGTCATATTTTAGCTTAAAATTTCTCATTTAATATATAGGCTGGTTTTTGAATAAAAACACAATCAACTAAACAAACAGCCTAAAAAAAATCAATAATATAATTAAAAAGAAAAGAAAAATGAATGAAATTAATTTCGAATCACTTCTTTCAAATTTAATAAAAAGTTATTTTTTCTTAAGAATACACTTCTCTGCATATACAAGGTGTTTATAAAAAGAATTTGGTAGACATGACACTCAAGTGAAGAACACACCATTGACGAAAACGGCGGGTACGCTTCAATTTAAATACTTTAAGATTTGGACTCCAGAATGAAGGGATACAAAATAGTACTTCTCACACAGTCATAGTTACAGTAAAAAAATTCGAAATTTTCGACTGGCAAGCCTTTTAATATGCGGGCAGAAAGCAATTCCCTAATATTCGATACTTTTGTGCTCCTAAAATATTGCTCGTATATGCTGATTTTTTTGCACCCGTGTAGTTTATTATATAGCATATTCTTTCCAAAAGTTACAAAGAAATATGTGCTCCAGTAATTTCTAGACATTGTCTTAAACGAACAGGTATGTGTTGCTATGATTACAAAGTTTGTGATCACGCTTAAACACTTCTTCAGCTTTGTTACAAAGTGTTAAAAAAGAAAAGGAAAGGAAAGGAACATAAAATAAATCAAATAGAAAGCTAAAAATATTGTCGCTTTTAAAAAACACAGTTATCACAAATACTTGCTACATAACATTTGAATTGTTATACGTAATTGTTTTATCACAGCCTTTATTACTTGCTACTTTATAAATAAAATAAAAGTTTCTTTACTATGATTAAAATTTAAAAAGAAAGGACACATTAATTGTAACATTCTAAAGTTACGAAACAAGAAAAGTAATTAGGCACAAGAAGTGAGCTTAGCTGTATGTGGTCGAATTTGTCGGCTCTAAGACACCAAGACTCCCCCAAAAACATATAAATATCCCAATTTCGGAACATGAGAAAAATAAACATGCTTATAAAAATAAGAACAAATTCGAGTAAACTGCGAATTCGAGCAAAATGAATTCACGGCAGAAATAAACGTTTACAAAAACATAAAATAATTTAAAACACAAAGTGAAATTGAAAATTGTTATAGATGCATAGATATCCTTTATCCCCACCCACAGTTTTCTCCCTTTTTTTTTCTCTCTTAATTAACTCTTTTTCCGTGGCATACTTAGTTTTATTGCAATGGATATAGTTTGATTTTTAACTGGTGTAAATGTTTAAGACTTTAGAAGATAAGTTAAGCATCTAAGTAATAACGGAACATTATTTAATAGTTTAATGACGGTTACAATTGTTTAAACATCGTGTTTTATGTCAAAAGAACGTTCTATTAGACATTCAAAAATGACGTTCAGTTTGAACATTCTCAAAAGTTTGTAAAACATACAATTTCAGCTTTCTGAAAAACTTTTAAATGTGACATGTTCTGCCTTAGTGCTATTATTAGGTAAATTACAAAATGCTCCTTTTTCAGTTTTGAAAGTGTTGACACATGTGTAAACGAAAATAATAGTGATGAGATTCATTTTTTTTTTTTTCTTTTTTTACGTAATTTTAAACTATAATTATCTTTTATTTTATTTTATTTCATTTTTATAACATCGAATTTAATAAATCATTACTCCAGCTTTTTCAGTTTTACATAATTGAATTTAGTAAATCATTAATCTACTATTTTCAGTTTTATTTCATTAAATGTTAATAAAAATATTAAAATATTTTAACATATTGTTTAAATAATTATTTTATTAATAAATGGAAATTATATGCAACGTTTTATTATTACGATTGCTATTATTGCTACTATTTCTATTATTACTACTACTACTACTATTATTATTATTATTACTTAAATTCAGTGCGCAGCGACCATCACAATCCTTTTTTTTTTTTTTTTTTTTTTTTTGTAGCATTCCTATAAAGCAGCACCTCTTACCCGTTAACATACACAAAATTATAATAAAATTATATCTTAATATTAACATTTAATATTTTGAATTTCGTGCAATTTTCACCATTAGATGTTGAGATGCAGTCATCTGAAAAATCGCAGAAAATACTAAAGGGCCACACATTAGCCGATATACACTCAAATTGAACCAATATAAATTCTTATAAAATATATCTCTCTTACCAAGTTTTGTGCACTTATGTAACATAAAACATGAGATATTGCCTTCCTGTAAATGGGATTGAATTGCAGCATAGAACCGTCGTGCGCCGGTCGATATGCATCCAGATTGAATCGCATTAGTCTTATACAATATCTATCTCATATACCAAGTTTTATGCTTTGTAGAAGTTGAGTTATATATTATATACTATAGAAGATGAGATGTAACCTTCTGTTAAATGGATGGAATTGCAGCACAGCAGCGCAATGTGCTGTGCCATATATCCCATAAGCTAATTAACACCAGTTTCAATTAAGATAAATATCAAATTAAGTCAAAATTCGTCCAGTGTTTCGGGGAAGTGGCAAGTCCGAACCCAATTCGTCGGCCTAAACCTTCGGAGTTTTCCGTGATTTTCTCCGAAACTCGCGTTAATAGGAGTTAAGACCTCTAAAAAGAACCCTGGGAGGGCAATCCATTTACAAGGAATTTTATGTTTATTTATTGTAGTTATGGCAGTTAAAGCGCGAACAGACAGACAGACAAACGACAAACCTTAAGACGGTAAGACAGCTTAAGGTAAGTACTAAGACAGAAGTCTTAAACACTTTTCCAGCTTTGATGGAAAGTGATAAAAAAGAAAAGGAAATGGAAGGAAAATAAAGTAAATAAATTGTATAGAAAGCTAAAAACGTTGTCGCTTTTAAAAATCCACAGTTATCACAAATACTTGCTGCATAACATTTGAATTGTTATATATAATTGTTTTATCACTGCATTTATTACTTACTGCTTTATAAATAAAATAAAAATTTCTTTATTATGATTTCAATTGTTAAAAAAAAAAAAAAAAAAAAAAGACATTTTAATTGTAACATTTTGTAGTTACAAAACAAGAAAAGCAATTAGGCACAAGAAGAGTGAGCTTAGCTGTATGTGGTCGAAATCGCCGGCTGTAAGAAACCGGGACTCTCCCAAAAACACAAAAATATCAGAATTATGAAACATGGAAAAAAGAAACATGCATATAAAAATAAGAGCAAGTTCGAGTAAACTGTGAATTCGAGTAAAATGAAATGGGACATCCACGTCTCAGATAAACGTTTACAAAAACATAAAAAACTGTAAAACACAAATTGAAATTAAAAGTCGTTATAGATGCAGATATCCTTTATCCCCACCCACAGTTCTCTGTCTCTTTTTTTTTTTTTTTTCTTTTTAATAATGCTTATATGCAGTTAACTCTTTTCTCTGTGACATACATAGTTTTAGTGCAATGAATATAGTTTGATTATTAACTGGTGTAAATGTTTAAGACTTTAGAAGATAAGTTAAGCATCTTCTAAAGTCTGGAACATTCTTTGAAAGTCTGATGACGGTTACAATCATTTAAACATCGCGTTTTATGTCAAAAGAACGTTCTGTTAGACGTTCGAAAATGACGTTCATTTAGAAAAGGTGTACTTTGTACAATCTGTAAAACGTACAATTTCAGCTCACTGAAAAACTTTTAAATGTGACATGTTCTGCCTCAGTGCTATTATGAGGAATATTACAAAATACTCCATTTTCAGTTTTGAAAGTATTGACACATTTGTAAATAAAATTCATTGGAAAATAACAGTGATGAGTTTTTTTTTTTTTTTTTTTTTTTTACGTAATTTTAAACTATAATTATCTTTTATTTTGCTTTATTTCATTTTTATACCACTGAATTTGATAAATCATTTCTCCATCTTTTTTAGTTTTATATCATTGAATTTAGTAAACCCTTACATTAAATGTTAATAAAAAAAAATTAAATATTTTAACATATTGTTTGAAGAATTATTTTATTAATAAATGAAAATTGTATGCAACAAAAAATGTATGATGAAGCTGTTTTATTATTATTATTATTATTATTACTACTATTACTATTGTTATTATTATTACTACTATTACTATTACTATTATTATTATTATTAGTAGTAGTAGTAGTAGTATTACTACAATTAATATTATTATCATTTAAATCCAGTGCGCAGCGACCATCACAATCCTTTTTTTCTGTAGCATTTCTATAAAACAGCACCTCTTACCAGTTAACATGCATAAAATTTTAATAAAATTATATCTTAAAATTAACATTTAACATTTTGAATTTCGTGCAATTTTCACCATTAGATGTTGAGATGCAGTCATCTGGAAAATCGCAGAAAACCATAAAGGGCCACACATTAGCCGATATATGCTCATTGAACCAATATAAATCTTATAAAAAACATATCTCTCTTTCCAAGTTTGGTGCACTTATGTTATGTAACATAAAAGTGTCAGGCCCGAACACGAATCGTTGGCCTAGCCCTTCGGATTTTTCTGTGATTTTATCCGAAACTCGCGTTAATATGAGCTAAGACCTCTTAAAAGACCCCTCGGAGGGCTATCCATCCAAGTCCAGGAGCACCGCGTTGTCAATCGGCTTTAAATATGCATCAAACCACATCCGTTGTGTTATGAGGTACAGTATCAACAAAGTTTTGCTAACATACACATACATTTTGTAAAAATATTTCAATCTCGTTCAGAACATCTAAAAAAAAGTGTTAAATCAACGAATACCAGAAGTAAAAAAAAAATCACAAATTTAATACTTCGATCTTACGCATATTCAAAAAATTTTCCATATTTTTTTCATTATTTATATCCACTGAGACAAAATAAAATATGCTTCTCTGTTTAAATCGAGATTTTGAAATTGAAAAATATAAAATTAAATCTCATAACTTTTGTAAAATGTTTTATAAAAATCTAAATACTTGTTAAAACAACCTTCATTTTAATTTAATACATTGATTGTGAATTTTTGTATAAAAATTTTTTAAACCTTTGTAAATGTGTGAGTTATAGGCAATTTTCAAACTTTGCTTAGGATATTTATCTCTCACTTTGTATCAAGCCCATTACCATAATTTTTAGTATATTAAATTGATACATTTTGAAATTCTATATTTAAATAATATTAACTAGATAAATGTAGAACAAATTTGTAATGTTAACTATGTTTCAAATTATGCTTCAGTTTTATTCTTTTATTTCATTTGATTTCATTTGAAAATCCATTACTTCGTTATCAGTCATGACACAATGGGCGAGAGAAAATAATTTTTCTATTTTTACTTGCTTTTTTTTTTTTTTTTTTTTTTTAAGAAAAAAAAGTAATTTTTTTCAAATATAGTTTTATAAAAAAAAAGTTTTTTTTTATATTTTTTTATGCAATTTTAAAAATAAAGATATATATATATATTTATTTAAGCACGAAAACTGAAATTTATTGCAAACTTTTAGCATTAAAAGATTTATTATTATTAATATTATTATTACGTATCTATGAATCTGTTAAATACACTGCTCGGCATGAAAATTGCCTCTGACACCATTTCAACATATTCTTATGTAAAATGACCTCCTGAATCCGAATATGCCGCTCATTTTGCCATATCAACCACCGTTTTTTAGGAATGGCGCCCTATTTTATCATTATTCGGTGATTTTATGGCTATAAATTTTATTTTTAGGAGGGGAGAGGATTATTTTAACCGTTAAATATCTTCTGAGGGGCTACAGAGTTGACAAATTCTAAAACATGGACATTTGCGACAAGGGAAAATTTTTGGGGGGATTTGTCACTGAAATTATGCATTAAATATCTTATATTTTTTAAATCTGTTATTAATGCTATTTTTTAAACTTTATATATTTTTTGTTTTTAGGTGATAAATTAATTATTTTTCATTCTTCAAATCAGATTCGTGGTCATAAAATTATCGAACAGGAAAAGAAATTGAGGAAGGGGGTGGTGTATCTAGAAAACGAGAGTCATATTCAGATTCAGGAGGTCATTTTACATAAGAATCAGCAAGAATGGTATCAGATCTCGAATATATTTTTTTTTTTTTTTTTTTTTTTTTTTTTTTTTTGCAGAGCAGTGATAATAGTTGAATATGTTAAAACTATGCTGGTAAATTTAATGATGAAAAATGCAAGGATAAAAAACTGTAAAATATTTTTTGTGTAATTGAACGCCAAAAATGGTGGCAACTACTTTACACCAAAAATGGTGTAATGAAATTTCTGGTGTATTGAAACACCCTTAATTTTGGTGTAGGGAAACACCAAAAATTATGAGTGTTTCATTACACCACTTTGTTGTAAAGTAGTTGCCACCATTTTTGGTGTAAAATAGTTGTCCTCAATTTTGGTGTACAGTTACACTTAAACTATACTATCCAGTAAAAATGCAGTTTTCCTTTTCTTTCGGAAACCGGAAAAATGAATGATTTGAATGTGTTGATTTTTTGGTATTTGAATTGATAACAACGAAGTTATTACACAAAGAAACAATTATTCACTCTGCCTATATTTTTAATTATTGATTTTTATTGGTGCCAATAAATAAACACAGCTAATGAGAAAAAAGTATAGTGAGCACTTTTTGAAAGATATGTTCTACACATATCTTTCAAAAAGTGCATTACATTTTCATTAAGCTGAGCATGGAGTATGAAGGTAATAATGGTGAAAAATATTAATATCAATCATTTTTCTGGCTGCTTCCTCTCGCCCCCCAACTTCAGAGATAAGAAAATCCAAACATAACCTTTCTATTTAGCTTTATATATATATCTCTCTCTGAAAATGTATCTTGTTTTTTTATTATTCTCAATTTCAGTTAAGCATTTGTTGTAGCTACATGCTGGTACTCCAAAACACTCATGCTTAGGTATTGCATCCACTGAAAGTCATTAAAGTTTTAGACTGAAAATTTCTGAAATAGATCCCTGTATAAGAGAAATAATTTATTTTTCTATTTACCCTTTTAAAAATTCCACTATCCCTTCTGCCTCATGTTAAAAATTAGCAATTTTATTCAAAATTAAAGTCGTACAAGCAGCAAAAAATGATCCTAAACTATCAAAGTAAGTTTAGCTCAAAACTTTGATTTACCAGACTCAACGCTCAAAAGAATTTTAAAGAACAAGAACTTGATTAAAAGAATAAATATAAAATCATGTCAGTAACGTACACATATAAAAGAAAAAAATTCTGAAAAATTTATTAAAGAAATAAATATTTAAATAAAAATATTGTATTACAAACAGTTGGATGGGGAAAAAAAATCGATTACTCAAGTCTTTTAGTTACATGTACCTATAGTAAAGAAAAGTAACAAAAATGAGTACTTCTAATTAGATTAATTAAATTTACCATCATCTAAAGTGTTTATTGTGTGTCCACTATCAGAAGTAGCTTAATTTTGCGTTCTAATTTTCTCAATAAACATTCCATATCCTTTTAACATTCTATATGAAGCTCCCACCCTGTGTATCCTCTTTTACTTTTATAATAGCTTCAATTATATTATTGGCAAGAAAGGTGAGAATTTTCGTCTTTTTCTTTGAAGTTTCATTTCCAAGCATCTCATACAATGCACTGCCCTATTGCAGTACTATGTCTTTGTAGCTAGCTCACAGTAGCTGTTCACCTTAAGTGCTCATGCACTATGCCCAATATTTTCACCAGATAAATTCACTGTCAGATAGGTACTTACCATAGTATTCCTTCTATTTCAGTTTATCTGTCACTCACAGAAGTGAGCATTGAATTCCATTTGGATAGAAGTCCCCCAAAACTTTTAAAGTTTGAGATTAAAGGCTTTATTATTTCTTTATTTTTTATTATTTTAAGTTTAAAGTATTGTAAGTTATTATATTAAGTGTGAAAAACTGTAGTGCCATGCTTGATTTTTGCATGAAATGTGACCTTTTGAATGGTGACTGTATGTTGAAGTCCCTAATTTGCAACACTGATTGGGTAAAATTTTCCATTTTTTCACTTTTACTTCGAAGTCTCGTCTTTTTCTTTAAAGTTTCATTTCCAAGCATCTCATACAATGCACTGCGCTATTGTAGTACTATGTCTTTGTAGCTAGCTCACAGTAGCTGTTCACCTTAAGTTGCTCATGCACTATGCCCAATATTTTCACCACATAAATTCACTGTCAGATAGGTACTTACCATAGTATTCCTTGTATTTCAGTTTATCTGTCACTCACAGAAGAGAGCATTGAATTCCATTTGGACAGAAGTCCCCCAAAACTTTCAAAGTTAGCGATTAAAGGCTTTATTATTTCTTTATTATTTCTTTATTTTTTATTATTTTAAGTTTAAAGTATTGTAAGTTATTATATTAAGTGTGAAAAACTGTAGTGCCATGCTTGATTTTTGCATGAAATGTGACCTTTTGAATGGTGACTGCATGTTGCAGTCCCTAATTTGCAACACTGATTGGGTAAAATTTTCCATTTTTTCACTTTTACTTCCTTCTATGTATATATATATATATATATATTACTGTTAAAGCTCGAAAGCCGTTAATGTGCAGATTACTTACCTAATCTGCAGATTAACTAGGGTGATCCGTTAAAGGGCGGAATCAAGAGTTTCCGCATTTTAACTAGGTAATCTGCACATTAGCGGTTTCCGTATCGTTAAAGTTCAAAAGCTTGTTTATCTCATTTCTTTTTCCTACACCTTCCCCCTCTCCCTCCACTTTTAATTTGGTGTCGGCGGTTAATCTTATTTTCCATTTGCCGTCTTTGGCGACCAGATATTTCGCGATCCTTGAAAAATCCGAGCGCACTTAACTCCCGCTCGGAGGCGCCTGTGGTGCCATTTCAGGACCTACAATAGCTTATTGGCATATGATGCAAATAACTTTATTGAAAATTTTAACTGTAGTTAATTTCCGCTCGATAACGCCTGTGGCGCCCACTTCCTGTCTCAGTATATGAAACAGCCTGTTCGCTCACCGTGTTATAATCTTTGGAGATTCTGACCTTAGCAAAGTCCCGCTCGGTGACGCCTGCTGCGCATTATTCTCGTATTTAAACGTACAATAGCTTGCTCACTCATAGTGCAACTAGCTTTGAAAATTTTAACTGTAGCAAAACGAAAAGCACAAGGACTGACTTTTCCATGGTTTTCTCCTTAACTTACGTAATTCCGGAATAAATAGTGCTAAAAATTCTTTATACGGAATGGGACCGGATAATCAGAATTTGAAAGTTTGAAAAATAAAAAGGAATAAACGTGATCATATTTTTCTGTGTTTTTTTCTGAAAGTCCTGCACTGAATTTGGCTTGCACTAGTTTAAAAGTTCGCAATAAAATTACATTAAAATATATTTCGAATGACGTTTTATAAGTAATTTAATCATAATTAGAATTGGAGATATTGGAATAAAGATGTTCTAGTAATAATAACAGGAGACTTGGCGTTGGAATATTAAAACCCGAATAAACTGCTACGTCAGAAACGCCAAAGAAAAATATTGAAAATGCATACAGCTGTTTCGGCAGCCTTAAGCGTGCCGTCTTCAGTGCAAATGGATTCTGAATCTGCAGAAGTGCTCGTATATATAGGATAGGGGCCGGATTTAGTTCAACCAATAGGATTACGGGAAAGGTGGGGAGAGTGGCCAATAGGAATTTATTAAAGTTAGCTGTGTAAACAGTGGAAAATTTAAGAAAATGTGGACTGAATATAAAATTTCCAACAGTCAGACAAATAGAGAACAGCGAAATCACAATTTACAAGGTTTGTAAAATTTTTATAAATATGAAAAGCTTCAAAGAAATCGAGTTCATGAATGGATTCGAGTTCATGAATGCATACAGCTGCCGAAACAGCTGTATGCATTTTCAATATTTTTCTTTGGCGTTTCTGACGTAGCAGTTTATTCGGGTTTTAAAGATGTTCTAGGTTTTCCGTGGTTTTTTCAAAATCTCCCTTATGGTATTTAATTGCTATGCAATTCAAAGTGTCTTCAGTCTTTAAATTGCACTAATAAGTAAGCATAATTTTATCATATGTTTCGCAAATTCATTTCCTTAATTGTAATAATATGGTAAACCGTTTGTGTCTTTGTGTTATAGTTTTTCAATTGGTTGATGGCTGATTTTATCAACTAATTTATTGTTTCCTTGATTGCATTAACGTGATTCTTTAGACATTGAAAAACAAATAAATAACATTATGCCAATTTCCTTAGGAATAATATTTTAAACCGTTTGATTCTTTGTATTGAGTTTTTCAATTAATTGATTCTATCAACTAATGTGTTGATTGTTCGATTGTATTAACTTGATTCTTTAGATATCAAAAATTAAATAAACAACGTTTAATTTAAGAGTACAGAAACGTTGCTATTGTTTCGCCAAAAATCTTATTTACATTTTAACGAATATCTAGTAGGTAATGTGCAGATTATCTAGGTAATTCGCAGATTACTTAGGTAATTTGAGAAATAAAACAATTTTCCGCACTTTAACGGAACATCATAGTTAATGTGCAGATTACCTAAGCTGCAGGTTACTAATCTTTACTATGCGTAATTTTGTTTCATTCGTAACCATTTCTTAACGATATTCCATGCGTTCGTGTTTAAGTTACTAAAGCAAGTGTTTAATAATATTTTCTAATTAAAGTATGTATTATTGATGGATTGTGATCATCAATCGTAGTATTAAATTTTCTTTTTGAAATAGGTTTCAGTAGTACACTGTAAAAATAATTTGTGTAACTGCACACCAAATTTGGTGGCAATTACTTTACGCCAAAAATGGTGTAATGAAACACCGTTGTATTTTTTTACAAAAAGATTTTATTTTTTTTCCTTTCGGTGAAAACGTATTCATAGCAGAACATCAGAAGACGTTAGACAGTAGTCTCACATATAGCAACCTGCAAGAAAAGTGACAAACTCTAAAAATGGTAATTTCAAGTTTATGCCACTAAAAATAGAATAAGTGCCCCAATGTACACAAAAAACGTTACATCTCCTTCTCCAAAATTATCTATTCGAGAGGCAGTTGTGTCAGTTTTATTCAAGTCAATGCCTTATTTTAAAGTTAATTTTTCTCAAATACTGCATTTTAAGTTGGTGTCACTTTTCTTTCCTTTATGCAATATGAGAAAAAAATTATCTATTTAATCCACATGCATTACATTAAAAAGGTTTTAGAAATGTAAAGAAAGAATGTGCTACATTTGTAACCGAAAATCCTGTTAAGACGGGATTTTTGGTTACGAACGTATTTTTGTTGCATACAGTATAAATGTATCCAATATCAGTAAATATATGAAATAAACGTTCAAAAGAGAAGCAGCTGGAAAAGAATCGATGACACTCTGTTATTCATATAAGGCTATCAAATGCAGCTTCAGAGAAAAAATTACAGCGTATACCTTTAATAAATTAAAACAGACGTAGAAACGACATAACGATAACCTCGATTGCAATGCACATCTGAATTCCAATTGAATTTTACAGAGCGTACGTGTCACCAGCTACGCTTGAATATGCACAGTGTTTATTCCAAACAAAGATCCAAATATGCATTACAGCTGACGGATAGAAGCTTAAACATCGAAATAAAGGTCTTTTTGCTTTCTAAGATTGTTTCAGAATGTTACAGTGCAGGAAATTTCGAACACACAGATGCACGTTAAAAACGTTCTGTTTTTAACATTCATACTTATAACGTGTCATTCTGTACTAAATCGATGATACTCTACAACTTTGTAATTTACATTTCTTCCCCTACTTCATAATATTTTCGAGATATAAACGCTATTTCTACTATTTTCCACCGAAGGCACTGTAAGCGGTCGCTTCTCGTAGTGCATGGCCACTTTATTATACTGCTATTACGGGAGTAACTGCAGCCGTTCAGCATTTAAAAGAGTGAAAATGGACTTTTGTGAGCACACTATAATTTGTTTAGATCTTAATGAAAAAGGGGACCTATTTCATGACCAGACTTTTACAAGTATTAAAATCGGAGCATCTCTTAGTTATAAGCTAACAAACAACAACAACAACAACAACAAAAATATAGGGTTTGAATTAAGAATCCCTCCTTTGTTAAGTCAGTGGTGTTCTATTTTTAGCATCAATGTCTAAAAACTGTCTTTTTGTACTAAATCGATGATATTCTTCAACTTTGTACTCCCCCCCCCCTTTTTTTTTTCTTTTTGCATCTTGAAACGTTTTCGAGATAGGAACACTAACTCCACTATTTTCCACCAGGTGGCGCTGTAAGTGGTTTAATCTTGTAGCGAATGGCCACTTTACTATACCTAAATACCACTCTTATGATTATAGCTGTAGCCGTTTAGCAGCTAAAAGAGATGGAACTGACTACTTTGGGCACCCTGTATTTTTTTTAGATCACAAAGATATTACAATGGGTCCTATTTCAGACCAAGATCTTTTCAACAAAATAAAAAGCATCAAAATCGGATCATCCGTTCAGAAGTTATGAGCTAAAGAAAAAAAAAAAAAAACACGTGATTTGAATTGGAACCTTCTCCTTTTTTTAAATCGGTTAAAAAGGAAGTTTAACGCTATACGATTGAAGATCACATTAAATCAATAATACATACTGGTTAAAAAATATTATTAAACAACTGCTTTAGTAACTTAAACACGGACACATAGAATATCATTAAGAAATGATTACGAATAAATAAAATTAGACTTAGTAAAGCGTGCATAACCTATAATAAATACACATCTTACATTAAAATTCATTGGTACAAGCATATATAAGCATATTTAATTTTTTAATTTTAGTTTAACAAAATAATATATGAATGTACATACCTACGACATGCAAAGTTAAAAACGGTATTTATAGGTTCTGATGTCGGCAAAAGAATGTGGTAATTCCAAAGCAAAACAACAAACTGATGTTGCCACCAGATAGTTTTTAAACGAACTCCAAAATTGGTGTTCCGAAATCGAGTGTGCGTGTAAGCACAAAATTTCTGGTGTAAGGGTACACTAGCAGTGGTGTTTGACGCACCATAATTTTAATTTACACCATTTAAAATGTATTTTAGCACTTGATTTGGTGTAAACACGAAATTCAATGCTTGTTTATCCAATTTTTGGGTATTTGAATTTGAACACCAATTTTGGGGTGACATTACTCCACATTTTTTACAGTGTGGAGTTTAATCTTTAAAAAATCCAACTTTTTGGAAAAAAAAAAAAAAGTCAATATGAACAATTCTGAACATTTTAATGCTTCATTTATGATTTTACATACTTTACTTCAAAAGGTATGAGCAAAGTTGCAACTAATGTTAATAATGAGCTTTATTGCATTTCTAAACTTTAATTCTTATTTGCTCAAAAGTGCTTTTTTGCTAGTATCCGCAAAAATTTAAAAATTCTTCTTCACATATTGCTATAAACTTTTGCATACATATTTATATAAAGGATATCTACAAAATGAATTAATATTTAAAAACTTAACATTTTTTAGTCAAATATTCTTTTCGAAAATTTTGAAATTTTTATGCTTTATACATATTTTTAAAACATTCAATTTCAAAATATCTGTAAATCTTGTAATAAATTGTTATAAGTTAATTATTTGATTAATAATTTTTAAAGTCGGAACACTTAAAATCCTGGCGTAAAACTCAGGAGAGCCGCAGCAAATAGATTGAAAAATACAAGGCTAAATTATTGTTATAACGTTTGATATATTCGTAAAAGTAAAAACGTTTAGAAAACTTGAGTGTTTTTTTTTTTTTTTTTTTTTTTTTTTTTACTGCAGAATTTTGATTACTATTGAATATACCTTTTTGTTTAATCCCATCATTTGAAACGGTATTATTTTTCTACTCAGATTTGAAATGCACCTGTAATTTATCTGCGTTTAGAATCAAAACTCTGTACTAATTCAAACTGAATGAAACTTAATAATACTCATTTATTTATTTATTTATTTTTAATTCTTTTTACTATCATGTGTTATACATTCGTGTGTTATCCTCATATAAAATATTATGATCTCACTTCAAAATTATGCACATGATTTTATTAAGCCGAGTGCGAAAATTTGTTTTGCATCTGCAAAAGTTTAAAAACTTATAAAGAATGACATATTTTACAAGTGAAATTGGATTTTTTTTTTTTTTTTTTTTTTTTTTTTTTTTTTTTTTTTAAATACAAACAAGCATTAAAAAAAAGGAAAGATTATTATCTATCCATGTATTAAAAAGTAAAATAAGAAAATAGTAAAACAGCAAAATTTAAATTTAATTTTAATACACAAGTTGGAGATAAAAAATTTTTTTTCTTCAAGTAGATGTGTTTTTCTGATGTACTTTTGGATGCTGATTGAGCAAAAAATATTCAAAGACTTCCATTACGTGCAGTTTTGACAGGAAATTGGATTTTTGGAAAGAAACGATCAAAAAATTCCACTCTCTCAACTCCCATCTGAGTTATTTCTCAGGAAATCTAGGTGATGTGAGTAAAGAACAAAGATTTCATCAAGATATCAAAAAAAGAAAAAAAAGAAAATGTGGCATCAGATCCAATTGGATGTTATCATGTTAGGAGATTATTATTGCAAATAGCGTGCCGTCAAGATGTGCACAAGCGAAAAATTTTTAAACGTAGCTTTGATGTATAGAAACATAAACATTTTAAGGAAATACATAAATAATACTATATTTTAATACATTTTATAGATAAAAATTCATTTCTTCAGATCTTCATCCTTACTTTTTGAAAAATCCTTATGTGATAGGAAGAAAAGGCAAGCATTTAAGAATTTAGTCTTAGTGTATCAAAAACATTAGAAATATCGAAAACAGTGCGAAAAAAATTGAGAAGCAGACTTTCGCAAACCTACGTTATATTAAATTAATGGAATTTATAAATTTCTAGCTTCATTTAAGTCGTGCGTAATAAAGTATCTCCTTGTACAGAGAAATTAATTTAAAAGATTATTTTTAAAGAGTTTTGTTTATATGACACTTTAACCTTGAGCAGTATGACTTTATTCAGTTTTGTATAGATTCCTCTTAAATTATTTAACCTTAATGTTACGTGTTATTTAAATTTATAATGCATAAAACTTAGTTTAAGAATAAATATTTTGAATTTATAGTTTCAGAAAATATACCTATAATGCTCAATGAATATCCTTCCTCCAAGAATTAAAGGAATAAATTTTCCTGAAGTATCAATATGCTCCCCCCCCCCCCCCCCCCACGAAAAAGAAATTCTACTTTAGTCTTAACAGTGCGGTTTTGAGACTTCAACATAATTTTAAATATTGGTACGTTTTATCATCTTATCTCCTATCACAAAGTACATGATAAATCGGACGATTGAAAAATTTATGAAATTTTTAAAGGTTCTGAAGTTTCCGGCCTACGTGATCAAATGTCTGTTGACTGTTCAGCCACGACGCACTTTCGCGTGTTTATGGGGCTTCTGTTTACATTGCGTGGTCGATTAGGCCTTAATGTTGCCGTAATTGACAGATTGCTGCTGACAGCGTCTGTCTGCTGTTGCTCCTAAAATGGCTCTTGGATTTGTTTGCTCCAAGATAGCTGCGGTTAGGTTAATTGGGGCTATCAAAACCGGGCTTAATGATGCTCACTTACTAATCGAAATTTTTATTGGGTAAAAGTATGATATATGTAATCGAAGGGTTTTTTCCTCACGCATTTTTAATGGAGACTCTTGTTTTTGGAATAAAAAAATCAAGATTTATGGTTTTCTGATTAATTTAATTACTTGTTTGTTTAACATTTTGAAATAAAAAAGTGGAACGCCCAAATTTTGCCGACATATATTGGGAGTTATCGGATAGGATTAGATAAACATGTGTCTGTCGCTTCGCTAGAAAAGAAATTCATGATTGCCGCTGCGAATGATACTGAACAAAGCTGCTAATTTGTTTATTTATATATGCTATCTTTAGATAGAATATTACTATGTCACTCATTTAGTCTATAATTAATTTTGTCCTTTATTTATCACAAATTAGCATGTGACTTGAAAGAAATTATTTCGTATGGTACCTAGTGTCAGTGAATACGATACCTTTATTATGAAAGTGAAGCATTTTTTTTTTTTTTTTTTTTTAATATATATATCAGAATAGTTCATTAAACATATTAAATTTCATATTTGTTAAAATATCCATTAGTCGATTTATTATCGTACAACTCAAGTTTCATCCTGTGTTTCAAACCGCTTAAAAATTAAAAATCGCTCTCACTCCTGTTTACGGTTTATAACTGCATAATTATTCACCTTCTTCGATCAATATTGCGAACTCTCGTTATTATTTTATTAGTAATTATTTTCGTTTAGCTCTTATTATTGATTTTACTGAGAACAAATTAATAGAGGCATTGTGGATCTTTTAACCCATTGCTATTATAAAAAATTTCTTAGTAGTATTTTTTTTCCCCTTTTGCATTAATTTTTCTTGAGAAAGATGTTGTAAAAGGGAAAGTATTTCAAAATAATTCTCCTATTATCTTAATTACTTTGGATTAATCTTCATTTGTTGTGTTATTTCTCTTTTATTTGTTTGATTTTACCTTGCTACACATATTTTTCAGATCTTGAATAATATATATATTTCAAAAATCTATTTTAACATCTCTGGTAAATAATTTTAATTACTTTGAAACTTATTACAATGCGATGCATAATTTATAAAATGGGCTCATGTAATATTGCGGGGGGGGGATCAATTACTCACTCTAATTTTAATTCCAAACGATCCAAATGAAAACAAAAGCATTTTTTTTTTTTTTTTTTTTTTTTTTTTTTTTTTTCAAAAGTATTAGGGTCACATTGCTTTTAAAAGTTACCTCGATACTGAAATCAAGCCTAATTTTTAAACTTCAAAATAGTTTTTCTTATTTAAATATAACTATGTATGAAACCGACAAAATATGAAAATTCCCCTCAGTAATACCACTATACTTTCGAAAGGCTGCTTATTTCCAAAGACTGCTTTATATATATACTGTTACAAATAAAATTCAACTTTTCATCTAAATACTGGTGCCAGTTTAGGTTAGTTTGGCTATAACCAATAATTTTAGAAATTTGGAGCCAAATTTTACCATTTATTAATATTTGTTAATGAAATGGAACTAGTAAAACGCTTAAACTTAGTTCCAAATTTCTAAAAATATTCATACTTTCAGCTAAACTGGCACCATGCTTTTCGTGAAATAATTAACTTATTATATAATTATACAAATAATTATTGTACTTATCATATTATTATAGAACTTATACATTTTTAACGGTGTATGAAACCACAATTTCTTTTCAAAAAATGGCCTTGCTCTTTTATTCGTTTCTATTTAGTCCGAAACGTTTTCCCTTTCCCATAAAAAGTTATAGTTTATATATATTTGCTAGATATTCTGGAACTTTGCTAGTGAGGGTCATTTGTTAATTTTCTTAAAATATTTTTTATTTTGTTTAGATATTTTTAATATATATTTTTAAATGATACAAATGTAATGTATAGTAAATGGGAACGGAGCAGTAGGAATAAGTTACTTTCAATTAATTTATGCAAAATCAAATGCAATTTTATTGGTCCCAGATGAAAAATTATGCTATCCAAAAAATGTAGGGTAGGGGGATTTCTTATCATTATTTTTGTTTAATAATGCAATTTTAAAAATTAAACCTTTTTAACAATAGAATTAACAAAAATGGAAACCCTCAAAATAAATTTTCTTTTCATTCTAATTTTATTTATTTATTTATTTTTTTTTTTTTCGATTTCCTTATGAACGAATACGAAAGCATTGCAACTTTAAGAATCCGTAAATAAAAATTAACGATTAAAGTTCATTGCTTATTATAAATTAATGTAAGAAATGTAAAACAGCGCATGTTTCTGGGTTCCTAACTAAAATTCTATGTACTGACTTTTAAAATATATCGTTACATATTTGTTTTAAATAATCCTAACATATTTTTTAATTTAATTACAAAAATGCCTTTCAGATTGTTGCTATAATCCCTAAAAACATTGGCTATGAAGCCAACAAAGAATTTACGACTAAGTTCATTTTTATGAATTTCGATTTAGGTTTTATTAAATTTAGAATCTCGGATTAAGAATTTCTAACGAATTTATTTTAGATTCAAATTCTGCAACTTTTACTCAATCACAAATCAGAATAACATGCATTATAATTAAATAAGAATAAGTTTAAATCTACTTACCCTCTCTGCCAGCATTCCGAAGATTAACGACTCAACCACTCAAATCATTAGAATATAATTCAATATTTGAAGAATTGCTTTATTTGACTTGAATACTTAATTACGATTTTTTATTAATATTTAAGAATGATGGATGGAAATATAATGAATACGATTAGAAGATTTTAATAGTTCTGATTTTATAGTTCAGAGATACCTTGTACCTCTTCCGGATTCGAAAAGGCGACTGACTCAATCTGCTCAGCGCCGTTACTAATCAGTTCAGTGGTGCGCATCACCTTCTCCACTCCCCTCCTCCCCGACAAACATTTATTTATTTAATAGAACCGTAAAAAATATACATTAAAGTAAATGGTGTACTGAAAATTTAATGAAAATAATGATGGTTAAAGCATTTCGGTTTTGCATTATCAGTGTTTTTCGAATCCCCCAAAATTTTAACGAGATCGTAGACGACATTGTGATTGAACACAGGCTTGTTCATGAAAATGTTCCAGTCACCTTTATTCAACAAACCATTAAGATTAAAATTAAATTAAACTCATCATATTACTTGGAATGGGGTTTCACACCAACTATAAAAATTTAGCGGTCCAATAGGCAGACTGGCGATTCTATTCACTGGTCTTTTGATGATTCCAACTGGCGTCTTCAGCGTGACAACTCGAATAATTCCATCATCACCCGGATGGACGTCCAGAATGCGTGCTAGACTCCACTGAGCTGGCTGAATAGAGGGTTCCAACACCAGGACTAGATGACCAGGTTGCAGATGGGTAACACCGCTCTTCCATTTTTCTCTTGACTGGAGAGAAGTGATATAGGACTTTTGCCAGGTGCTCCAAAAGTGCCTTTTGATTTGTTGGAGGAGTTTCCATCTGGAAGAAAAACTGGTACAAAATTGATTAGTTTGGTTAAGAGATTGTTCAGGAAGCTGAAGAAGCGGAGCCCCAATTAGGATGTGTCCTGGTGTAAGTACCAGGAAATTATTGGGCTCGGTGGTCAGTGGTACTAAGGGGCGTGAATTTAAGCAGGCTTCAATATTTGTTAGAATAGTGTCACATTCCTCAAATGTCAGGCAATTGTCTTTACACGCTTTGATTAAATGGCGTTTGGCCAATTTAACCGAAGATTCCCATAGGCCGCCAAAGTTAGGCCCGTAAGGTGGCATAAAATGCCAATGAATTTGTCTAGTTGTGGCATAGTCTTGAATAGTATTGGTTTTTGAAAGTGTCACGAGTTTCTTCAAATGGGCATGGGCACCAACAAAATTTCTGCCGTTATCGGAGTATATGTCCGTGGGATAGCCGCGACGCGCTATGAATCTTTGTAGGGCATATAAAAAATGTTCAGTTGATAAACTAGTGACTAATTCGAGATGAATTGCCTTGGTGCTCATGCAGATGAATAGGCAAATATAGGACTTAAATTTTGTTTTTGTTCGTTTATGTTCACACTTTGTTTGAATAGGGCCTGCATAATCAAGGCCAACATGTTGAAATGGTCTACCAGGCTTGACTCTTGCACTGGGTAGGTCACCCATCATTTGTTGAATGGGGGTCGGTTGGACTTTGGCGCAAGTGACACATTGTCGAAGCTGTTTTTTCACAGTGGATCTCCCATCAGGAATCCAGTAAGACTGGCGAATTAGGCTTAACACTAGTTCGACACCTCCATGCAGACTATACACATGAAAATGTCTGATTATAAGAGAGGTAAAAGGGTGATTTTTAGGCAACAATAACTGATGCCTAGTGTCATAGGGAAGGGTCTTGGCTTTGTCAATTCTACCTCCCACTCTCAATAGGTTTTCGGAATCCATAAAAACATTGAGAGGTTTCAATTTACTGTTGTTTGCAAAAAGGCGATTTCTGAAGCAAAGGACCTTTGTTGTACAAATTTAATCACAAGTTTTTTAGCCTCTGAAATTTCTTGTACTGAGACTGGACCTTTCAACTTTGTAGGATTTCGACTATTATTTATAAACCGCTTCATAAATGCAATTACACGAAAAAGTTTTGTACTTGAAGAAAATTTTGAAACCAAGTCATCTATCATGGAGTCATTCATTGGGTTTGACTCTATTAGACTTGGAGTTTTCACAACTGTACATTTGACTGAGGTCGACATTTCTGAATCGTGCTCTGAGACCTGGATCTTTGGCCAATCAGGTCCAGACCACCACAAGGCAAATGTTTTTAATTTGTTTGGTAACAGCCCACGAGTTGCACAGTCAGCTGGGTTGTGTTTGCTTGGTAAGTGCTGCCATGTGGTTGGGTCTGTCAGAGCCGCTATTTTGTTGACTCGGTGTAGGACGTATGTGTTGCCCTTTAAGGATGGATTTAAGATCCAACTACGGGCGATTGTGGAGTCTGTCCATAGACGAATTTCCTCCACCGGAGAATCTAGTGAGTTCTGGACGACTGACAAAAGTTCCGATAACAAAACAGCCGCGCATAGCTCCAACCTCGGCAAGGTAATGGGTTTTAAAGGAGCTACACGGGTTTTAGCTGCAATCAATTTTAAAGGTGCTTTCTGTCTGGGACGTATATAAATTACAGCAGCATATGCCTTTGTTGACGCATCACAAAATCCCTGTATCTGGTAAATGGATTCGGATTTCAAATCTAAAAATCTGGGTACTGACATTGCCTTAAAGGAGGCAATTTTTTCATAAAATTCGTTCCACCTGTTTTGAATGTCTGGTGGTAAAGGATCATCCCAACCAAGTTTTTGTTTCCAAACATCTTGTAGTAGCAATTTTAAAAGAATAGTGGCAGGGGATAACAGACCCAAAGGGTCGAAGATGCGTGCAATTACGGACAATAATTGTCTTTTTGTTTTTACGCTTTCTTCGGTGTTAACTCCAACCTGTAGGGTATCCGATGTTAAATTCCAGTTTAGTCCTAAAATACGTTGGGAATGATCGGGGTTTAAGGATAATTCCTGATTTGTTGATTTTAAAGTTTCTGGGACCTGAACTAGAGCTTCCACACAATTTGAAGCCCATTTTCGCAGCTTGAAGCCCCCAGCATTGAATAAAGCCTGAAGGTCTTTGACCAAAGCTTGAGCGGCTTCGATTGTTTCAGCCCCTCCAAGGAAATCGTCCATATACAGGTTATTACGTGCAGCCTGCACAGCTACGGGAAAATTGGGTTCTTCATCGTTTAATAGCTGTCGTATGGTACGCAGGGCTAAAAATGGTGCACAGGCTGTGCCATAAGTAACAGTGTTCAATTGATAAACCCGAAGTGGGTCTGACACATTGGCTCTCCAAAATATTCTTTGGAAATTCCTATCATGCTCTGCGACTAGAATTTTCCGGAACATTTTTTCTATGTCGCTCGAGAGGGCGACTTTATTTAAACGGAATCTAATTAGATTGCTAAAAATGCTTTTTTGAAGTTTTGGCCCTTTATGCAAGTTTGAGTTCAGGGATTTGCCATTTGTAGTTAAGGCCGATGCATTGAACACTACTCGTAGTTTGGTAGTGCTACTATTTTCATTAATAACTCCATGATGGGGCATATAATAATGGGGTTGACTGTTAAGTTCCTCAGCTCTTAGTAGAGTCATATGACCTAGAGCTGAATATTCGCTCATAAACGCACAATACTCCCTCTTGAGATTAGGGTTCTGAACAAATCGATTTTCAAGTTTTTTAAACATTTTTAGTGCACAGTTGGCACTTTCACCTAAATCTATCTCATCATGGAGGGGTAATTTCACCACATAGCGACCTTCAGGGTTGCGCTTGGTGGAAGATTTATATAGTTCCTCAGCCGGATCGGCTTCGGTTTCACTCTTAGAAGATATTATTGGCTGATTGTCAAAAAAATCGTTTAAGTTAACACAGTGTAACGAGGAGCTATATGTTGATTCTGGTTCCATTCCATCCCTTGAGAGGGGGCCACTGAGTAAGTACCCAAGTGAACTGGGAATGGCAGATGGTTCTCCTGGCCTTCCCGGTACTGGTGTGCCACAAATTAGTGACGCAAAAATATCTGCGCCTAATAATACTTCGATTGGTTGTGGCTTGAAGAAATTCATATCGGCTAACTGAAGATTTTTTGTATGTGGCCAAGACGTCGTCCTCACCCGGAAATTTGGCAGAGGGGTAGTTACCCTATTTACTACTAGCGCTTTCAAGTTCCTATACTCGTTAGCGAAATATGGCGAGAATGAGAATTCCGTAAAATTTAAAACAGTTTCTGCGGAAAGACCGTTTATGCCTATAAGTCGATGAGAAGTGCCAAACAAAGGCAAATTTAGCTTCTCAACGCACTCCTTTGTTATGAGACTATTTTGTGAGGCACTATCAACTAACGCCCGACATTGAATAATTTTACCGTTAGGTGACCTAACCTTTATAAGGGCAGTAGCCAATAACACCTTTTGGTTATTAAAATTTGCATTAGATTGTGAACTATTGGCCACCGACGTAGCAACAAGGCCACCTCCCTGATCTGCAGAATTCTGTGCATAAATGTGCAGAAGAGTGTGATGTGAACCTGCACATACCTTACATTTAATATTAATTCTACATTGTCGCACTTGATGGTTAGTTCGCAAACAATTTTCGCACAGTGATTTTGATTTAACTAAGTCCCATCGCTCTTGAACAGTAATTCTATTGAATTTGGGACATTTAAACAATTGATGTACTTGAGAACAGGCGACGCATTTATTTTCTTTGACTAGTATTGAATTATTGACACAAGATTTTTTTACACTACTACCTTCTACTGGCTTCCTAAACATCCCTGGTTTACTTTCAAGTTTTGTTTGACTCGACGCCTCCTTTTCTATGAATGTACGAAACGAATTTAAATCGGGAATAGTTTGCGTATTCTCTAGACTGAGCTCCCACCTATGTCTAACGGATGAATTCAATTTTGAAATCATGAAATTTATAAGAATAAGATCGCTAAGAGGATTAGATTCCAATCCGAGGGTCGATAAATTTCGCACCGCTTCGTTACAAGTATCTATTAAATTGAAAAACGATTTAGGATCATCCGCTTTGTTTACCTTTACCGAAAAGATTTTATTTATTTGAGTTATAGCTAATTGGCGTTTATTTTCGTAGCGCTGAGTAAGGATTTCCCAACAGTGTTTAAGATTTTCCGATTGTAACGAAAATCCACGAATAAGTTTTGATGCACTACCTCTTACACACGATTGGAGGTATTGTAGCTTTTCAACCTCACTAAGGCTGTCATGATCCAGAATAGATGATTTAAATAAATTTTTAAATGACAACCAAGATTCATTATCCCCGTAAAAATAAGGAATTTCAAGTTTGGGAAGACTAATATGCAAATTAACAGAAGTCCCTGGTTTGGTACGTGCATCATTATTTACATTTGGAGTATTTGATTGCGATTTACTCTCCAACACTACAGACAATTCTAACAGAATGTCCCGATTTTTCATCACTTCTTCAAAGTTTCCATCGTTTTCCTCTTCGGAAAAATTTGTAACTATTTCCTCGAATTTAACCTCCAGTACATTTACCTTATCTTTTAGGATCTTTAATCTGGCTTGATCGCTTTTATCGCAATCATTGCCCTTCGATTTTATAAATTCTATTTCTCTAATAACATTTTCAAATTTTATCACTTCATTAGATTTTGGGAACAACGCACTCTTTTCGGCGTCATTCGCCCTTGTTTTCCCCTTTCTACCCATCTTTTGAGCAAACTAATTACAAACAATTAAATTTAAATATGAATTAATCGATCGAATTAAATTATTATTCTGCAGATCAGGAAGTAAAACAAAACAAAAAATATAAGAACAAATGAAAAGAAACACACATATAGAATAGATTTCTTTTTTTTTTTTTTTTTTTTTTTTTAACTGAAATAAATAAACTAATAAAATATTAAATGCACCTTTTTCATTCTCATACACTTTTTTTATTCAACAATTATTTAACATGAATAGCTATTTCTTACATTCCCAAACCGCAATTGTTCCGGTTTGAAACCCAAAGTATTCTGAATTACGTTTTCTCTCAAACCGAAACTTCTGAAACCCAAACTACTTTGAATTACGTTTTATATCAAAAGAATTTAACTTCGTATTAATAATTTATTTCAACAAATTAACTTTAATTTCCTTTAAAGTTCTTATACAGATAATTTAATCCTACGTAAACAAAAGAATTTTTTCAATTTACAAAAAAAAATTCTTTTTTTTTTTTTTTTTTTTTTTTTTTTTTTTTTTTTTTAATTTAACGAATTACGATTAACTATCTAATTAAATTAATAGATAATTAAGCCTCCGTGAATCGACGGACCAATTTGGCTTTGAAGCCAACAAAGAATTTACGACTAAGTTCATTTTTATGAATTTCGATTTAGGTTTTATTAAATTTAGAATCTCGGATTAAGAATTTCTAACGAATTTATTTTAGATTCAAATTCTGCAACTTTTACTCAATCACAAATCAGAATAACATGCATTATAATTAAATAAGAATAAGTTTAAATCTACTTACCCTCTCTGCCAGCATTCCGAAGATTAACGACTCAACCACTCAAATCATTAGAATATAATTCAATATTTGAAGAATTGTTTTATTTGACTTGAATACTTAATTACGATTTTTTATTAATATTTAAGAATGATGGATGGAAATATAATGAATACGATTAGAAGATTTTAATAGTTCTGATTTTATAGTTCAGAGATACCTTGTACCTCTTCCGGATTCGAAAAGGCGACTGACTCAATCTGCTCAGCGCCGTTACTAATCAGTTCAGTGGTGCGCATCACCTTCTCCACTCCCCTCCTCCCCGACAAACATTTATTTATTTAATAGAACCGTAAAAAATATACATTAAAGTAAATGGTGTATTGAAAATTTAATGAAAATAATGATGGTTAAAGCATTTCGGTTTTGCATTATCAGTGTTTTTCGAATCCCCCAAAATTTTAACGAGATCGTAGACGACATTGTGATTGAGCACAGGCTTGTTCATGAAAATGTTCCAGTCACCTTTATTCAACAAACCATTAAGATTAAAATTAAATTAAACTCATCATATTAATTGGAATGGGGTTTCACACCAACTATAAAAATTTAGCGGTCCAATAGGACTGCATAAATTACGATTTAGTATTTCAAAAATATAAAAATTGCAGACGAAAAGTGCAAAAACCTGTACATTATTTATATATAAATGCTTTTTCGAGAAAACAGAACAGCCACTTAAGTAATTCTAAACACACACTGTCTTTGTATGTCTGTTTTATTACTACTAATTTCCACAAAGATAGAAAAGTTCAATTTTATAAATGATTAATAAATTTTCATAAATATATCTTTTTTAAACATGCAATGAAAAATAACGAAAGCCAAAAAAAAAGGGGGGGGGGGAGTAGGTATGAGTTATACATAAACGCCCCAAAGCAATATAGCAGCACAAGTACAGAATCTCGAAGTCAAGTACTGAACTATTAACGTTGTTTAACTAATAAATAACGGAAATTCAATTTAGATGCTTATTGCATATGCACGAACCTCGATTTCTAAAAATATTTTTTTAATCATCTATAATATTAAAACACAAAGCGTATTCTGTAAGACCAAAATCGTACGATCTGGGCATGCGCGAGAAAATTTTGAACCAATTGAGAACGGGAATATTCCTTTTTTTATGCAGAATACCGATGATATATCAAGCAGACGGCATTAATATTGATATGTCTATGGCAAACGCCTAATTAAAGTTCATTATATTTAATTAAAGTTAATATTACTCCGTGGCTCAATCATAAAAATAATTCACACGATTAATTCATATTTTCCAAGGAAGTATACCTATTAAAAACAAAGCAATTCGCGAATACGTATCGGCATCAGTTATCTTCGTATGCATTTTCGCTCGCCGAAAATTTCTGTACACTGAATGTGGCGAATTCTGTTGCCATGTCAATATATTATACCATATTCTTAAAATTATTTTTTTTTTCCATTTCTTAAAAAAAAAAAAGAAAGAAAGAAATCTTTTAAAATTAACAAAATATCAAAGTTAATTGTTCTTTAAAATTTATCTTTCATCAGTTGAAAACTATACTTAGAAAAGATGGAGATAAATATTTAAAATCAAAGGGGGTTTCATTTTATTTAATTTATTTATTTATTTATTATTTATCTAATTATTATAATTTCTGATATTTCATTCCAATACTATATTAGAGTAAGAATAATATTAAAATATTGATATTTTATACGAGTGAAAATTTATTTATTTATTTATTTTTAACAGTATATTTTTGTTGAAATATACTATTTTGATAGAATAAAGTGTTATAATAGTATTCCAGTAAAAACAAATTGTAACTTTATTCCGATTTGCAATTTTTTTTTTTTTTTTTTTTTTTTTTTTTTTAGAATACAATAAGTTAATATTTTGGATTATATTCAAGTGGTTTTACAAATATGGGAAATTAGGCAGGGGGTTGTAAACCGGTTAAGAGCAATGTGAAATATTAAAGCAAGGGTGTTTTAAACGGCGTGAAGAGATTTTAGTTGCACATCATCCGTCAAATTTTGACGGGTATTAACTAGTATTTCATATAAAGGGTGTTTGTGTCTCCGGAATTACCGACCAGAATTTTTTAATAGTGATATTAATGGTAGTTTTCTAGTAAAATTTAGCAATTAAATATAACCAGAAATACAATTAGTAATTACTGGTGAGAAATAAAAAACCCGGAACGCTACAGCCCTGCATAGATATATCAAAAAATATTTTTGTCCATTTTTTAACATTAAAAAAGTAGGCTTATAAGAATGTTTTTGCCCACAAATTTGTCGTCCGTACGCACCAACACACACAAAAAAATACTTTGTTGGAATAACATTGATATATGCTCAACAAAAATTTTGCTACCAGAATCGAAAAAAGCGCATGCTGTTTACAAAGAGATCTGTGACGTAGCTTATCGGGCTATCCATTGAAAGAAATTCCAGCATTAGGTCATTTATAAGGTTCAGATTCACATGAACAAATTCTCTAGCAGCACGTCTAAAGGTTGGTTTCCACTGGGGTTGAAACTTCGAGGTTCAAAAAACCATTAATCACGCTCCCGACACAAAGAGCCAAATGTTTTGTCATCAGTTGTAACCTTTTTTTTTTTTTATCAGATTGCGCAGTTACTTCAAAGGAAAGCATGCAAAATTGACAAAGATATCTGCCTCTGACCCCTCAATTATCACAGCTGCGGGTTAGAGCCAGGGACTTCTCCCTTACAACCAACCCGTCGAACCACCTCCAACCGCTTGACCACATCAAAGGATTCTGAATAGCGCCGCTCGAAACAACCTCCAACTAACCGCAGTGGAAACTGCGCTTAAGTCAACCGCAGCTTATTTGCTAAGAAAAATCAGAAACAAAAATAAAGTTTATCCCATTTAATGACATACCTATAAAATCATCTGTCGTTTCTCCAATGGGTGCGTTTTTGGTTAATTAAAATGAGCTTTAAGAAAATGGCATTTAAAATCTTTGAACGGGCTCTGGAAAACATTCCTAGAGAAGTGGGGTTAAAACTGACATGAAAATATTTAAAAAAAAAAAAAAAGTTCACTTTCATTAAAAACTGGAGCTAGAACTATTTTCAAGAACTACGGCAATCAGATAAAAGCAAAAATCCTCAGATATACGGAACTTATACATACAAATTATCTAGCAATATCGTTTTCTTAAAGTGAGAGCAACCTACTGTAGTCGTTTACTTTAATTGTCAATCAAACAAAGCATTTAAATAATTAGATTCGAAAAAAAAAAAAAAATAATAATAATAATGGGCAGATAATGACATATATTAGAGATGTAAAGAAAAAAAATGCTATAGGGTTTTATCCTTAAATTTAGAAAAATCAAATTAAAGTCGTATCGAGATAATGTAAGACGTTTTAATAAAAGATGCATTATTCCCCTTTTTTCTCTAAAAATTGTAAATAATTCCCCACGATTATTAAGCAGTTTTCATAGGAATCGCTAATTTCCATTGCACTGTCAATAAATGAACCTAAAAGTTAATTTCCAACACCTTTATTATTCTGCATTCCTTCTATCATGCTGCACTCGTGCCGACTTTTTCTTTCATGATGAAGGTAGTTTTGACAACATAAAACAATTGTTGCGTTTTGGACAATAATGCTTTTGCTTATTCTTCATCATTCAACAAGGCTCTCGAAATATTTATAGTAAGGAATATTCTGTTGCGATTTTATTACAAACAATACACAACCACAGGCTTAAAGATGCTTTTCTCTATTTTAATTGCAAACTTATTTTTATCTTTGTTACTTTTATTGTTAAGAACAAGAAGCCACGTGGAAAATACGAACATAATATAAGCTATCAATCAATAGAAAACGAAAGTTTCTTACGTATTTTTTTAAACAAACTTATATCTCAACTTTTACTTCTAACAATATTTATAAACTCAGTTGACACATCTTCTCGTTAGTAAGGTACATACACTGGAGTGTAGCAATTAGGTGCGTCTAAATTTGGCTTTTTTAAATGAAGTTCTTTAAACGACTTAACGCAAAATAAAAATGATTTCTTACAATTACCTTACATAACACATGTCACTAAAAGAATCCTCGATAAAACACTACATGGAGAAACATTCCCTGCAAACAAGCAGACTTTTAATCTTCTAGAACAAAGTGCAGGACGTGCGACATGGAATAAATGGCATTTCTCATTTGGATGATGAGGAGGAAGTCACTTCTTTCACTTGTATAGCTAGGTACGATATGAAGTTCCCATCTGTTTGTAATAAATCGGACCGGCGTAGTAGAAAGAGAAAAATAAAATGAGTTCAAGACTTTATCTCCTTTACACTGGCTGAAGTTTCAGATTTGAAAATTATGTTTATCGTTTCTCAAAATTTATCAACTTCAGGATATTTCCAATTCGTTTCTATATAAAAAAATTACCCCAAAGAGAAACTAACACAAAAATTACGCGAGTTTATAAATATCCACTTAGTATCACTTATTTTGATTAATTTGTCCAACAGTAAAAGTAAGTAATTAATCTGACCGGCTTGTTTAAAAGAGAAAGTTAAATGAGTTCAAGACTTTATTTCTATATAAAGCGAATGTCTTTATTTTGATTAATTTCCCAGACAGAAGAAATAAGTAATAAATCTGATAGGCTCTTTTTGAAGAGAAAAATAAAATGAGTTCAAAACTTTATTTCCCTATATTACTTGTAATTTGAGATTTAAAAATTATATCTTTTGTTTCTCAAAAATTATCAGTTTAAGGATATTTTCAATACACTTTTTTTTATAAGTAAATATTCCAAAAGAGAGTAACATCAAGTGAGTTTATAAATATTTATTTGATATATCACTTATTTAGAATCTTTATTTTGATTCATTTGTTTTGAGATATGGTTTTCAATAACATTTAGATGCCTTTTTGCATAATTTTAGTTATTTTATTAATATTTTAGTATTAATATTTATTAATAATTAGAAAATATTAATTAAATGGCTAAAACGTTTTGTATATTCTTCAGCCACGTTTCTTGCGACCATGGGAGCCGCTGCGCATGTGCTGACTCAAAGAGTCTAATGTTAAAATAGAGATCATAACCATTGTGGTTCACAGAGATAAGGGAGAGACGAATGACTAGATGTTTACCAAATCCCAACCTGTCGGTGAATTCGGCACCCCTCTAAGCCTTGCACTGTGCGACTATCACCTTTTAGTTAATTGGCCCTTATCATATATTTTCAGTTGTAAACATATTAAAAAAAAAAAAAAAAAAAAGTTAATTACTACATATCCGAGGTTGACAGAAATCTGTCTTATTCTAAATACTCTTCCGTCACTATTTTTGAACAGTAATTTTTTTTTAATTTAATTTATAGGCTTATTTAATGACAAAAATTGACATTGACAATTAGTGATAGTAAAAATTAAGGACTGTGTGAGCCCTTTTATCATATTGTAGCATTTTCGTATAGTAAAATTAACTTGGAAAAAAAAAAATTAAAAAATATGAATTTCTGGGGGTGATTTCTCGTTTAAATATTTAATTAAAAAAAAATCGATAAATCAAAAGAAGTTTTATAACGGTGACGGTACAATAAAAACTGGGTGAGATATTGAATTTTACAGTTTGTGACAAAGTTGAGAAAACGAATATATGGTACATGAATGGAACACTAATATGTTTAATTACTTTTACATAACTCAAAATAAAAAAAATTCAAACAGATCACTTATCTTTGAAGGTTGCGTGGTGAGTATTCCTATGCAGAGAGTTCTGAAAACGGTTCTAAGCATATGACTGTATCAAAAAGTAAATTTCGTTTAATTATGCATGGGTGTTCCATTTTAATCAAGGAGCTTTTAAACTATTAATATTAGCTTTAATCTCCCAATTACAAAAAGTTTTCCCGTGACATGCAGTTACTTTTTATTCTTTACAATTTATATATAAAAGTCTTATAATAATAAAAATATAAAATAAAATAAGAAAAACAAAGTTTATGTGGATCTGCATTAAAAACGAAAAATAAATCAGATTAGAAAAGTGAAGCTTTATCTGTGAAGTCTACAAAATATGCATAAATGTAATATCCGCTGAGTTATTCGATTTAAATTTTTGAGCATTTATCTCAAAAGATTGGGCAAGCTATTGTAATTGCGAAAATAAAAATTAAATAAAAAGTGAAAGGCATATTTTCAGTGTGTTTCCATTATCATTTTAGTACCCAGAGATTCGGTTAAATTGTGTTCTAGGTAATGTCCTGCATTCGGGTTAACCCGATCTCACGCGACCCCGAACCGGCACGAAGATCGCGTTCGGGTTGGGGTGACTGAAATCCCACTGCAGAGCTCGAAGTCTCCACCCTTTTTTTCAGGACATTTCCAGGGATGAAAAATTTCTATCTTTTTTGCTACAACTATTTTCTTTACCGTATTTTTATAGCAATGTATCGTGATAAAATAGGATAGAGAATATTGTATAAAAATTGTGGTAGCAAGAAAGTCAAAAATTTCTCATGAATTTCTTTGAAATGTCCCAAAAAAAAGGGCGGAGACTTTGAGCTCTGCCAAAGTATTTCCACTATAATTTCTCTTTAGTGACTAAATATTCCAGAAAACGAGTAAAAATGAATGTTTTTACTTTATTACATTACATACTCCAATTTTTACTTTAAAGTTCCAATTTTTACTGTAAGTCATATAGCAATTCTACCGTCATAATAGACATTATTTTTAACAATCGAGAGTAACTTCCGCAATCCAAGCTTACAATTTTTTCCTTACTTAGGAATTTCTTTTCTTTCGATTTATTTTATAGATTAGAAAATTCCACTGAAAAGAATAATGAAAGGGGGAAAATAAGGAAACTATAATATACGTAGAACTAAGATTTCTTTGTAACTACCAACTCATGATATGAAATATGGTTTGGACATTTCATTTTGACCCTATCAGCAAGCAATAAACAATAGTATATAAACGCACAACATCATTCATCCACACAAAGATAATTCCCCGAGTGTTATCATAAACAAACACGTTTAACCAACGAGTAGTATCATCTATCAAAATGCCTAAACCAGAAGAAAATTATTAAACAGAAAATACTTTTAATAAGAAATTTACTTTCTTATCATATTATTTGTATTTATGTTCTTAAAGAGAACACAATTTATGGTTTCAATTACCGAAACATTAAACTGTAATGGGAAACTTAATACATTGCTACTGCCTTGTTAAAGAGGAAAAACGATATAAGTTGTTCCATTGAACGCCTCAGTAATGAAGTAATAGCTGCAAGATTTGACTTTGCAAGGAATGAAATAAAGTACTTAAAGGGGGGAGATTTAAGCAAAGGAATAATTCTTAACAAAGCAGTTTGTAAAAAAAAAAAAAAAAAAAAAAATAGAAGGTTAATGCTTAGGCTATCAACAGAGAGTCAATATAATTCTTTATTTGGTTTATTATCGACCTTTTAAAAGGGGGGTAAACCTGTATAATGCTGAGAAAACTACTAATGGTTTCTTACTTTATTAGTTGAACAGCAGTGTATCTCTATATAGATTTTAAACACCGTTGTTACTTTAAAGGAAAATGCTCTTTATTGATTTTCTTTCTCTTAAATAGTTTTAATAAATTTTAAGAGCTCCCTTCACTTATAAGCTCATTGACATTTATAGTTTACAAGGAAATATATTACCTTATTCATAGTTTTATTGATACTTGTTCTCCTTTTCATAATTTTAATGAAACGTATTCCCTTATTCATGATTTTTAAGATCATTGTATTTTGTTAATATCATTTTCACTGCAGTAAAAATTTAACAAATGTTTCCAACATTTGTAGAAATCGTTAATACAGAAATTTGTATTTTTAAAAACTAAAGTAATTAATCTTTAATTTTTATTGGTCAAAATACGTTACGTAATAAGTGTAAAATGTAAAATCTATCTATCTTCTGCTTGCAGTGAAATTAAATATTCATTTTAATCTATGTTCTTTTATTTGTTCTTTGTTTATTTTAATCTATGATTTCTAGAATTATAACCACATTTTTAGAATTTTTTCTTGATATAGTTCATATATATACAAAATGCCCTAAAAGGCTGTTGCACGCTTTGATTCTTTATCAATTAGAAATAAGTAAGCAATATAAGTTGATAAAATATTCAAAGTGAGGTAGAAAAAAAGATTACACTAAGAAAAAATATCCGACCTTTAATTTTCGAGAGTTACAATTTTTAAACTTTATGGCCAAACTATGCTAATTTGGTCAATTAGAAAGTTTTTATTCTTCATCAAACAAGACCATTAAAAAAATTCCATTTCTGTGTCTTTAACTGAATTATGACACAGACAAAAATTTGATTTATGCCACTTTTCGTATCACTTAAAAGGCTATTTCTGCTGCGAAAACCGGGACCATTTATAAATATTAGGGTCATATAGTTTTATAAAAAGTCACAGATAAAAAAAATAAACAGCAGTCTGCTTTTTCAAGCCGTGAGATCCTTGTGCCCATCGATTTAATTTTATTTGATTTATACTGAAATGAAATAACACTGAGGATAAATGAGTAAATTCTAAAAAATCCTCTACATTTCTTTATAAAATTTTTAAAATTATTTTAACAGCAATATTGTAAACGGCTAAATTACAGTTAAATGAAAGAAAGAAAATCATCTGCAGGTTTAATAAGTTAGAACGTCATTTTGCAAAAAGTAAAACAAATTAAAATGAAATGACATGAAATAACATGATAAATTTTAAAATAAATTACATAATTGCATATAACTATTTTTTATCTTAAATTTCCAAATAAAAAATGGCAGCCTTAATATAGGAAAACACACTTAATACGTAGCTGAAACATAAATCTACCCTAAACGCACAAAAATCGTTTTAATGTAAAAATTGTCATACAATTTATATTTTTATAATATGACAAAAATTTGCATTTCTGTTGTGGTATATGGTCCTTAACACATTGAGTGCCATGTCAGCCATCGGTGGCTGACACTGAACTTTCTGTTTGGGCCGCGTCAACCACCGGTGGCTGAGAGTGTAAAATATGATATAAAGCCGCATAAATCACCGGTGGCTAATAGTGTAAAATATGATATAAAACTAAAAAATTTATTTTAAGTAATTACTGAAACTTTATTTAAAATTCACTGCTTTTATTATTATTATTATTATTATTACAGGATTATATCATTAAGGCATTTTAATGGATTTTATTGGAACACGGTAAACATAACACGCTTCTAAGCAGTGCGCCTGACCTGACGGGGATTTCCTTAACAATTCGCGTGGCGCTCAACATGTTAAGTACAACGTTAAATTTTCAATAAGTTAAAATTCACTGTATTTTAAAAATACAGATATGTGTCTTTTTTTCTTTTATTTCTTCTTCCCCTTCTTCTTTATTTTATTTATTTATTTATTTATTTTAATTATGCTGTTTCATTAAAATGAAAACCTTTCTAATTAACCAAATGTACCTAGAGGTAGTCGTATAAAAATTTAAAAAGTGTAACTCTTAGAAAACAAACGGAAAGAAATTTTTATTTCATGCACTTATTTCGTTTCCTAATTTTAACACTTTTGTAATAAACATTGCCTATTTATCTCTAATAGGAAATTAATTAAACAACGCTTAAATATTTTTGTGATCCTACATATATCTAAATAAAACGTGTTAACTTTAATATTATCTTTAATATTATTAATTGGTAACAAATTTTCTTAAAATGTTTTTCAATTTTTATTTCGAGTTTTCCCCACTAATTTACGGTAATTCTTTTCTTAAATTAAATTTTTCGTAGAAAAAGTATAAAAGTGTAATTTAAAAATTCGTAAAAAGGGAGAGATTTTCCAAAATACAATAGTCGAAAAGATATTTCCGGTTTTAATAATTATCATAAAAAATTTCAGATATATATATATTTATTAAATAAAAAAAAATACATTATTATAAAACAAAATATTAAATTATCAATACTCTACATCTCCACTTTGCTTATCGCAATAATATTATACATTTATTTAGTATTAATAAAACATATGAAAATAGTATATTCATTTACACGATAATATAATGTACTCATTTATTTATAGCATAATTATAGCAATAAATTCAAGAGAACAAATTATTTCTTTTAAATTTATTATTTCTTTTTGAACCACAAAAATTTCTTTTTTAATGTATATTTACTTAATAATGCATTCTTTATAAAGTAATATCAGTTAAATAAGTTAAAATAAACAAATGAATCGTTATGAATTTATTTTGATATATACCTTTTAATAACTTTTTATTTATGTTGTGCTTATTTTGTTTTCGTAAATGATGTTCATAGAGGATTTTGTCATTAAGAATGAACTCGTTTTCATCTGCACATTTTAGATTCAATTATATACTCCTAAATGTATGCTATTCGATTGTATATTATAAATTTCTGTCTCTGTCACTCATTTACTTTTTTGTTTCTGCTTTACTTTTTTGTTTCTGTTATTTTTTAACACGCTTTCAAAGAAAGAATGTTCATTTTTTATTTATTTATTTATTTATTTATTTTGTGTGTGTGTGTGTGCCCATCGATTTCATTTTGGTTGATTTAAACTGAAAAGAAATAACACTGGGGATAAATAAGTTAATCGCAAAAAATCGTTTACAATTCATTGTACAGTTTTTAAAATTATTTTAACAGAAATATTGTAAACGGCTAAATTGCAGTTAAATGAAAGAAAGGAAATCATCTGCAGGTTTAATATGTTAGAACGTCATTTTGTAAAAAAATGAAATAAATTAAAATGAAATGACATGAAATAACATGATAAATTTAAAAATAAGTTACATAGTTGATATAATTATTATTATTTTTCTTTAAATTTCTAAATAAAAAATGGCAGCCTTAACATAGGAAAACACTCCTAAGAATGCGTAACTGAAACGTAAATCTACCCTTGACTCAAAAAAAATCGTTTTAATGTAAAAATTGTCATATATTTTGTATTTTTATAATATGACAGAAATTTACACTTATGGTCTGGCATATGGTCCTTAAGTACAACGTTAATATTTTAATAAGTTATAATTCACTGTATTTTAAAAATACAGATATCCGGTTTTTTATATATATATGTATATATATGCAGTTTTATTAAAATGTAAACCTTTCTAATTGACAAAATGTACCTAGAGGAGTCGTGTAAAAATTTAAAAGTGTAACTCTTAGAAAACAAACAAGAAGAAAATTTTATTTCGTGCCCTTATTTTGTTCCCTAATTTGAACACTTTTTTAATTAACATTGTCTATTTATCTCTAATAGAAAAATAATTAAATAACAATTTAATATTTCAGTAATCCTATATATATTTAAATAAAATGTGGTAACTTCAAAAATATTCTTAATATTATAAATTGATAATGATTTTTTTTTGTAATTTTTTTTAAATTTTTTTAAGTTTTTTTTCTTATATTAAAGTTTTCGTAGAAAAAGGATTAAGATTTTCTTTTTTAATATATATATATATATAGACATATATACATATATTATTATAAAACTAAATATTAAATCCTTAATTCTCTTCATCTCCACTTCGCTTATCGCAATAATAATATACATTTATTTATTAATAATAAAACATATGACAATAGTATATTCATTTACACGATAATACAATGTACTCGTTTATTTATATCATAATTATAGCAAAAACTTTCAGAGAACAAATGATTTCTTTTTAATTTGTTATTTATTTATTTTTGAATCACAAAAATTTCCTTTTAAATGTATATTTACTTATTAATGCATTCTTTATAAAGTAATATCAGTTAAATAAATTAAAAAAAAAAAAAGATTCTTTATGAATTTATTTTGATACATATCTTTTAATTACCTTTTTTTTTTTTTGTTGCGCTTATTTTGTTTTCGTAAATGATATTTATATAGAGGATTTTATCATAAAGGCTGAACTCGTTTTCATCTGCCCATTTTAGATTCAATAATATACTTCTAAATGTCTCCTGAACACACTTTTATTAGCTTCACCTGTATGTATGTTTGTATGTATTTTTGTATGTATGTATGTTTGTATCCGCTCTGGGAGCAAACAAAAAATCTATATTGTAAAAAAAGTCTTTCACTACGTGAACGCTGTGGCTCTGGGATAAAGCTCCGCGCTACGAACCTAAAGGTCTAGCGTTAGAGCCCAGTCAGGGGAGGTTATTTAAAAATGTTTTTTGTTTAATTCTAAATTATTTTAATTAAAGATTTAAATGTATGTAAATATTACGGTGTGTCACTCACACGATTTTCTCTTACCCTGCATTTTAATACTAAGATAGATATTTTGTGCTTTTTAGTTCACATTTCTATAAAAGCGTGTTCTTTAATTTTTTAAAACTATAATATTATTGTTTCTGCTTTGAAGGAAAAATTATTTATTTATTTATTTATTAATTTCTTGTGTCCATTGATTTAACTTTGGTTGATTTTTACTGAAATGAAATAACACTGGTGATAAATAAGTAAATTGCAAAAAATCGTCTAAATTTCATTATACAATTTTTAAAATTATTTTAACAGAAATAATGTAAACGGCTAAATTACAGTTAAGTGAAAGAAAGGAAATCGTCTGCTGGTTTAATGTGTTTGTACGTCATTTTCTAAAAAAACTGATGTGGACACCACAGAACTTCCTTATGCAATCATAAGAATATACATATTTTGATGAAAGCATTGACAGTTTTGTGAGAGGTAACGGATTCGTAAATAAACGGTTCTAGTCCACGAACATTCCTTAAGAAAAAAAGAAAAACTGCTACTCGAACAAAATGTCACGATAGTACGATTATATATGCCGCCGAGACAAATATATTAGTTATTTCAGGAATAGTACTCGACAACTTGTTACAGAATATCTCATTGGCAATTGCAGAGGTATTTTGTAGAGTACAATGAAAATAATTTGAGTATAGATGGCCCAGCTTTGTTTTCTTTGGAAAAAAATAGTGGCGGGAAACGATAAATTTTACCAAAATAATTAACTCAGTTAAAATTGAGAAAGTGTTTCTGGCTATCCTGAAATAACATTTTAAATTTATCGCTAATTGCGCCATGCCGCAAATAAGTAGTCAGCGTAGTTTTTTGATCATGGTATCGAATTTGGCGATTCGGCGTCGAATTTGGTGACTTGGTGAACAAATTTGGTGAAAATTTGTAATTTAGGGTTGAAAAAGTTTGGAAGCTCTAATTTCAATAATAACATATTCTGGAATATTCTGGAAAAATTCATTGATTTTTGCGCAGAACTAGTCTTCGAAAGTTCTGTAAATGACTCAAAAGACTATAAAAAAAAGAAGAATGATTGTTGATGATTGTAGACTAGAACTTGCCTATAACTTTACGTATTACTTTCTACACGGTATTACAGTAAAAGAGGAAATAGCTGAAAGTTTTTTCTTTTCCACGAAGGTGAGCTTTGATTTAGCGTCAAATTAGGCATTCAATTGTAGCGAAAAATAGTAGTAAGAGTTTACAAAATTTGGAAACTTTACCTCAATAGGAGCCTAATTCTGGCAATTTTGTAATGACGCATTGGTTTCTCGCTCAGAACTACTTTGAAAATTCCACAAACCACTGACAATACTTTCGATGAATTCGAATTCCACTCAGACTTCGAAATATTCGGTTGTTCCTGATTTTGCAAAATTTATGCTCTACATTGTATTTAACAATGTTTATTTGATTTCTGTAGTAAAAAGGACCATTTCATTGGATTGATTCAAGAATATTAATATTTGCACATTTATTAATTGTTTACAGACTGTTAGTTAAATAAAGTTCATTCGTCGACTAAAACTTGCTTATTTTTTGAAGAATTACTTTTTGCACGCTAAAATGTCGGCTATGTTTTTTATCAACATCATTACAGTCTCTATCTACGGGCTGAATATTCATTAAATGAAATACACTCATCTACTAGAACCTACTTCTGTCTTAACGAAACAATTTCTACAAAAAACTACATTCACAAACTGGTGTACACTCAATACTTAAACTTTAAATCTTCTTCACACACCATAAAATTAAAGAAAGCACAATCGATTTCGAAAGAAAGTGGCGTTTCTTCTTCTTCTTCATGTGTAAAAAACGCGTTCTACTGCCTTGGAAGCAAAAACAAGATTGCCTTGCTTTTACCTCTAATGCAGTACCACGTGCTTTTTGAACCTGAAGAAGAAAGGTCATGTTCTTTCTAAAATGTCGACAACTTTCACAGCAACAGAATTACAGGCTCTATTTACTGGCTGAATATTCATTAAATAAAATGCATTCTTCAACAAGAACCTGCTTATGTCTTTAAGCATAACTTTATAAATGCAAAAATGTCTTCACCTTTCGTAACAATATCCTTACAAGCTCTATCATTAGCTCCTTTTGAAATCTCTATGATGGTAGGTCATATATAAAGGCCAAAACCTTTGTATTTTTGCCATTATGAATATAATTTTTCTAAATACAGTTCCCGCCGCTTATTAAAATCACATTCGTTCTGAGCCAAAGTGATTTTATTAAGCGGCTGATTTTTATGTCCGGGAAACGTTCCTGGCCTCAAGGAAAAGGTATTACTTCCCTGAATTTCGAAAGAAACTTCAAAAGGTAACGAATAATGGAATTAGTAAACAATTGATTAATTTATGGTAGATAATTAACTAATTGTTTCTTCGATATAAGTAAACGCTTCCCGTGCATTTTCGTTCCCTTTCTAAGTTCCCGTGCACTTTCGTTAGAGGAATATCATCATTACTTTACAAAAAGTTCACGCTTTTCCTATAAATTTAAAATCTTTCGTTTAAACCTCATGAATGTTAGTAATTCCAAAATAAGAACTAATAATTGTCTTCTAATAATTAGAAGAAAAAAAATCATTTCAAATAAAATTTCTATTTTATTACTGCTCTTTAAAGAATATGTTCCTTGAAATTGCTACGGAGGTAAGTTATGGGGCGTGTTTAATTTGTATCTGTGCTGCAAGTGTAAAATCTTCAACAATGAGTGATAACGGAGGGTTTGTTGTGCTTTAATTTCTTTCTTTCTTTTTTTTTTTTTTAGTTCAAAAAAAAATATGTAAATATTTTTTTTTTTTTTCGTATGCATAAATGATATTTTTGGCTGCTGAGGAGATATTTTTGAGTTTATTAAACGGCGATGCTGATTTTACTAAGCGGCGGTTTTGAAAGCTGTTTGTATTTATTTGATTCCGATCTTGGCGATTTGATCAGATTAAGCGGTTGATTTTATTAACCAGTGATTTTATTAAGCGGCGGTTACTGTATCTCCAAAACAGAAAATCATATAAAATCCAAAAATGAAGGTGCGCAACTAAATGTTGTAAGAAACCTATATACCAATTTGCAACGTTCTACGTCCAACTGTTTTTAAGTTATGTGAGATACATTACGGGCTCTATCTACGGGCTGAATATTCATTAAATAAAATGGATTCCTTGACAAGAACCTACTTATGTCTTTAAGCATAACTTTCTACGCAGAAAAATTTCTTCAACTTTCAAAACAATATCATTACTGACTCTACCATTATCTTCTTTTGAAATATCTATGATGGTATATCATATATAATGGCAAAACCTTTGTATTTATGGTCATTATGAATATATCATCATCATGTCCAACACGGATGAAGGCTATAAGCCTGTTACGGCCTCAATCCATCTTTTACGGGATCTTCCTCTATCTCATCTCCCCCATGGCCTATATTTTAGAGCGGCCCTTGGTATACGGTCATTTGGCATTCGTTCTAAATGTTCTCTCCACTTACTTATATAGTTTATTATAGTATGTATTATTGGTTTAGTTTTTACTTCCTTTCTGATGTCATCATTTCTTATTTTATCCATTACAGAACAACCTTTCACACTCTTTAGAAATTTCATCTCTGAAGATTGTATTTCTCTTTCATCACTCTTTTTGAGCGTCCATGTCTCGCTTCCATATAGAAGAATTGGTATCGCCATTGTCTTGAAAAATTTTATTCTGGTACCTTTTCTTGTATTTCTTAATGTTCTTCTTATAGTGACGCAGATGTATTGGAACTTATTTAGCTTGTTTTATATATCATTGTTGTAATTATAAGATATGTCACATCCTAGATAATTAAAACGTGAAATTTGTTCAATTGGTTTATTTTCTAAGATAATCTTTGTTCTAATAGGTTCTTTACCTTCAAAACCCATGACCTTCGTTTTACTCTTTGAAATCTTTAAGTTATATTCACTTCCAATTTCGTCTAGAGTAAAAATTGCACGTTGCAAATTATCTTCATTGTCTTGAAACAGACATAAGTCGTCTGCAAATAATATATTGTTAAACAAAATTTTTCCGAGACCTATTCCTGTTTTGATTTTGTTTTTCCAGATTCTGATGACATAATCAATATAGATGTTAAATAGGTGTGGCGATAAACTGCATCCCTGTCGCACACCTTGATTTATTATTATTTTATCCAAAATTTTAAAACCTAGGTCTAAAACAATAGAAGTGTCTTTATATAGGCTCTTAATACTTTTAATGTGATGAGGAGGGTATTCCATATACTCCATGATCTTCCACAATTTTCCTCGATCTACTCGGTCAAAGGCTTTTTCATAATCTATGAAAGCAACATGAGTTTCTAAATTAAATTCACAGCGTTTTTCAAAGCGTTGTTTCAGGGTAAATACATTGTCAATGCAGGATCTTCCCTTTCGAAAACCATTTTGTTCTTCTAATAATAGTGCATGTGAAATGACTTTTAGTCTATTGCCTATAATTCTTGAAAGGATTCTGTATCCAGTGTTCAATAGGCTAATACCTCTGTAGTTATCACATATATTACGGTTTCTTTTTTAAATAAGGAGATAATTTTAGAGATTCTCCAGTCATCAGGAATTTCGCATTGCTTCCAGCATAAATTGATTAAATGTAGCAGTCGTGTCTTAAAAGTATAGTCTGCATATTTCAATAATTCAAAATTTATTCCATCTATTCCTGTGGCTTTTCGATTTTTTCCAGCTTTCAATGCTTCCTCTAGTTCTTTCTCCTCTATGGGGTCTTCTTCTATGGGATAATTTTCCTAAATATCTCCAAAACGGAAAATCAAGAAAATTCCAAAAAGGGAGGTGCACAAATAGATGTTATAACAAACCTATATACCAATTTGCAACGTTCTACCTCCAACCGTCTTTTAGTTATGCGAGATACACACACACACGCACACATACACACGCATACATACAAACACACATACATACAGACGTCATGAAAATTCGTGTAAAATCGGTGATATCTCAGAAACGGGAACTTGTATAAAAACCAAAGTTGCAGGCGTACAACTAGACATCATAACAGTTATACGTATAAATTTGCTACATTCTACGATCATTCATTTTTGAGCTATGCGAAATACAAAATCCATTTCGGAAATCGGGAAGTCTATATTTCCTTTGAAACCTTTGGACGGTCCCTGCCTGCCTGGGCTCGGCCAAGCTTAACGGGTTGGATGCCGTCCGCCGGAGCGAATAAATCGCCAGATCACCGAATGGAAGCTGCTGGGCAGCAATGTAACTAGAACGCCAAAGCTCAGGAATTGCAGGGTATCGACTTCTGCTCTGGACGCATAGCTCGATTTGTACACCACACCCTCCAAGATACCCACGGTGGAAACGCACAGACTCGCTCCTGGATGTTATGGAATTTGGAATAAGTGCACTTACTAGCTGAGAGTCGAAAAAACCGGAGATCAACAAAAATTAAAACAATTTTGAATTTAAGCACGGAGGGAGGAAAAAAAAAAGCTGCTGGGAGAGCCGCTAAAGGTAGTAGTGCACACAATAATTAAAACCAAAAGTGGCAGTCATTTGAAAAGTGGAGGGGGACAATACTTAAGATTTAATAAAGAGAAGCTGAACGAGTTAGGATCAATGAGATTATTTAAAATGAATAAATAAATAAATAAATAAATAAAAGGGTATTTTGAATACGTAAAGCCAGTAGGGGATGATAGTTTTTTTTTTTTTTTTTTTTTTGGGGGGGGGGGGGGGAGGGCGCATAGCGGAAATTTAGAAGTTTTTGGAGTGGCAAGGCCTAAATACACCTAATTGGGAGGGAAATTACTATGCACAGGGAGACCGAATGGAGAAGAGAAAGAGGGACCATCGCAATTTTGATCCACCACGGGGGGATGGTACCCCGCGTTGGTAGCCCGATGACTGCTAAACGACCCCATCGAGCACTTGACGGTGCAGCACAGATTAACGAGGACCAGACACTGCCACACCCTCGAGAAAAAAAAATAAAAGTAAATAAAAGTAAATAAATAAATAATAATAAATAAATAAATAAATAAATAAATAAATAAATAAAGTATAGTAAAAAATAAATAAATAAATTATAGTTAAAAAAAAATAAAATAACTAAATATATACACACATACACACACCATCACACACACACACATATATATATATATATATATATATATATATATATACACTTAATTATAATTAAATAAAATTAAGTAATAATAAAATTTAAAAAAAATAAACATAAAAAAAATATAATAAATAAATAGTAAGTAAATTAAAAAAAAAAAATAGTTATTTAATATTTGAAGATTGTTGGTAGATTATTGTTCAAAAATATGAATTGAGGCTTACTAAGTTCTGTAGTCTAAGTAAGGGGAAGCTGAGTGGATGGTAGCTTTTTGAATCAGTGGGTTCTAGTTGTACTGTCCGAATTGCTATAGCAACGACAAGAGAGCACAGTTCTGTTGTTTACTGAATTTTTAGATCATGTGTACTTTTTTCTGGTAAGTTTTTTAACTAAGTTCGTTAAGATTAAGTAAAGGAAAGTAAGCAATTAATTAATTAGAATTAAGCAAGTAAATAACAAGTAAATTAAATTTGATGCGGGTTAAAACTTGATGAATACCAAAAAGAAAAGTGACAGGAAATAGTTCAAGGCTTAACAAGGAAAGTATTGCGCCTACAATTGAGAATAGAAGTGCGTGCCAAAACTAGATGAGTACCAAAAAGACTAAGTTGCCGGGAAATGTATGCTGTGCGACCTGTTATGTCCTGCACTCTGGATAATATTTTACAAATCCGGTAATGGTAATTAACATTATGGTTGCTTTTTGATACGCATTCAAACCTGTAACATTAAAAGAAGGTATTGATTGTGATCAGAACTAGATGGATACCAAAAAGAATAGGTTAGCTAGGAATTATTCTTTGGGATGGAATCGCTAATTATGGACTAACAATAGTTAGGTCCATCGGACCTGAAAGTTTTGAGAATAAACCTGCTGAAGAAATTGTCATTATGGTTGCTTTCTGATCACCGACTGCATCGATGAACTTGTTAGCCATCCTACATTTTATAAAAGAACTATTCTGCTGAAGTAGAAGTCAACATGGTTGCTTTTTGACCACGCCATTCATACACTAATGGAAATAATAATAAATAAAGAATAATAAAAGGACAAAAATAAATACATTCATGCACAGTCATGGGCGTGGCGCAGACTTACGGACTTATAAGCCAAGAACTGTTTACATTTTTAAATATATATATTTTTTTACATTTTTATTTATTTTTTCTTACAATTTTTATTTTTATTTTTATTTATATTTATATTTTTTTTACATTTTTATTTATTTATTTTTTTTAACTTTTTATTTCAAGATTTTCTGTTTTTACATTTTTATTTTTACCGGGGCTGAGATTGTATAGGTACCCGCCGCTTTAACTTCATGGACCACGATCATGACCAAAAATAAACAAAAAGTCCCTTGATCTAGTAAATAAAAATCTGCCAGGTCCTCTTCTTCGGGTTTTAACAATACTTGGCTGGTTCCTGCTGCTCGAGGGTTGTTGGCTTTTGTTCACTGTGAAATGTCGTCTATGTTGTTTGTGATCCATCTGACAATGTCTTTTGCCTTGTCCTGTACGTGTTTGTTGTTGGCTAGTTGTTTATGCCAGAGTTGTTCATTGGCCTGTGTGATTTGGGCCAGATGGAGGTTTTCCGTTAGCGGACAGGCTTGTAAGTAATGTAAGGATGTTCCTAGCTCGCCACAGGCGCAGTCCGGGCTCTTCTTCCTCTTAAACCGATGAAGATAGGCCGGAAATGCCCCATGGCCTGTGTATATTTGTGATAGAAGCTTGCAGCTAACTAGGTTCTTTGTGTCTACTGTTGGGTAGTATCTGTCAGTTAGCCTGCCCGTGTCCCCGTAGTCCCACTCGAACTGCCATTGGTCCAGAATAAGCTTTTTGAAATTTTTCTTTAAGTATGAGATTGGTTTTTCTAAGTAGTATTTTTCTTTGTTGTTTGCATTTTCGGCTGCCAGTTTTGCTAATTTATCGGCGTCTTCATTCCCTAGTATGCCTACGGGGGCCTTAACCCATTCAATTTTGAAGCTGTTATCAGATCGAACTATTTCATTGTGAATTTTATGAATCATTTTATCGGTGAGAATGGTTTGGATATTGCTTGGATGGCCGACATGCAGTCCGAGTGGATACTGTATGTGATACTTATTGTGTTGCCGCATTCTGCTGCCTTGAGGATTGACAGCAGTTCGGCCTGGGAGACACTGTTACACTTTCTTAGTGGCACTGACCATTCGTGAATTTTTTGGGAGTTTTTGAAAGCTACATAGGCCGATCATGTAGCACCTGATTCCAGCTTCGACCCGTCCGTGTAGATATGAGTGTCGTCAGCAGAAGACCCTATAAATGGCTCTGGGGTGTCAGCTGGGTGTTTCCACCAAATATTCTGCTTTTTTGTAAAGTCTGTATGGTTGAATACATGTTCTTGAAGCTGGTAGTTCCTGTGTAGTCTTGTAATTGTACCATACGCAGCTTCATATTTTAGTTGCATGTGTACTGGAATCAGGCCAGAGAGTACCAAGAGTGCCGAGGTCGGAGCTGTTCTATAAGCCCTCACGATGGCCAGTGCGAAGTGTCTCTGGCAGCTAAGTAATTTGTCTTTACTTTGCTGTGTTATTTTATTGCCCCAGATTGGGGCTGCATAGGTCAGTGTCTTTTCCACCACTGTCTTGTACCATGTTTTAAAAAGGTTAGGTTTTATCCCCCATCCCCTTGAGACCATGCGCCCGAACAAGCTGAAGAATTTATAGATTTTTTTCACCCGGTGTTCTACATGGGGCTGCCATTTAAGATTTTTGTGAAGGACCACTCCCAGATACTTCATGGTTTCTTTAGTCTCTAATTCTATGTCATTGTAGCGTATTCCTTCCAGTTTATATGAATTTGCAAATGGGAGGTTTCCTGTGTGAGGTCTGTTAAGCAGTTCTGTTTTGATCCAATTAATAGTTAGTTTGTTCCTGTTTGCCCAATTGCCAAATTCAACTAATGCTGTGTTTGCTGTGTTGATTAAAGTGTTTGTGTCTTTCGCGCTTGTAGTTAATATGAAATCGTCTGCAAAGGCTTGGATCCTAACGTTCTTCCCCCACCTACGATTAAGTGCTATACTTCCTTACACTTTGTATAAGGAAGTAAAAAGGAAATAAATTAAGATGGAATGACACGAAATAACATGATAAATTTAAAAATAAATTGCATAATTGCATATAATAATTTTTATTTAAAATTTTCAAATAAAAAATGGCAGCCTTAATATTAGGAAACACTCTTAAGAATACGTAACTGATACGTAAATCTACCCTAAACACACGAAAATCGTTTTAGTGTAAAAATTGTCATACATTTTATATTTTTATAATATGTCACAAATTTGCATTTCTGTTTTGGTGTATGGTCCTTAAGTACAGCGTTAAATTTCCAATAAGTTATAATTCACTGTATTTTAAAAATAAAGCTATAAGTCTTTTTTTATTATTATTATTATGCTGTTTCATTAAAATGAAAACCTTTCTAATTGACCAATGTTCTCAGAGGAGTCGTATAAAAATTTAAAAAGTATAACTTTTAGAAAACAAACGTGAAGGAAATTTCATTTCGTGATCTTATTTCGTTCCCTAATTTGAATACTTTTGTAATTAACACTGCATATTTATCTCTAATAGAAAAAGAATTAAACAACACTTTAATAATTTTGTGGTATTTTATATATGTAAATAAAATGTGTTAATTTCAAAATTATTTTTAATATTATGAATTGGTGATAAATATCCTTAATTTTTTAATTTTTATATCCAGTTTTCACCACTAATTTACTGTAATTCGTTTCTTATATTAAATTTTTCGTAGGAAAAAGATAAAAGTATAATAAAAAAAATTGTAAAAAGGGAGAGATTTTCCAAATTACAGTAGTTAAAAGAATGTTTCCAGTTTTAATAATTAACAAAAAAAAATCTAATTTTCTTTTTTTAATAATATGTATATTATTATTATTATTATTATTATTATAAAACAAAATATTAAATCCTCAATTTTCTACATCTCCACTTCGCTTATCGGAATAATAGTACACAGTTTTTATTAATAATAGAACATATGATAATAGTATATTCATTTACACGATAATACAATATACTCATTTATTTATGTCATAATTATAGCAAAAAAATAGCAGAGAGCAAAATATTTCTTTTATATTTGTTATTTATTTTTGAATCACAAAAAATTTCCTTTTAAATGTTTATTTACTTAATAATTCATTCTTTTTAAAGTAATATCAGTTAAATAAATTTAAAAAAAAATTAATCGTTATGAATTTATTTTTATATATATCTTTTAATAACTTTTTATTTATGTTCTGCTTATTTTGTTTTCGTAAATGATGTTTAGAGAGGATTTTGTCATCAAGGATGAATTCGTTTTCATCTGCGCATTTTAGATTCAGCAATATACTCCTAAATGTCTCCTGTTTAATTTTATATTGCAAATTTCTGTCTCTCTTACTCATTTGCTTTTTTTTTTTTTTTTTTTCAAAGAAAGAATGATTTTGTGTGAGTGTCTGTGTGCACATCAATTTAGCTTTGGTTGATTTAGACTAAACTGAAATAACACTGCGGATAAATGAGTAAATCACAAAAAATCCTCTACATTTCATTACACAATTTTTTTAATTATTTTAACAGAAGTATTGTAAAAGGCTAAATTACAGTTAAATGAAAGAAAGAAAATCATCTGTTGGTTTAATATGTTAGAACGTCATTTTGTAAAAAAGGAAATAAATTAGAATGAAATGACATGAAATAACATGATAAATTTTAAAATAAATTTCATAATTCCATATAAATATTTTAAATTTTAAATTTCCAAATAAAAAATAGCAGCCCTAATACAGAAAGACACTTTTAAGAATACATAACTGAAACGTAAATCTACCCTAAACACACAAAAATCGTTTTAATGTAAAAATAGTCATACGTTTTATATTTTTATAATATGACACAAATTTACATTTCTGTTTTGGTATATGGTCCTTAAGTACAACGTTAAATTTTCAATAAAATCTAACTCCCTGTACTTTAAAAATACAGATATGCGTCTTTTTTTTTTTTTTTTTTTTTTTTTTTTGATATATACAGAAGATATGCGTCTTTTATTATTATTATTATTCTGCTTTATTAAAATAAAAACCTTTCTAATTGACCAAATGTACCTAGAGGAGTCATATAAAAATTTAAAAAGTGTAACTTTTAGAAAACAAACGGGAAAAAAGTTATTTCGCGCTCTTATTTCGTTCCCTAATTTGAACACTTTTTAATTAATTTTGCCTATTTATATCTAATAGGAAAATAATTAATCAAAGCTTTAATATTTTTGTAATCCTGTATATATGTAAATAAATTGTGTTAACTTCAAAATTATCCTTAATATTTTTAATTGATAATAAATTTTCTTAAATTTTTTTTTTAATTTTTCTATCGAGTTTTTACTACTAATTTACTGTAATTATTTTTTTTTTATGTTAAATATTTCGTAGAAAAAGGATAAAAATGTAATTTAAAAATTCATAAAAGAGAGAGATTTTCCAAAATACAATAGTCAAAAAAAATTTCCAGTTTTAATAATGACACAATGCTTCAAAAAAAAAAAAAAAAAAAAAATCAAGCCTTGATACCATTCCTGATGATTCTTATGTAAAATGACCTCTTCAATCCGTATATGACCCCCATTTTGTCCCATCACCCATCGTTTTCTCGGAACGTCACCTCCTTCCCCAATTTTTATCACTCTTCGGTAATTTTATGAGTATGAATTTGATTTGAAGAATGGAAAATAATTATTTTTTAACACTTAAAAGTAAAAAAAATATATAATGTATAATAATAAGTGGTAATAATAATTGATTGATAAAATATAATAAATATAACTTATAATTTCAGTGGCAAATCCCCCCCCCCCCTAAATCTCCCCCCTTGCTTCAAATGTTCATGTTATAGATTTTTCTCCTCTTTAGACCCTCAGAAGATATTTAACACTTAAATTATTTCTTTTCTTCACTAAAAATCAAATTTATAGCAATAAAATTAACGAAAGGCTGTAAAAGTAAGGAGGCGTCCCCAACAAACGGTGGATGATAGGGCAAAATGGTCGCCGTATTCGGATTTAGGAGGTCATTTCACATAAGAAATTGCAGAAATGTTGTTTTGGGGCAATTTTCATCCCAAGCAGTGTCATCATGAAAAAATTCAGATTTTTTTTTTTTTTTAATAAATAAAAAAACAAAATATATTATCATAAAACAAAATATTAAATTCTCAATTCTCTACATTTCCACTTCGCTTATTGCAATAATATTATACATTTATTTATTAATAATAAAACATATGATAATAGTATATTCATTTACACAATAATACAATATACTCGTTTATTTATATCATAATTATAGCATAAATTCCAGAGTACAAATTATTTCTTTTAAATTTATTATTTGTTTTTGAATCAGAAAAATTTCCTTTATAATGCATATTTACTTAATGATACATTCTTCATGAAGTAATATCAATTAAATAAATTAAAATAAACAAATTAATCGTTATGTATTTATTTTAATAACTTTTTATTTATGTTGTGCTTATTTTGTTTTCGTAAATGATGCTTATAGCAGAATTGTCATAAAGGACGAACTCGTTTTCATTTGCACATTTTAGATTGAATAATATACTCCTAAATATATCCTGTGTAGTTGTATATTATAAATTTCTGTCTCTCTCACTCATTTGCTTCTTTGTTTCTGCTTTCAATATATTTATATATTTGTGTGTGTGTGTTGTCATTTTTTTTTCTACATATAAACATATGAGATTTTTACTGCTTCCTAATATAAAGATATTTCCTTCAAAAATGCAGTTTTTCCGAATTCTATTTTTTGAATTTCACTCTTTGAAAGTGTTGTCTTTTATGTTACTGAACAATTAAAAATAATAAATTTAAATTTTTTATTTCTTTATGTAAACTCATAACTTTAATTTTTAAAAATATTTCAATTTATTATTATTATTATTTAATTATTAACTAAAAAAAAAAAAAAAAAAAAAAAAAAAAAACACGACACGTTCAAAGAACGGAATAATAAAAAAAAAAGAGTTCGAAAAACTTCATTTTTGAATGAGATGTCCTTAGGAAGCAACGAAATTCAAACATGATTACATGGGAAGGGATAAAAGCGAATCTGACTGACGCATTAAAGCCGATTGTCTAATCTTGGGACCTAGACATGTGTGGGATGCCTTCCACAGGGCACTTGCTACAGAATCTTAGCCCGTATTTACTCAAATTTTTAAAAAACACAGGTGAAATTTCCGAGCAGCTTGGTCGACGAGCGCAATTTGGATTCGAATCCGCCACCTCTCGCCTATCAGCTTAAACCTTTCTGCTAATTGTGGGTCTCAAAGAGGAAAGAAAATTGAGTGTAATTTTTAAAAGTAAAATTACTTTTCTACTGCGTCCAACTGGTAGCCGAATTTTTAGCATCGTAATAGTTCGGAATCAAGTTTAAGCCCTAAGTCCCTGTATAATGGGCCTAAATCTGCAAAAAAAGGCAATAGATCAGTACCCCAAATCTCTTGTACATTGGTGCAAAATGTTTAACTTCATATTAGATACAACAATTGAGAAAAAGAAAATTTTATTTGAAATCTACTATGCAAAATTGCTAAAAACAAAAAAAAAATAATTATATTTTTAAAGATTCACTTCGATGGCTGGTTATGCTTTCAAATCTTAAAATCACTTAAAATCTAAAATTTTGCAAAATAACGTTTTTTTAACCATTTAAAAAAGAAAAATCATAAAACCAATATTTAAAACCAAATTTATCTGTAAAGCTTTAAAAGCGCTTTTTTTTTTTTTTTGGTTATTGTTGTTGTTGTTGTTTTCGTTGTTTCTACTGAAGGTACTATGCATCAATAAGGCTTGGATTTCAACAAGCCTCTATATCTCTTATCTATTGTTTCTGTATACATAGATTATTTATTCATAAAGCTTTTACATTTCTTTTGAATCTCAGTTATTACAGACATTACCATCAGCACTTGTCAGATAACGCAGAGGAACATTTCATTAATTATAAGTTTGACTTGTATAACCGAACTCAAAACAGATATGAGTACAAGAAACTTTCACTTTCGGGAAGTGATTTTGTGTGGAAATAATTACTTTTTTGTTGTTTGGCTTAAACAATAGCTGTATTCACAGCAGCAATTAAAGCTTCTGTGATTAACTAAGCAGAATAGATAGAAAGAAAGTTTTAGAAGAAAAGAGTAGTTTTATAAGTTGTTCTTAATTATAGGATTCACAAAATCCATTTCTAAAAACCAATTGATAGAAAGTTTGACTAGAAAAGGAAATTGGAATGAAATAAAATAACCACACAGAGATGACATTTTCTATTAAAGAATCAAAAAGCTTGGTTGAAAATCATGAATACACAAAATTTTCTGTTATCCATGACGCATTTGTGTCTTATAAAGTAATTTTATTATTTTAGTTATAAACAAAAAAAGTAATTGTGAAAAAGTTTCTGTTTCAAGTGTTTCATTTTTTGACTAGTTGAAAATTTGTATTACAATCTTTAAACGATTTTAGATTTTTTAGGATACAATGCAATTTTTTTTTTTTTTAATCAAGCAGCATTTCATATATTTTCTCTTGTTACTATACATTTCCAAGTGTATACTTGTAAAAGACAGTTCGGACAGGCACTGAGAAGCCAATCTATTTCTTAAAAACTGAATCCAGAGACCCCCTTAATATATATTAGAATCTGGAATATATGCCACAGACTCCTTTAAACCAATAGAACCGTCGATCTTATTTAAATGTTGCCTAATTACTATTTTTATGTGATTTAACATGGCAAAGTAATTTCATTAAGGTTTGGATTGAATTTAGATAAACTTGAATCGGCTGTTAGGATATTTCAGTGATATTTTATCTACCAATTATATAATGTATGTAAAACCAGTTATAAGTTAATTCCTGTTAGTTTAATATTTTGTGTTTTTCAACTCTGTTTTCCTTTTACTCTTCTTCTTTGAAAATGAATTGAAGAAAACTACAACACCCCCTAGACAACACCCCCTAGTCAATGACTTCTGTTTTAATGCAATAAACCACGCAGTCCCTTTCTCTTCACATGTGACACAGTTTTATCTTATTTTATTGTAAATGTTATAGCTACAAAAACAAATAATATTAATCATGCAATTGATTTTATGCTTATGTTGGAGTATCCTTACTTTTACATAAAAATTTTAACGTGACCTAAATCCATAAACATTTCTTTTAAGCAAAATTCAAATAAATTTCATATGTGAAATATGCAAGGGGCAAACCATAATGGCTGTGAGCGAGTAAATTCAGACGCTCGTTGTAGAATTTTTGGACCTTCGTCCAACCATTAAAATTATGGACCATAGTCAAACATAAAGAGTATCATGGTAAAACAAGAATAAATTTATAAATTTCCTAATGAAGTATGTCTAATGAAACATAAGCAATTATTATGCATTACTAAATACACAAACATAAAAATAAGATGGCGTAGTTAAATGTGACATAAAATAAGCATGGATTGAGTCACCAATATGAAGGTTACATGTATGCCAAAAACATTATAATTTTTACAGATAACATATAATAAAATGAAATAAAAATGCTTGAAATTTTAAGGCATATAGTTATACAAAAATGTCAAATATAATGTTATAATCTGTATAAAGAAATTTCGTTACTAACAAGACAATCAGTGCCAATGAAATGACGTCATTTCAACTTTCAATTTACACATTTCTGTAAGAAATCAAACCATTTTCAATTTTACGAATTTTTATGTATAAGATTTCATTTTTTGACTCGTCAAATATGTGGATTGAATGCAAGTGCTCTACGCGCTTTGATCATTACAGAACACTACTTTTGGTGCGTCAGTTTTCTTTCTTATTCTAAAGCTTCCTAAATAGTACTCTAACTTTTAAAAAAATGTAAGAATTGAAAGAAAGAATGTTTTTTGGTGGAAAGGACGATTTTCGTAAGTTGATGCCTAGTGCAATATAACTTGATAATTGTTAATCTCAGTAATTATCAATAAAGGCGTGCAATGCATTTAAAACATTCTTTTTAATTTAGTACTTTAATCTTAAAAAGAAAAAATATGGTATGTGTGTGGGGGGGGGGGGGATTGAAAGAATGTTTTTCGATGGGAAGGTCATTTTTTATAAATTGATGTTTATTCAAATTAATTTGATATTTATTAAGTTGAGTGTTCACCAAGATAGACGTGCAGTTCTTTTAAAACATTTTCTTTAAACTATTTTGGTTGATTTTACATTTAGGAATTAATACAAGTTTCGAGGACACTGCATATTTTCAATGGGTATTTTTAGACTAAATATCGAACACATTTTTAAAAACTTAAAAAAAAAAAAAAAAATGAATAAATAAATGCAGGTTGCAAATCAAAGATTTTGAGAGGCATTTAACTCTGCAACCGTTAGTCGATCACATGCACTTCTAATTACAAAAATATTTACGAAAACTTAAGTATTTACAAGGCTGCCACCAGTGTTGCCAAATTTTGGGACTTTTTTATTCAATCCTCACCACTAAATTTTAACTGTAACGGTTGTCTAACCACTTCGAAAGTTATTCATTCATTATGCATATCAACATAACTCCTCAAAATTATTGGTAATAGTTGAATAAAAGACAAAAACTTAAGTATTTACAGGGTTGCCACCAGTGTTGCCACATATAAGAACTTTTTTATTCAATAGTCACCACTAAATTTTAACTGTAACGGTTGTCTAATCACTTCGAAGGTTATTCGTTCATTATGCACATCAATATCATTCATCAAAATTATTGGTGATAGTTGAAAAAAAAGAGTCCCTAAATTTGGTAACACAAATTGCCACAGACGACTTTTTTTTTAATTCTTTTCGTACCACTATTTCCAAAACATAAAAGTGCTTGACTGGCCAGGTAACAGCCCAGATTTGAATCCAATACAGAATATGTCGTGTATTTTGAAAATTAAAGTCGCCTAAAAGCAACCATCCACTGATACGACACTTGTTGAAGCAATAATGCATGTCTGGTGCTCACACATTTCTAAAGCTTACTGCAAGTCTCTTATTTATAACATACCTAAGAGGATTGCACAAATTATTAAAAACAAAGGAGGTCCTGCAAAATACTGACTTTAATTACAGTAAATAACCATGTACAGTCTATTTTGTTCTTTTATATGTAAAATATGTATGTTATTTTTTCGGAATACCATTAAATCTAATATTTCTATGGGTGGTCTTAAACTTTTGCAAATGACTGTAATTAGATATAGAAATAAGCATTATACAACAAATATATATATATATATATATATATAATGCCCTTTTGATTTTTAATTTCATTTGAAATCATACATGATATGATTTTTTTATACAAATACAAATTTAAAATTGTAAACAGTTTTCTCTATTATTTCTTTATTTATCACAAATAAGACTTATTATTATTATTATTATTATTATTATTATTATATTCGTAAATTATTAAGGCAATGAAATTTGAATGATATTTATCAAAGGCCTATTAATTTCAATCAATTCTTAAATCGTTTTAATTTTTTTACTTTTTAATGATTTCTATTTCAAAGAAGCATTTGTGGTCATTGCTTTTATTTTCTTAGTCCAAGTACTATTGACAACAAAATTTACTAGAGGTATTAATCGATTTATTTCCTCCGTACGTTTGTAAAATACAAACTAGAGAACAAATACGAATTTGTACAAAAAGTACACTTTATTAAAACAACATAATGTATAAAAATACAAAATAAATAAAATAATGGGCTAGAAAAATAGTCTTGTAATTATTCTAAAATTTATTTAGTAAACATTGAATTATACTCATGAATCACAGGTGCAAAATATATTGCACAGAGTACAGCAGACATATTGTTTTATTTGCTTAATATATATATATATATATACATATGTATGAAAATATATATATATTATATATGCAACGCTAAACCTTAAAAAATAATTGGAAATAAAATAAGTTTTCTTTTTTTTTTTTTTTTTTTTTTTTAATGCCTTACCTACTCCCTTCAAAAAACGACTTGCTGTTTATTTCAAGAAGGTTGTTTTTTCGAAATAGTCCAATTTTATTAGTCATTAATATGTCCTCTCTCTATGTGTTAATTATTTCTTTAACGCATTGAAGCTATGAGTAATCTATCTGATAAATGTATGCACTTTTAACTATTCCTTGAAATGGCAATATGGAGGATTACGGCAGGAAGACGGAAAAGCTGTCAAAATCTTACAATGGTGTAAAGATTTATAAGGCTTAATCTGGTGGTCCCACTTTTACTCAAACGCAATAAAAAATGGAAGTATGCTGCCTAATAAACCAGCCATTGTAGTAAATTTTCTACCATGGTTTGTTGTTGAGTAACGGGGACTGAACATAAATTTAAATTCTAACTCTCCTGCTTTCCTGCAGGTTAGGGAATGATTGTTAACACTAGTTTTCCGTGATTTTTAAATAAAAGACATAAAAACACTTTAAATTGTTTGCAGAATTCAATCGCAAATTCCTTACTAAAATAAGAAATGTAATAGATTGCTTATTTTTTATATTCTTAAGTACTGGGATTTTTTTTAATTAAAAGAATTCAAAGGGACGTTTATTTAATGCAAAGTAGAAAAAAAATGCGGCAGTAAAATTTTGATGATTAAAAAGTAAATGAAAAAATTAAATAATAAGAAAGGAAACAACAACAACAAATTATAAATTTTTGTATATTTTGTAAGGAATCAGTTGCTTTTTAATTATCCTTTTTATACTTTTTAATGAAATAAAGAAAAAAATGCATTATTCGTTACTTTTGTACTTCGCCTGTCTTTCCATAGTTTTCCGCTAATCTGAAATAAATTTTCAGTCTATTTATTATGAAATTTTGCTTTTTTTCTGACATCGCACACATTTTCAAAAAATACTTTACCTAACTGTGCACTGGGACAAGGATTCACTTAATTCTGACCATTAGATTTCGATTACATAAAGAAATCTGAATCACCGCTCTCTAAAAATGAAAAAGTGAAATGAACTCAACCTGAACTTATTTTAACACATTTCTACAAGAATCGGACCTATTCACCTTGAGTTAGCTTCAGTCAACTGAAGGTTTTAAAATAATACACTCAAATTTAAGTTATCTCTGTTATTACAGTCATGTTGTAGAAATTAATAATGTACAGAAAAGAAAAGAAAGAAAGAAATCCTATATAACAGTCACATTTTGTCTCCTTCAATATTTGTTCTTCAACCGCTGAGGTGGTAAACGATTACTTTACTTCTACGCCACGGATTTACTCGTTTGATTAGTTAGCTGTTCTCAATCATTCTAAAACGTGATGAATCTTATTATATATCAGTTATTAATTCATTTATCTACAGAATAGAGTTATGGGAATCCAACGAATCTTCTTAAAAACATTCGGAAGCTCTTTTTTTTTTTTTTTTTTACTTTTATATATGTGGAGTTAGTTTCTGTGAATATAATAACCTATGTAACACTTATACTCCTTTTGTACAAAATAGTTGTGTTAATATATATATATCTAATACGGTTATTATAAGAATTTTCCATCACTTTTTTTTTATTCATAAAAAATGCCGGTGCTTCGAACAATATCATAACATATAATTGGTAACGAAAAAGTTAATTATATTTTTAAGATACCATTGACAAAAGTTAAAAGTATTTTATGTTTTTGTGTTTGGTAATTTCAGAACCACTTTTAACATTGACATTTTAATTTTCTATTCTTCAAAAATTTTCAATAACAATTTTTAAACGCATACATAAATTATAAACCTCTAAGGCCTAAAATTACATTTCATTATCTTCAAAATTTGTTCATTAGAAAATGCCCTTAAATTATAACAGAAAAAACCGTTTATTTGACCAGTATATCATAAATTAGCATAAATAGCTCAAGTCTTGTTTATCTCGAGTTGGATTTTTTAAAATAAAACACTTTTCGACTAGAACAAAGAAATTTTTAACTTAACCTTTCTACCCTGTATGGGTCGATTCGACCCATTTTTAAAAAAGATTTCGTGACATCTCTCAAAGATTTTAATTCTGATCTTTAAAACTTCATATATTCCTCAAAATCATGTATTCACATAATATGTGACGTTTTCAGAAAGAAAAAAAAAAAAAAAATAATAATAATAATAAACATAACATTTTACCTGAATGGGTCTAATCGACCCATATTATTTTCCATGCATAGAGATGCATGAAAAACTAGATTAATACTCCGAAATAAATTTGATTCACTTAATTTACACGTTTTAAGGTCTCCTGAGTCCAAAAAAGTAGTTTTTGGTAATTGGTCAGTGCGTGTGTGTCTATCTTCTGGCTATCATATCTTTGAAACTAATAAAGATAGAACTACAAAACTTCAGAATTGAAACAGGTCTGGTGTACTGATAAATTTTTCAAATTTTGGTGAAAATTGGAAAACCGGAAGTGGGATATCGCAAACAGGAAGTGCGTAAGTCCGTATCTCAAAAACAGCTCTAACGATTTTCTTCAAATTTGCTATATAAGCACTCTATTAGATGTTCTTTTGAATTATATAGCTGGTTAGTTCAGGAAAATTGGTTGGTGCCCTGTATAAATAGCTCAATTTCAGGTCTCGCAAGCACGTTCCTTTATATAAAAACGACTGTACGGATTTTTTTTCAAACTCGCCATATTAACTTCTTTATATATATATATATTTGCATGTGATTATTGTTTTCTAGTCAATAATTAAGTATGCTAAGTTTTGGTAAAAGTTGGTGTCTCAAAAAGGCTCTAACGATTTTCTTGAAAATTGTTACATAAATCCATTTTAAATACCCTTTCTCATATATTAAGTGGTTATTACAAGAAATTTAACAATTATCCTGATTAGGAAGGTTAGTTTTAGATCTCGGAAATTGGATTCAACTGGGAATCTGGGAGAAGGTGAGGGGGATGAAAAAAAGGGGGGTGAATTATATATGAATTAAAATATGTTTCAAACAGTAAATAGTAATAATATATATAGAAAAAATGTGTAGAAAAATTTTCTTACAGTCTAAGTAAATATATTACGACCTGGGTCAATTAGACCCATACATGTAAAACGTGACATTTTTTCTACAGGGTACGAAGTTTAAGTTGATAAAAAATAATAATAATAATATATATATATATATATCATATTGAGAAGTACATAAAATCACACATTTTAAAGGAATGTAATGTTTCCTTTCCTAGATTGATCTCATTTTCAAAACTTACAGCTTTTTCTCCAGCTGGCTATTTTTTGCAATAATTTTTGGTAATCTTAAGGATTTCAGCGACACTGTTCATATTTTGTTGATTTATAGTTATTAGAAAATTTTCCTCATACTTAATAGGAATGTTCTGATTCCATACGAATTACCTATTCTGATTAATATAATCCTTAAGTACATTTGAATAAATGTAAAGCTAAAATTAAATGTCGAAAAATTACTTAAAAGAGACGCTAAAAAAATTAGTACTTTGTAAAACGCACTGTAATATATTTTATTTCAAGTAGAAATAATTAAACACGACCATTCGCCTAGAGACTAAGAAGGAAAAAGTGCAGTGTGAAACCAGCAATGTTCTTACGCTTTACATATACGCGTTAACTAGGTATGGGAGAATCCGTTTGAAAAATAAGAGATATACAGCGATCAGAGTTTCAAACTAAATATTATATAAAACCACCTTTTTGTCACATACACGAATTCAAGAATGGGTGCGTTATATAAGGTAAAGCTAGGCGAGATCGTGCGATGGGAGAGATTGTGCACATTGGAGATCGGCAGGAAGGAATAGAGTGGGCAAGCTGCGACTTTAGGTAATTATACATCAATAGTGCATTGTTGACTTGAATGTGCATGCTAAGTGAGCGTTGTTATTTTGTCTCGTTTTCAAAAATAAACGCTAGGAATTCCTATAGAATGGTAGCAGTACAAAATAATTTTTAATTAAACGATTCTTTATAAGCTATTAACCTAGACTAACGGTACGAGCACCGATTCTCTCTAAAATCGAACAATTATTGAATAAAAGTCTGCGTAATCTTTCCTACCAAAACGGGAGAGTTTGCGCTTTTGCTGTTTAGGAGAGATTGGTTCCATTAAAACCCATTCTAGTAGATATTTCGCAACTTGTTGGTAATTACAAGACAATAAGGATCTGTTTGTTGAATGTCTGTAACTGTACCAGGAAATAACTTCGACAAGTGTCTGAACTAGTTCAACCCATTCGAGACGGCGCATCTTTTTGAAGAATGTTCCAAGAATTCGAAATTGAATATTATTCAGGATTGGCAACGATCGACAAAAGCCACACCTCTTTTGGGATTTGCCTCTCGAATACCATTGTTAGCCTATGGGAAATTTATTGCAAAGTATTGCAAAGGGTTATTAGTTTTGCAATATTTTCATGTATGGTGCTCAAGTTTTGTGTCGCTGTTGGCTGCTTAAACAGAAACGATAAAACTGAATGCAACCAAAAAATATCAGCCTTATCAAACTTCTTCTTAAGGTACGGTTACCAGATTAGAGTACCTTTATAAATTAAAAGCGTTAATAATTATCATAATTCCCTAATTAGGAACATAATTTTATATTCTTTGTAAATGGTGACCAAAATGCTAATAATTATGATGATTAAATTTCCTGTAAAAGTTTTTAAAACTTAGGAAAACGGCTTACAAAAACGAACTGTCCTCAGAAAATGAGGACTTCTGGTCACCATATCTTAAATGACAGGATGTCCAGATGTGACCAGATGTATATTCTAATTCTAATAAAATAAATTAAATTAAATCAACGTAAAGAATTTTAAAGTTGAAACGGTAAATTCTGGGCTTAAAAGTGGACACTAGCAATATAGCAATGCACACACGGTGCGCTACCCGTCTTTTTGCCCGGAAAGGCATTGCGCACGCACGGTGTGCAATCCGTCCAGAATGGGTTAACTTGTGGCAAGTGGTTGCACCAAAGCTGTACCATTTACAACAATAAGTGCAACGATCGTGTAAAATGAGAGATTCCGCACCAAACAAGAAGCCATTAAAGCTGAAAAACAAATATATTTATTTTAAGTTAAACGTGTTAGCTAGTAACTTCATGTTATTTTGTAATCTTATCTGGTCTTTTTTTTTTCCATTTGATATATATATATATTTTAATACTTTTTAATCTTCTTTAATTTTCCTGATTTTTTTAAATTGAATTGGAATATATCCCCTCTTAACACAAAAATATTTAATTAACTACAGAAACTTTACAACAATGTCATTTAAGTGCAATTATTATTATTATTGATTTAATTGTAATTATAATTATAATTATAATTATGTAACTTGACAGTACTGTTCAAGAAGGGATATTTGCGGGTTATGATTAGAGTAAAGGATATAGAATCTGTACAGATAGTACACAAAATAATGTAAATAGAACAGTGAAATTCCTAGAAGATAAAAGTCAGAAAATGAAAATGATATGCATTATATAACAACAAAGAAAAATTTAATAGCAATAATTCACAACGAAAACTACATGCTAGCACTCGAATAATTTTGCTGCCGACTGTAGATAACGTCGGAAACGATATACAGAATCAGACTGAAAACTCTAATATATCAGATGTTTCACGAAATCTTACACGTAGGTCAGAGAGATCTGATAGAGAAGTTGGGAATCAGTTGAGCTCCCAACACAGACAAAAATCATTGGTTGCAAGTGAGTGTTTATATCAAATTATTACAGTCTAATAGAAAAATTCAAGGTAAGGCAAGTTGCCTAAAGTTTTCCCCAAAAATTGGTGTTGATTATGATAAGACTTTTGCACCTGTTGCTTCTCAAAAACAGACAAGAAGTTTTTTTCACAATGGCTGTGTATAAAATTCTGAGTCTTAGACATATCGACATAAAGATTCGTTTTCACACGGGAATTTACAAGAAGAAGTGTACGTAAATCAGTCTGCAGGTTATGTTATACTTGGGAAGGAAAACATAGTATGTAAGCTTAAAAATGCAATACACGGATTAAAACAGGCCGCTAGGACTTGGAATTTAAAAATAGTACATCATTCAAGTTCCAAATTCCGTTTTCACCAGAGCTTGATTGATAAATGCATGTACAAAATAACGCAACTTTTGTTTTCGTTTATATATATGATCTCCTTGTTGCAGAGGAAGATCAAAACAATGATAAAATTATAAAGAAATTAAAGAAAGTATACCCAGTAACTGATTTAAGCGAAGCTAAATACTAAGTATAAACATAGATCTGCCCAATAAGGGAATAATGACACTTGATCAAATTAACAAAATTTAAGAATTAATCGTGAAATTTGGTATAGAAAATGTAAAAACAACCGAAAAACCTATGAAACCAGCCAGGGTACACTAAAACAGTCGATGATGAAAACCTTATGTCGAATAAATACACACAGGCCGTTAGTGCATTGCTTTTCATTTCCCAATATCAAAGCCAGATATTAATGTCACCGCTAATATTTTAAGCCATAGGAATAAACATCCCAAGGCAAAAGACTGGAAATTAGTAAATTAACAATTAGACATCTCAAAACAATGATTAATTTTAAACTGATTTTTATTAATTCAGAAAATCCTGCTTTGAGGACATAAGGGTGATTCCACGGAAAACAGGACAGTTATGTCATGTCCGACACATGACAGCTATAATTTCATTAAAAAAATTATAATTAAAAAATACATTGGGAAAAAAATTGTGCTTAAAAAATCATATAGGTTTATATGATTTTTTAAGCACAAAATTTTTTTCATTGTATTTTTTAATTATAATTTTTTTAATGAAATTATAACTGCCACGTGCCGGACATAATTGTTCTTTTTTCCGTGGAATCTAATGAGTGCAAATGAGTATATGCAGATTCAGACTGCGCGAATGGCCCAAGCGACAGAAACTTATTTACATTGGAAATTTATTTACATCCGGAAACTTATTTATATTGTAAAACAATCATATTTTGAGGACTTCAAGACAACAATGCATACCAATGTCCAAACAAAGTATGTCTCTGCGGCAAGTTCTGCGCAAGAAGTCAAGTGGCTAATAAATCTACTTAATGAACTCGATATACTCCAACAGTACACTATAACCTTCTATGCATAAAACTCAGATAATCTTGCAAATGCTCTGGAATACCAAGCATACTGACCTCCAATACCTCCTCCTGAGCCATTAAGTCAAAGAAGAATGTGATAAAGCTACAGTACATCAACACGTATTCGATGATTGCCGTCATTCTCACCAAAATTCTATCAAGACAAACTTTTGAAAAATCTAGAAGTGTCACTTTGAACACTAAGTAACTGTTTTAAGGTTTACCCCGATATGTCAATACATAATAAACCTTGAAACGTTTTATTACAGAAACTCTTTTTATATTTTCTGAAAGACATTTATTTGACTCTAACACTCTTATCACTTATTGGATACATCTGCGTGTTAAAATGCAGAGTTCACTTTTTGTGATCTGTTCACACTTTCAATGCAGGTGTATTATATTCCACTTTCGTCCTTTAGTATCTCTTCATGTAACTCTTTTTATAAGACATGGGTCCCATAGTATTCTTTTTAACCAAGAATAATACACATAATTAAATACATTTATTCAAGCTAAAAATTTGTGCTAGATTACTTCCTACTTTTACTAATGAGTGCTTGTGAATTAATCTGATCTTTTTTCATTGCATATTAAGTTTTCATAATCCATTTATCATTGGTTTTCTACAAGTTTATTATCAACTATAGATTATTCTGAACCATCAATTTATCCGCATACACTGTTAAAAATTTCTGTAAATTTAATGTAAAATTTATACAGAATCTCTGTAAATTTACAGTAATTCTTAGTTAAAAGTGAATAATCGATATTATCAATCTCTATTCTATATTTTTACCTAATTTTATTATTTGATATTTTAATTAAAATTAAAAATGACTGTTTCTATTTTAGAAAAAGCATTCTAAGTCTGAAATATATTCCCTTCCCACCAATAAATTATTAAACTAATATTAGTTATTAAAGTAAATGTATAAAATAAGTTTTTTAACATCTCCGTTTATTTTTCTCTATAATTTTACGTAAGACTTAAGATAATACATTACACAGAGTTTTCTGCTGAAAATTTTAACAGTGTAGAGCGAATTAAAGAAACATAACAGGTAGTACTTCCACTTATTACCTGTTTTATGAATTTAAAGCTATATTTATTTAACGTATATAAAATTGGACTCACACCTGCAAAACGCAATACTTATTTCACCTTTAATAGTAATGGATAGTCATCTTGGATGTAGCTTTATAAGCGGTTTGACTGCTGTATCAATTATTTTCTCTACAACTTTGCAATGTCCGACATCGGTGTCACATTCAAAGAAAATGTTCTTGAATTTACACAATAAATCTTCGATTGCCGTCAACTATTCTTCATTCAATCTATTCGAATTTTTACGTAACTGATTGCAAATACTTTCGCTGCGCTTCGGATACACTGAGATGGGTACTGTATTGACTACCGGTACGAATGTGACAATCGGAGTACCTTTATCAATAACGTTAGGTTTATTAACAAGATTCAGTAGTCGAACAGGGATGATCTCTCATTCTAAGTCCACCAAAGAGACTGGTGCAAGTAATTATTCTCTGAAACTGATTTTGAAAAATCAGTAACTGCATACCTGTACTTTCCAGGAGATTTAAGTTTTCTATACTGATCAAAAACTTTCCGACTGGGCAGATCATAACATTTTCTATTGCAAGTGCACTGCAGGACTTAGTGCACCTTGCGTTGGCTGTGAGCAGAGGAGTTTCTTCTCCATTTATTTATAATTCATTTTTCTTTAGGTGAACAGTACAGTTGAAATTCTGTAGGAAATTTGATCCCAGTATGCATTGTCGTGTATGTCTTCGATGTGCTACATACTTTGTTCGAATATTATAGTACAAAATGTTAATGTTAGTTTCATCTTATCTTGTATATTTGCATGTTTATAGTAAACATTCGTTACAGAAGCCATATAAATAATTTTTTCTCCCAGATTCATAGCTGTAGTATTGAACCTGACAATATTCGAACATCACCTGGAGAGAACCTGGTACTCGGAATAAATCAGTATTTGTGCATGAAAGTGTCCGATTTGGCAGAGGAGGAGTGATGGTCTGGGCTGGTATTTCTATCAATGGACGCACCTACCTGTACATTATTCGAAAGATGGCGAAGCAGACTCAAAAATGTAGGAATGAGATTCTCAGATCTATTCTGGTTCTTTAAACTATTGAAATCGGGGATGAATTCATTCTTATAGATGTTAACGCCTGACCGCATCGTGCTCTTTTAGTGGAAAATTTTCTTTTCGAACAAAGAATCCTTAGAATCTATTGGTCAACACGTTGTCTAGATATGAACACAATAGAACATGCTTTATGCATGTTATGGAAAAGTGTTTCTAGTAGCTCATCAGCACCCAAAAGAATTCAGTAGTTAAAAAGCTCTTTTATACAGGAGGGAGAGCGAATACCACATCCCTTATTGATAACGTCATTGGTCACATGCTTCGAAGGCGTGCGACATTGCTTTCGACCAAGGAAAACCATATGACTTATTGAAATTCAATTCTATCAAAATAAAAAATAAAAAAAATCAATGTTTTGTTTGTTTTGTATAATATGCGTGAATTGTGCATTTTTTGTTTACTGACAAATATCCTCAATAAAATTTAATTATTTCTTTTTCGTTGTTTCTTTTTCTTTTCACTTTTCTCACATAAATCATACATGCACGCAAACATATCTTACATACACCATAAATCAGTCAACAAACATTTCCTCATCCACAGTTTATATCCAAAATCATAATATCCCCTAACTGTTTTGAGATGTATATTTTAGCTAACTTTTTGAAATTTTTACATATATTAAGTTTTATTGAAAATAAAAAAAAATTATAAAATACTCTAGACTTCGAGCAATTTACGCACTATTAAGATACATTGCTCATTAACTTTATATTACATAAGCTTCATAAATGAAAACAGCTTCCTATTACTTTTTTAGAAGTTCAAGAATTACGGATTTAGATTTCGAAAATCTGATTTATATATATTTTTTAGAACAAGATTATGAATAAAGCATTTCCTGGGAAAAATACTATGAGCAAATTAATTATTTTAATGAGCATGGTTTGTTAATTTTTTTATCACTGGCAATGATATATTCAAGAAAATCCATTTCTAAAACGAAGTGCATCAGTTCAATATGCATATTTCAGTTTAAATGTTTGAAATTGATGTAATTGGGGGTTCGATTGAAAAGAATGTATGCGTTTCAAGGTATTTTAAAAAGCATTACACATTTGGAATATCTCGACTTGAACATGATATTCCTGGATTTCTTGATGTTATTGCTGCATCTCCTACGAGCATAAATCATTTACCATCAACATAAAATCCTTGTACGTTCTTCAAAAGCTGTTAGGGTAATCTCATTGAGGATTCTAAGGTGAATTGGTGGTAGATTTAATTGCTTGTGTTCAATGAGCAAAATATTTTAGGGTACAAACGTCGCTAATTTAAAAGTTTTGAGCCGCCGTCTTGATGAGGCAATTAAAAAGTTAAATGATAAACTTTCGCTAAAGTTTTTGTGGCTTCAGTTCGTAAGCGGACATGAGCATGCATGAGATACAGAGGCGAGCAATTTGAGTGCAAATGAAGCACAATTACTGCAGCTGTGAATTTCGCATATAATGCACTTCAATATTAATTTAAATGTACAACAATAGACATGGGGTACATCACTTATTTTTCATATTTCTTTGTGTCTTTCTATTTTTGTTTCCATTGCTTTTGGAGACTTTTAGAAAATACTCCTTTTCTGCTTACCTATAATTTTTTTGTTCTTGCACTTGTCAAAATATGAGATTGAAAGAGATTTGAAACTTACAATTAAGAAGATAGTTCACCTAAAAGGTACGGCAGCCTTGTCCCATGTTATTCTATGGAGAAATTTGTTTTCAAAATTACTTATTACCTAATGCGTTTTTTCTTTTTTTTTTTTTTTTTTTTTTTTAATTCCGTTTTCACATTTAGAAAATTAACCATCATTAAATTGATTTCCGTTTTTCAAAAATTAATTTTTTATATCTTTAATATTTTATTTTAAAGCTCGAAAGTGCAAAAAAATTGACTAAATGCATTTTTTTCAATGAAATGGTTGTGAATTTTCTAAGTATGAAACGGAATTTAAAGAAATGCATTGGGTAATGAGTACTTTTCATGATTCGCCAGTGTTTTAATTCATTACACTCATACATAATTTACATCTCCTATCCTGAAATTTCACAAGATTCATTTTTATTTTTATTTTATTTTATATTTTGTGGTTTTTATTATTTCTAGCAACTAATCTTTAAGAATAGTTAATAACTCAAAAACGGAAAAATTTAACAATTTAAGAAGGAAAAAGAATGTATTTTAATGCAGAGTAAATGCAACAAGCCTTCTTATTCTTATTCTTATTAATATTCTTCTTATTATTATTTTGTAACATAATTTTAGCATTCCACCCATCCACCCATCCAAACAACACCATCCATCTTTCGTAATCGAACAACCGCCCACCCAACCACCACCTTTTTTATTGTCTTTAAAATTTTAGTATTTTTTGTAAGATACACTAAAGTGCATTCTTATATATATATATGGCATTCAAAAACGATTGTAATGTGCTTTAATGATTTATGTGTTAGAGATAAGTGGCCAATGAATTGAAAAAAAAAAAAAAACTCCCAAATAAGGTAGGAAAGAAGACTACGTTAGAAAAAATTAAACATACACGTTCATTAACTTTCAAAAAGTTACACATTTCAAATTTTCATCCGCCCTCCTCCTCCCCCTCCCCCCCCCAATACTATTACAAAGAACACGTAACAGCATTTTTAAAGTCGATTGAAATATTATGCAGAAAAGAATGACTTTTATACCCTTTTTCCATATTATTTAATGGAAAGGTAGCTATCACAGAGCTCTTTTGTAAATAATCATCTCAAAATCAAAATAATTTGCATATATGTACACTAGAATATAACAACGTTAAGTGTATTACAATTTCTTCAAAATTATTTTAATTTAATATATAAAATTCAAAGAAAAAGGTTTAGTTCTAAAGAAAATGGTTCAAGACCTAGTTCCCATTAACAAAATCGAACTCATTGCTGCATTGAAGAGTGCATGGAACAGTATCAGTATATCGATGAATGTAATGTTCTGATTGTTTTTTGGCTGGTGGAATCCATGCTTGAAAGGATGAGAGCTATGATTCTAGCAAAAGGTGACATGACAAAGTATTGAATTTTTTTTTTTTTTTCCTAATTTTTTGACTCCGTGCAAAACCATCATCACTATAAACTTTTTGATTATTCGGTTTAAGATTAATTTGAATTAAGGGTATATCAAATGCTATGTATTCTTTTAAGCCTAATAAAAGTTACACGTTCATTTAAGTGTCTATTTTGTACTTACTTTTTGTTAGATTAAACTTTTTCCAGAAAAGTGAAAATTATTCTATTATTTTGAATTTGAGCTTTATAGCTAAACATTAATAATGCTAAACTGAGAGAAGAAATTTAATATTATCGAGGCTGAAGCATTGTGAAAGTTTTCAAAAGAAAAAAAAAAAAAAAAAAAAAAGAAATAGAAAAGAAAAGAAAAAAGAAAACAAGCTTCTGAAATTTATTTACTTATGATTTAAAATTAACTTAATATGCTTAAAACTTTTATTTTAATGCATATGTAAGAAAAATTTATTTTTTCATTTTACGAAATAAGAAAGATAATTCACAAAAAAACTTTATAATGTCCTCAGTCTCTTCAAAAGCTGTTTTTTCGGTGAAACAGAGACGTTTAAAAGAAAAATACGACAAAAGTGTCATAAAAATTTCCGAATGCTATTAAAGAATGCCGTAATATACAGAGATGAACAGTGGCCTGTCTATGCAAGCCACGGGTGCATGCGACACGCGACACTGACACTCAATTTCCTTTTATGCAGTTTCGCAGTTGGGCGCATTATTGAAAAACTATGCATTTAAATATACATAAATATTTTACTGTGCGTTAAGAAATTATATGGTCTCAAAGAAATTGGTACACTTCTGAAGAAGATACAATATACAAATTTTCAGGGAGTGTATTTAAAACTGATTACGAAACATTTTCTGTTATAATTGCTACATAAAAGTTTAAGTTACGTTTTATTAAAATGTACTAAATTTTTAAAAAAGTAAATTAGGTGACCGTTAAGACCGCCTGTGGAAATTTTCATATTATACGTCATATCAGAATCATTATAAAATGTACGCGTTTGTATTTCGTGAAATTATTACCGAAGGAAAAAAGAAAAGAAAAGGATTAGACTGTGTTATTTACAATATATTTGAAGATACCGCGCGGTAAAATGTTGTCCAAGATCGAAGCAACAAACATTTGTTTCTGGTAGTAAATTTGAAAATATATATATATATATCTAGGTGAAGGAAACATTCTAAAACTTCTATTCACAGTGTAATAATTAGAAAAACTGTTCAACTAAAGTTAACGATCTGGAAGGAAAATGTTTTCAACAGCACGAGAAGATCGACAAATATTTTGACTTTTAACTAAAAAAGTTTTCCAACTTGTGAAATTTCAAAGCATTTCGGCAAAAGAACCTCACACGTAAGAGTTTTCAAGAGCCTTCAATCAAATAGTAATGTAAAATTTATGAAACTGTTGAAAACACCGAGGTTACTGGAACATCACCAAAAAGAAAGACTGGAATAGGTTAAAATGTCATGACATGGGACAATGAATGGAAACAAGTGATGTTTTCAGACGGAAAAAAAAAATAGTCTTGACGGTCCGGATGGCTATAAGCCCTATTAACATTATTTGATTAAAGAACCGGAACAATGTTTCATTCTACAAATGGGAGAAGCATCAAAAATGATTTAGGGAGCTTTTGGTCATGAAGAATCCGGTAATTTATAGTGAATTTTAGGACGTATAGACTACATGCAAGATCACTTTATTCTATATGATCATTTCATACCGTTTGGGTCTTTTTTTGGCAGTGCTAACTAGCAGTTTCAGCAAGACAACGCTTCTTGCCATATCTAAATCCACCCAGGAGTGATTTAAAGAAGAAAAAATAATGTTTTGCCTCAGCCAAGTCGAAATTCAGATTTGAACCTTATGAAAATTCTTTGAGGTTTATTATCTTGGAAAGTTTATGCTAATAATAAATAGTTTTTTATCTGCCAATGAACTATAAGTAGCCATTGTGAAAGAATGGCGCAATACTCCTGAATCTGAACTTACCACAAAATCACTTCAATGAAAAACAGAGTGGTTGAGGTTATAAGGAAAAGTTAAGGATCGACATCATACTTTTTTACATATTATTTTTATTTATAGACAAGTGATCCCATAATTTGTCAATAGTGCATTTTCCTCTTATTGCAATTAATAGTGTATTATCCCTTTTTGTTAACTTAATTATTTATTGAAATATTCCAAATTATTGCAGTCTAAATTAAAAAAAATATGTTGTTATTTGATATCCGATGTGTATAAATTATATTTAGAACCTTTATTTACTTCATAATTTTCAAAATTAAAATGGTCTCGTGATTTATTAATGGACTGTACAAAATGTATTTTATGAAGAAGTCGTGATTGCTTTTAAAGTCTGATACAATAATAATTTAAACTTATAATTATAGAAAACTTACATTTAGAACTTATAATATGATTCGAACTTAGTATCTTGTATAAAGTAGGTTGTGAAAATTTTTAGTTCATCAATTATATGTACAGTGCTGTTTTTTAACGTTGCATTGAGCAATTGGCAACGGTCTGGGACTCACTCCTACGGGTTGTTTGGAGACGTGCCATCATAATTTTGATCCTCTGCAGAAGGGAAGGCTCCCCTGCTCAATACCACCTATAACAATGCCTCCGAAATGAGCTTCAGTCTCGGAAGATTAGCCGATTATATCCACATTACCCCTTAAATATTATAGGAAGTTGTTGATTGGATGTAATCTTCCGCGGAGAAAGCTCCGTTCAGAGACATTATTATAGGAGGTGCTGCCCTGCTCCAATAACCCCCAGAGGTAGTATTTGAACAGAATTTGGAGTACATTGCGGACACGACATACTTTATGTATACCAGCTACCATTAATGTAGACGACGGTTTTCGGCCGACTCCATTATCGAACCCAAAATCTTCCAGCTACGAGCTCAGCGTTCTACTGATCAAGGTACTGTGGCCCCTCAGTTATATATTTAGTTGATTTAAAATTTAAAATAATAAATATTAAATGCAGATTTCACAAGACAAATGAACATCTTCGAAATCAGAAAGACTGAATTGTATACAAAAATGTTGAGTAGTACTGAAAAGAAATAATACTGGATATAAATTAAAAAATTAAATGGTATGCATTTCGTTATACAGTTTTTAAAATTACAGTTAAATGAAAAGAAAAAAATCATTTGCCAGATAATTTGTTAGAACGTCGTTTTGGAAAAATATGAGAGGAATTTAAAAATAAATTACATTGGGTAGTAATCACCCAAATAGTGGGCACTTTTTCAAACTCTGAAAACAAGCTTTTTAATTATTGCATGGATTCTAGTAGCATTCAAAATTTTGAGTACTCTTTGAACTAATTACAAATATTTCATGGCAACAGTTTTACAACAAGATTAGTTTCACTGAAAATTTTTAAAAGTGAAAAACATATTGATTCGTAGTTGACGCAGTTCAGTATTATCCCAAATTCAGACTGTTTCAACATTTCATATCACTCAAAATTAAAAGGGAATGCTTCAATATATTCAAACAAGGTTATTATTTTTTCCAAATTTTTAGAAAAGACTTGAATTTTTGGAAAAGACACGCATAGTGCCAACAAATATTTGGAAGTAAGACTCGCTAGCCTTGGTATTTATAAAATGATCACACAAGGGGGTGATTAAAAGGTTACAAATTGAGACTCATTTTAAATAAAATATTTTGTTATTAAAGGGGTTAAAGTTTTTAGACATAATTTGTTTTCAATTTATGATCCAAATTTATATATTTTTTCGTTTATTTAATGTATTAATAAAACAAAAAAATATATTTTGTTAATTAAATAAGTATTTTCAATCAGTTTTATTGTTATTCCCTCTTTTCTGAAAAAATTTAAAGGTGTCTAACAACTGGACAGAATGGGTATCAATACTGGCATATTTTATAAGCTACTTGGAAAATTAATATAAAAATTATTCAATTAATTCAATTAGTATTTTTTGCTGTACACCTACGTATAGAAAGAATTAATTGAGGTACCGAATAAAGTTAAGAATAGATGAATGAATTGAGAATCAACTTTAAACAAAAATGGTTTTCATGCAAATTTTAATATAGTAAATTTTATCTTTCATAGTATATCACAAATTTTTGGTATATGCTTCTTATGCACAGAGTTCAATTAAGTAGAACTGACTAAAATTTAAATATACAATTATGTAGTTCTTTGTAATGATATTATTGCATTATAAATAAAAGCTCTCTGATCGACCAACTTTGTATAAAAATTTAAAATCATTTCAATGAAAACATAACTACAAAAATGTATTAAATCATTCAGAATAGTCATAACTAATAATTTTATCTGGTGTTTACGTTACATAACGTAGGAAAATCAAAAACTAACCAACCAACAACGCACTGCTTTGTTTGCCGTAGTAGTTTTTCGACCCAAAATAATTGTTGTGAGTTTTTAAATTTATAGCGGTATTTACTTTAAAAAATTTTCATTTATTACTCATTCACGTAGCTTTAATTCATATTACCCTTTATCTCAGAGATCTTTCAATTCGTTAATAGATTGTGTAATCTGTCGTATTCATAGGCTAAATAATTCATATAAGTGATTAGATTTAAAAATTACATGGTGGCAATTACGCAACAATTTCAATTAAACCCTATTGTCTTGTTGTACACTACTGTTTTGTCTTTTGAGTTCATTTGGACTTGCAAAAGCGATACTAATTTAGAGGTAAGTTGATACAAGAATATGTGTAAGGTTTTTATATTTCTGAAGAATTTATGAAAATTAAGAAAGATGTGATGTGAATAAATAGGAATAAAAAAAAATAAATATAAGAATATATAATAATCTTAAATTTGACAAGAAAGCGCATGTTCTTAGTTACTGAATGTAAATGTAATTCGAAATAAAGCTAAGGAAAATGTTGTTTTTTTTGTAAGGGGTTAAGGCAGATCGACAACGCGAAGGTCCTAGGCCTGGATGGAATGACCTCCGTCAGATCATTTTAGGGGGTCCTAGCTCATATTCATGCGAATTTCTAAGAAAAGCACGACAAACGTTACCTGGATTTGAAGTCGGCACCGCCCGTCTACCAGCTTCGAGAATAGAAACTCTCGGTAACAAATTAAAGAGAATATTTATGCATATGCCCATGTGATTTTTTATTCAGGAAACAAATTTTGTTTCAAATACTCACTTTAATACTTTGCATTCATTGAATTTTCCTTTAAAAATTACAATGATTAATAATACATACTATTTTTTTTTCCTCGCTAATAATATTTAAACAAAACAAAATTTAAAGAATTATATGTGAATTATATGTGTTTCAATGAGTTTAATTTTAATTTCAATGATTCTCATCATTCTGTGATATTTTTAGGTTTATTTCACAAATATGAATGGAAAAAAACAGATGATAACTCATATAGAGCTTATAATAAAAACATGACTGATAATCAAATATTGCTGAGATGACAGTAAAAGATTACTTGATTCATCCATGGCAAGTTGTAAAATTAGCCGCCAAATTTAATCATCCAATAACAGAGGCTGAAAGTAGTTCTCCTTCAATCATTTTATCTCCCCCCCACTTGTGACTTTCATTGCAAGATATGACGGAAGTGACGATGTTACAAAAGATCCAATGAGAGACAACATAAGCTAATTGAAGTTCCGCCTACAAAAGTGGGTGTGAACAAAACTTTGTCCTCGAAAACATCTTCAAAGGCGGACACTAACGCTTCAAATTAATTAAGCATCCCCCCTCTCAAACTCGAGTGAGCCTCCGAGTTTCGGAACGGAAAAGAATTGAATTCTGGGTTATGTTTTGAAAAGCCGCACAGCAGCGGCCGACAGAAGCTGCTATCACCGACTGGACCAGTTTACAGATGCGACTCCTCGCAGAGAGAGCTGCTCTCTACTGATGTTTTAGTTTCGTTTCTTTCAAATGTTCCAGCGGAGGAGTTCTCATTCATATCAGTAATTACGTTGAAGTCTTTGATTTCTTAATTACGCCGATAATAAATATCTGGTATTTATAAGAATAAGTGACATATAAACATGAATCAGCTTTTATAATGCATAATATTTTATGACAAAAGTACATTATATCACATTTTTTTCAGTTGTTTAAAAAATTTCTAATGAAATTCATAGTAAAACGCTCAAATAAACATTGATGAAACATTAATTGATCTGATCTTTTATTCATTTCAAAGAAAAAGTCAGACAAACAATATGCGATTCAAATAATTAATTCTTATAAATAATTCAAAATGGAATCAAATTCTAAATCTAGAAGTCCATCTCCTATGTCAGACAATTCTTCTGAAACATCTCAGATTATAACAAACAGTGATTTAAAAGATCAGTTGAAAGAAACAGACTCTAAAACCGATCCTAAAAAACAGGAAACTTCCGAACTGATCTCTAACTTTTCAGTAGCATCATTGTTAGCTGATAGGAAAAGTGCTTCGCCGAAACCAATGTTTTGGAAAGCAACGGATTGGTTTTTATCAGAAAACTCAGGTTTAGTCCATGATAATCCGTCTCTGAAAATGAATGACATTGATGATCAAGTGCCTGTCAATGAAACGGATATTTTTTTGGTGGATAGAGCCTCTAGATCTCATCTACCACAAAGACCTCCTCATCCAAGATTTCCATCTGGGATTTGGACTGTAGGTGGACAAAGACCTCTTTTGCATGGGACACAGTGGCCTCTGAGTTTGCAAACAAATAGTCCGGGTAAGTTACTTAAAATTATTTTCAATGTCTAAGTACTAGACAATTTCAAGTGCTTAAATAAATTTCATAGTTGCCAACTCTTACGGTTTTCGGTTACCAGAAAATTTTTATAGAAATTTGTTATGTATTTCTCTAACCGTTTTCACTGATTAAATAAAATTGAAATATCTAAATAAATTTTCCGATTGTCAGAAAGAGTAAAATTTGGCAGCTATGAAGTTTGTATGATTTACTGTTTTCTTTTTTCCTCGACAGGTGACAATTTATTACTGATACTCCGTAATCTTTATCCCAATAACTTTAAATAGTATTCTTTTATATACTAATCTGGAATTAAATTAGACGAATTTTACTATTTGTAAAAGTAGTAAGGGAATTAATTAGAATTGGTAATAAATTTGGAGTTATGCATCTTCTATATCTCAGATCTTTTTATTTATATTGATTATTTTAAAATAATTTATCTACCTTGATATATACTCTTCTATCTCTCTTCTCTTTCTAATAATGATAGAATTGGTTCACACAGATTTTAAATGTATCTTTGTATTTTTTAACTAGTTCTTATCAGTATTATATATACTAAATATGAATTTGGTAAAAAGAGAAAATATAAATGCGTGTTTTACCGAGGTGTATTTGGTGAAAATTTTCTTTGAAAATAAATTAAGGCAACCTTATATATATTAACTGCATTAAAAGTTCACACTTATTCCGCTCATCCAATTAAATAATTATTTTCGCATGAAAAAGGACGTTAATAAAATATAGCAAACCTGTGTTTATAAAATATAGTATAATAATTCTATTTAATTAAAAAAAATTGTTTTTGTTAAAAAAAAAAAAAAAAAAAAAAAAAAAATCCGTCTAAAATATCTTTAAAGCATCCAGAAAAATAATTTAAAGGTGTCTATGCAGAAAATTTAATATTTTTTATATAATGATACAAACCTTGTTACTGTTTCAACAGGCATTGAACATTATAAATAAACTTTGGCAATGTCGATAAACTTACGCATGTATATAAATAGAAAATTCAAAAATACTTTAAATACAGCTGATTGGTATTTTATTTATTTCACATTTACTTTATTACTGCAAGATTTGTTAGCAGTCACTGTTTTGAATACCATTATTTACTAACAGTAATCATAGTATTTTTCGTAAAGATTCCTATATATATGTGTGTGTGTATGTATGTATATATATATTAATGCGGTATTTAAAATAACAATTACCAGAAACCTTGTTATTATCATGTTCTAATAGGCATACGAATTATTATTGTTATTATTATGTTATGTTCTATTTCAATCTGAATATACAAAAAGAAATTTAAATATCAATATAAACTCGTATTATTCACCGAGATAATTGCATAACTTCGAACTGTTCCGTATTTTAGATACCAATATTTTTTTTATGGAAATATTTTATAAGTTTAGTAGCAGTTTTAAATAAGAAAAAAAAATCTATAAAACAAATACTGGTATCCAAAATACGGAACGGTTTGGCAATTGTGCATTTGGTAACTAAAATGAGTTTTAAAGTAATCAAGACATCTCTCGTTTTTGATACGGATTATTTTTAATAATAATAGTTTTATTCAAATAATTTCTTTTTTATTCTAAGTTATTAAATTAATAAAAGCATTTAATCTAACACAAATTTTATGTTAGCCTATTTAATTTGTGATAAAATATTTATGCATCGGTTGATAATACAGTTAATTTACAACGAATTACAAATGTGATCATTTTTATTTCTAATTTCATATCAATACTTAGAGATGCATTGTTAATATATAAAAACAATAAAATCTAATATATATATATATATATATATACAGACATTTAGTTTAAAATGAAACTTCATAACGTTTAAAAAAAATTAAGCGATCTTAGAATTACGTATTCCTACACTTGTGTTTTATTAAAAGCTATTAATTATCTGTCAGGCAAGGAAGAAATAATACGTAAAATAAGTAAACAGATCTTAGAAAATTTGCTAGTTGTATTTTATTAATTTATGATTAAGAAAAATTAAGAAAATAATCAAAAACATCTTCCATTTGTTTTTCCGATGACCAAGTTGGGCCGTAAAATAATCCAAACTCCAGTTTCTGACGAATATTTATTAAAACATTTTTAGTGCTTTCAGTATTTCTATAGCTGTGTTTTACCCTATTTTTTTACTAATTCTGAAGTTATAATTCCCCCAAGAAAAAAAGTAAATGCTTTAAAAACTACATTTTGATGGTGGGTCACTAAATGATCCCACCTGGTTAATAATATTATAAAACTTCATAATATTATAAAACCACTATTCTTAAAAAACTATGTTTTCAGTATTTCCATAGTTAAGTTGTACGCTGTTGTATTTCGAATTTTGAAGTTATCGTTCCCCCTTCCCTAGAAAAAAAAAAAAAAGCAAAATGCTTAAGTACATTATTAAATGCTTAAGTACAGTATTAAATGGTAAGCCAGTTTTTTGTTTTTACTGGATATAGTAAATAAATACACGTTTTTGTAACAATGGGGCTACTGAATGACCTCGCATGCTCTTTTATGTTTCAAATTTCCACCTGGTCACATCGACACCTCTCAGGGTCACCAAAGTAGGAGAGCCACCCCTCCCTTGGAGGATCAAAATTATGATGGCATGTCTCCGGATCACCTCTAGGGGTGAGTCCCAGACCGTCGCCAATTGCCCATTGCGCAGCACTTGTGCGGCGTAAAACCCAACCAACCAACCTGGTCACATCGAAAGATTAAATTATTTCAATACAATTTTGAATTTCTTGAACAAATTTAAGTTGCCAAAATAGTAATAATAATAATGATAATAATAATAAATAATAATAATGATAATCTAATTTCAAATTTTAAAGCTTTCTCAACTTTTACATTAAATGAATTTATTTTTACCAACATTGTATGCATAAGATAATTAAACAATTGTTTTTGTTAGATATACCATTACCTGTTTGAAATTCTATAAATACAAAATGAAACACCATTAGAAAGAGGTGAGACAAGAAGTAAGGAAGAGAGAGAATCATTAAAACAAATGTCAGACTGATCAATAATTACTGACATCGTAAAAAATAAAGATTGGAGTTATAGAAGCGTTGCTTTTAATTTATATTTGAACTATGATTTGCGTTTATTTAAACTATAAGAGCTATCTTTGGGGTTTATGCATGTTTAACGTTGTTATTATAGATATCTATAAAAAGCATAAAAACCTAAATTGCTTCTACAAAAAATAAAATAAATAAATAAATAAATAAATAAAAAATGTCGTTATACAGTTAACACACAAAATCGAAAAGAATAATTCTTCTATATACGTTAACATGCTTCATACAGTTCTTGATTTGTTCTACCACTATTACTGTATGGCAATTTTTTTTATTATTATTATTAAATTAGCTTATAAAATTAAAAGAAATTTCATGTTCTAAATGTTTGGTGGAAGAGTCCTTGAAATAAAACGGGTCTGTATTAAGACTAAATTTAGTTTATAAATACGATTTTTCCATAAATAGAGTGTAATTTATATATAAAAAAAATTATAATATGAAAATTCTTGCCATTGTATATATCATAAATAATATTTAAACGACAGTTTGATTCCTCGAACTGAGAAATAAAATTAATGCTGGAGCAAAAATGTTTTTACTTTGAGCTATTTGGTCGTTTTTTCTCTGTTCTGATAAGTAAAATTGCTTTCGATGAAATTATTATAAAGTTCTGTGAATGAAATTATGAATAAATAAATAAATAAATAAACAAATAAATAAAATAATAATAATAATTGAATCATATTTCTATTATTTTCATAATTAAAGTAGTAAATAAATAAAATTTGGTAATAAAAAGAGGACAATATAAATCTGCATGTATATATTCTTCAAATAACCACAGAAATTTGAGCTGTAAAGTGGTGTATTAGGACAACCCACATTAATTTAAAGAAGTCTTCTATGGCTCGTGTCGGCTTGAAAATTTGCTTACAGTTAATTTTTCCAATGATTCTAATATTTTTTATAACATTAATTTTGAAATTAAAAAAAAAAAAAAAAAAAAAAAAAAAATGGAGGAACAGGAATACAGTAATAAACAATGTTAAAATAATAAAAGTAAAAAACTTTTACAGTAATAAACGATGAATAATTATTATAAAGAATCTAAATTCTTATCAAAGGGACACAATATTGTGGGTGCAAAATTTTTGAAGAAAAACACATAAAAAGCGTAAAAAGGCTTGTATCCAGGAACGCTGTTTAGGTGGGAGAGGGGGGGGGGAGTCTTTTCAGCTTGAGCAAAATTTTATATAACTCATATTATTCATTATAGCGCTATTTTTTAAATGTAATTGTTACTTTTTAAGAGCACCTATTATTTTGGAGAATGATTATAAAATTAATAAGTAATTAATAATTAACTCAATGATTATAAAATTTAACTTTCTAGACTATTATCGAAGAATTTGAGAAATTTGTGTCATTGTTCAATACCTGATAGGACAAATGTGGTCATAATGTGGTGTGTGCGTGTGTAAAACTATACAACTATCTTTGTGTTCGGAAAATTTTGTCTAAAAAAAGTTCTTAATCTCTCATAAGTTACATACAGTTTACTTTAAAATTATGACGTCCACATCCTGTTAATGTTTCATATTCTTATTCTCTCGTTTGTTTTTAAGCATTGAACAATTTCATTCAAGGTAATAAAATATATTTAAAAAAAATATTTTTCTAAACTTTTATATTGCAACGTAATTAACATGCTATTTTTTTATAATTATACACGAAATGGTGTTCATGAATAAAGAACATGAATTAAGAAGAAAATAATCTCAATCACAAACTTTTATTATATTTTTACTTGACTGTACATCCATTGCTTACAAAACTGACTGAAAACTGCATGCCATTTAAATGTTTAAAAGTGAAGCCTGACTGTCGGCAGCAAAATTATTGAAGAGCTAGCAATAATTCGTATTTAAAATAATACTGTTTTGTTAAGTAAATATTTGTCGAGTAATGATCTTAGTCCTTATGCTATTTATAAAAAAGTATGTTGGTTATACCAATTAGCGATCAAACTAAAAAAAAAAAAAAAAAAAAAAAGAAAGAAAGAAAAATGTGGATGTGGATGTGGATGTGTGCTACAATAATTTTGCTGTCAACATTAGTTCTAATAAATGAGTCATTGATGCGCTAGTAATAATTCGTATTTAAAAGATGTGCACCTAATACTCTTTTGTTAAGTGAATATTTGTCGAGTCATGATCTTAGTCTTTATGCTGTTTATAAAAATGTAAGTTGATTATAAAAATTAGCGATCAAACTAAAAAACAAAAAGTGAAAAATGTGGATGTGCTCTTCAATAATTTTGTTGCCGACTGTAGTTCTAATAAATGAGTCATTGAAGCGCTAGCAATAATTCGTATTTAAAAGATGTGCACCGAATACTGCTTTGTTAAGGAAATATTTGTCGAGTCATGATCTTAGTCTTTATTCTATTTATAAAAAAAAATAAATAAAAAAAAATAAAAAATAAATCAGTTGATAATAAAAATTAGTGATCAAACTAAAAAAAAAAAAAAAAAAAAAATGTGAAAAATGTGCATGTGGATGTGGATGTGTACTTTAATAATCCAGATTAAGGTTAAGTAGGTTTAACGTAGCACTAGATCTGCGCTGTGGTCAATTGGCGATAATTTGAGATTCACCAATAGGTATCCTCCGGACATATGCCGACACAATTTTGATTTTCGGCGGATGAGCTGTTTGCCGTAAATTTATCCTATTAAAATAGAAAATTACTCTTTAGTCAATGCATAATTTTATTCCTATGATAATATTTGAATTTGAAAATTTTCATTCAAATGTCTTAAACCAGCTTCGGTTGTTGGCGACATGGTTTTTAATTAATAAAAACATTTCTTATGCTTTCAGATTTTTTAATGATTAATCATTAAAAGGTATGAAGTAGTTAACTGAAATAGGAGCTGATAACATTTTTCAGAGAGAAAAAAGAAGAAAGATAGAAAAAAAAGTAATTTTAAAATTTGAGAATAACTCGAAATTGAGAAATAAGAATTAATGTAATTTACGCTATTGTAGTTCTATATTTTAACAATCTCAATTTTAACAATATTTTAAAACCACAAATTTCCCATACTTCAATATATATATATATATATATATATATATTGTAATTAGGTCTACCGGAAAGTTCTTGGAAAAAAATTTTTTAGCAATATTTATATGGTATTTTACCAATTATTATTTTAAAATTTTCACAAGAATATCTTAAATATTATCCAGAATAAATTTCCGATGTCAGTATTTTAATTCAAAAGGATAGAACTTTCCGGTAAACCTTATATATATATATATATATTGTGCTGATAAATGCTTCGCTTTAATGTTACTCATACCTTTATAAGCAAGAGATCCCCTTTTTTTTCTGTTATAGTCTATACAGGGTGTTACACTGGGCACACAGAATGACTATTTGTTAAATTCAACCAATTTTACAAATTCTGTGATTGTAAACTGTGTAATTGTTTAATTATAAAATTTGTTTTTAAACCAGAACTTTTTAAATTTTCTAACATATATATAATTTTTCTACATTTTGTTAAATATATTAGAAAAGATATTATATAAAACAGATATTTAAACTAATTTTTGAAACAGAAATTAATATATTTTACGTAGAAAAAAAAATAATAAATAAAAGAATCGTGCGACAATTCTTTTAGGGTATGTATGAGGCCCACATAAAAGGTGTCAAAATGATCATTTCAATATCTATCAATCAGATTCTGCAAAAGTCTCACGCCTTAGTACACAGCGGGGTATAATCTCTATTAATCTTTTGATGTTTCAAACGATATATTTTATCGATATTTTTTTATTGAAAAGATATCACTCTCAAGTAACTTTAACGAGCTTCAAATGACATTTTTTTTTTTTTTTTTTTTTTTATATATATATATATATATGTACAGTCAGAAAAATAAAACACCCCCTCCTCCAACTAATTTCTCCACAAATCGTTTAAATATGCAATTGTTGTCAATGGATTAATCATAACGTCTAGCTTATAATGGTATACTCATTTTCTTTTCTTATGGGGTGGTTTACATATGAAAACTTGCATTTTTGTCAATTTTTTTCAGTTATTTGTATCAAATCACACCGGAAAATTGTATAGTTTGAATATTTCTCTCTCTTTTTCATAGAGCTATAAATTTTCAAAAGCTGAGGATGCTAATGTTAAATAAATGTAACTGACTTTAATTCATAATCCCTAAAACTTTGTAAATACGGATGTCCTTTTATAATACGTTATAATGATATGATCTAAACATATTCCATGTACAATTTTTATTAAAAAGCATCTTTTTAATTATGAAAATTATTTATAATTTAATATTACAAAAAATTAGGAATTATGACCTTATTAACTTCTGCACGAATAGAATAGGCATCATCAAAAACATGGACTTTCATATTTAAAGTTCATTCCTATCATTATTTTTCTAATTATAGTAATATTTCTTTTCTCATTAGCGTTTGGGGGCCATCAAGTGTTATCATCTGTATCATCGATAACCTTTCTTGTATAAGAGTTTAAATAGTTATTCAAACAGGATTAGATACATGCGTAATTTTTTAATTAATATTACTTTACTTCGTTTTATATTTAAAATTGTCATACTAAAATTTAAAATTGTCATGATAATTTTCTATGAGAGATCTTAATTTAACTATTATGGATGAACCCCTAATACATTCCTTTTTGTAACTTTATCAAGATTTAATTGAAAGTACATAAACTATAGCATTTTCCGAACTGCCTTGATCTTCGAAATTCGAATATAGAATCGAAAATGGGCGCTACGTTTTCCAAAAATGAAGTTGGTTCGAATTTTAATTTGTAGGCGACCTCCTAAGAAATTTAACTACAGCATTAATAACTAGATGCTATTACCAACCGATCGCCACCAGCCATATATTTATATGATAGTTTGCGGCAAAATTAGTTGTAGGGAATAGGGGGTTCTTTCTTTCTTCGTTTCTTTTTGTTTCTTTTTTTTTTTTTTTTTTTTTTTCCTGACGTTATATTTGGTCTTTATGCATATTGTTATCTTTGTTTGGTATATGTAGGTTGTACTTGTGATTGTTGCATTTCTGCTGCTGCTATTTTTGTAACTAAAATTTGATAACACGTAAGTTTGAAGTTAAAGAATTAATTTGACTTATGTATAATTAAATACTGAAATTGTTACACAACTCTATATTGTAATTTTGAGTCAGTTTCATAAGTGCAACAATTTATTTATGTAAATCTACTTAGGTTATGTTAGAGTTAAAAATGTCCTAAATTTTCACGTGCACAGAAAAAGGTATCAGAAAAAAACATCATCAGAAAAGTAATTTATTGTTAATATTTTAATGATCCACTAAGGAAATAAAAGAACAATAAGGTTACATTAACTTTTTATTTAAAGTTAAAAATGACTTTATTACTTACACTGAAGAAATCGATATTTGAAAAAAGATACTTTTTAAAATTAGAGTAATTAGAATTAAGTTTAGTAATTAATATATAATATTATTATGTAAAAGAAATCAGTATTATATATTTCGAAACATTTCACCCTCATATAATATAAATAAAATAATTTAAGAAGTTTATTTACTATTCAAAATTAAAAAGGAAATGCTTTAAAAGTAATAATTTTTTTATTATTATTATTAGGATCTCGCTTATTATAAATAAGAATACAAGCAGGAGTTTATAATAACCTGTCTAGGCAAATTCATTGTCGTTTCATTTCTTCCATGAATCAATATATGCAAATTTATTAAGTTTTATAATTTTATTCCATTATTATTATTAAAGTATTCTAAAAGTTTTAAAGTATTCTGATAATTTAAATTTGTCAATTAGTGGAATATTAAAATTATTGAAATACTAAAATTTAAACTTATTACAAATGTTCAATACTTGAAAAAAAAATCCTTTTTTTTTTTTTTTTTTTTTTTTTTTGTTAAGCTTAAATAGGTATGAATATTTTTCAAGAAACATTTTTGAGGGAAATTTTTTATGGAGACTGTTTTTCAGAAGGGACGTTTTTACCAGGGGACATTTTTACTGGCGATGGTTTGTGTAGAACAAAATTCCGTTAGACCACTACAATACGGTCATATTTAAGTTTCTTTTTTCTTTCTTTTTTTAACCCTCATTATATTAGGTCTACAGGGAAAAATCTATACTTTTAAATTAAAATACTGACATCGAGATTTATCCTGGTAATATTTAAGATATTCTTGGGTAACTTTTAAGGTGTTAGTTGGTAAAATACCATATAAATACTGTAAAACAAAAATTTCTGGTGATATTTTATTAATTAAAAAGGACAGAACTTTCCTGCAGACCTAACAGAATCAGTATTATCGGCAAGTACATAAACTATATATATTTCCGTATGCATCTCAATTGGACTGAACTTGCATTTGTGTTGGTCTTTGTTAACGTTGAACGAAATTTAATTTAATTTATAAGCGGTTTTACGGAATGCTTGTATTCTCTAAAATTAAATACGATGTATAGCTTAAAGTGCAGATTACTTTTGGAAACATACATATACATTTAGAATGTTGTATATGTTATTATTATTATTATATATAGCAGAAAATGTTTCTAAAAATATTAATGAATTTTAAAAAAAATAATACAACTTTCTATTTGTATGGGATATATTAGCAAGGGATTGTGATAGCCAAGGATGAATTTTTCAAAAGCGTTGAAATTTTAAATGAATTAGTTGTTTATTATTCTGTTACTATATCTTTAATCATAAATTATTATTTTAGTGTTCAAATAATTCAATTAAAGATTATAATCAGGAAAATATATGTGCATGGTGATGGTTGACTGGAGTATTATAGTGAATAGAATTGACGGCATCGGATTAGTAGAAATTGAGAGATCTTCGCTCATAAATCAAAACAGTTCGTCGAAAAACTATAAATAGGCAATGCATGGAATGTGGTTAGCAAATAAAAATGTAACAATTAAAGAAAAAAAAAAAAAAAAGTAAGAAAGAAAACGAAAAAAAAAAATATTATTTAACTGTGCTTGCAACATTTTGTCTTTATTTAAAGAATTAATACCACTATTTTCTAATATTAATTTACAATGCATATAATTGTAGAATAATAATACGAAATATTGTTATTTGACGTCTTCCGCAAAACTGGTTGAACGTTGATTCTAAACGGATGATGACCCACCTTCTTATAATCTTTGATTTGTAGCTTTTTAAAGTGATCCCACTAATGTGAGGTACCGCCCATCATAGTTTAAGGACTATACGATATTTCTTTACTAGTAGACAATTAATATATATATGTTAGAAGCAAAAAGAAGGGAAAAAAAAGCTGTTTTGTAAGAGTTTCTAAAAACGTTCAGGTTCATAGCTTGTAATCAGAAAATATTTTTCTCTAAAACGCATGTCCTGAATGAATATGTCCTATCCTACCAATGACCTTTCTACGTTAGTATTTGATTTCAGTTTATCAACTTCGTTTAATAAAATGTTTATAATAAAATGGTTTTGATTAAAGTCCTAAAAAGTTGACCTGGCCCTTAATATTCAATAAAAATATATTTTATTGGTACTGTGGTCTTTTAACTATTTATTAATCACATCATTTAAAAAATGAAGATAAAAATATGCACTAGAGGGGGGGGGGGATATGCATAGATTTAATGCGTAATTTATTATATTAAGCGTCTTGGGGACAAAATTTAGTTGTATTTACCCTTTCATAGTAATTAAAAAACTGATAGTTTACTTCGTGAAAACTGATATATGGTAGAGAAAATATTGTTTTAGGTCATATTTTCGAAATTGAGTTTTTGTTATGTTTACACGTTTTGGGATACCATGAATCAGAAAAAAAAAGAAAAAAATAGTGATTGGTGTGTGTGAGAGTGTTATTAGCATATCTCTATTAGTTTATTTTGAATAAAATATTCACCTATTAAGTATGCGTGAGTAAGTTTTTACCTCTTATTCAAACTTTACCTTGAGATATTTATTTTTCAATATTATATCACTTGTCAAATAGACATTAGGTAAGTAAAATTTCGCTTACCTGTAAATCTTCTTACTGGAAAATCTGTTTTTATATTATCTTACTTGACTGGTGATTGTCTGCATTCTCCAGTTTTTTTTATTCTGGGACTCAGTACTCATTCTGTAATGAAATCTATAACATTTTATATTAATCTTTGGTGAATTGTATTCATGTAAAAATTAATCAATAATTGATTACTTGAATATTTATTGTAGTATTATTTTTATGGAGCGAGCTCGAAGCTCGCTCTTACTCGAAGAAGCACTTACATTCGTAAAACTAAACAGTTTCACAGAGGCGAAAAAAGATACATCAGATTCATCTACATTTAACCCGCAGGGTGTGGCGAGAACGCGGAAGCAATTGAGTTTAATACATCTACATATCACGTACTGAAAATGAGAGTTCTTTAAATGAAAAAGTTTCTAGGTTAATATTAAATATGAATTTCGGAGTCTATAATGTTCTAACATCCCCACTTAGACTCTGAAAGTCTTTTTTTTTTATTTAGTTCAATAGTTTGTTTCTATGTTTAACAAAGATAGTTCTGGGTAAAGCCTTTGTGAGGATGTCTGCAATCATAGTTTCTGTAGATTTATAAACCATCTGGATTTTTTTCTCTTTAATGTTTTCACGAAGCAAATGATATCGTATATCTATATGCTTCGTTTTATGATGGTACTTGTCACTTTCTGCTAATTTAATGCAGGACATATTATCCTCATACAAAGTTATTGGTTCCTCTTGATTTAAATCTAGTTCGTGCAATAAATTCTTAATGTATATTATTTCTTGTGCAGCGTTCGCTGCGGACACATATTCAGCTTCAGCGGAGGACATAGCGATGCAATTTTGTTTCTTTGAGCTCCATTGAATGGGATTTCTTCCGACCATGAACAGGTTTCCTGCGATTGATCTTCTATCGGATGCATCATTTGCCCAATCTGAATCTGCATATGCCCTCAGGATAGGTTCTTCTTTATTGCTAAATGTTAATTTTAAGTTTATTGTTGTTTTTAGATAGCGTATGACTCTCTTAACCGCCTCCCAATCCTTTGATCTGGGACACTCATTCCTTCTGCTTAGAATCCCCACTGCAGCGCTAATGTCCGGTCGCGATACCGTGGCTATGTAGAGTAGCGCTCCGATAGCTTGTCGGTATTGGGTGTTGTGCGGTAGAAGGTTTTCGTTATCGACTAACTTTATGTAGCCTGGCTCCATGGGAGTATCTGTCGGTTTCGCATTTTCAAGCCCAAATTTGGTTATTAGTTCCATTATTTTGTTTGTTTGGTCGAGCGTTATCGTATCTTTACTGGGTCTTTCTAAATTTATACCTAAATAATACTTAGCTTCGCCTAAGTCTGTCAACGGATATTCTTCTTTCAATTTGTCTATTAACATGTTTATAATTTTATTTTCACCCGCAATTAATAAATCGTCAACATAGACTAGAACATACGTTGTTGAATTATTTTGTTTTCTTTTATAAAGACATTTATCGTACTGGCTTTGATTGAAACCTAATTTGCATAATGTATCATTTAATTTCTGATTCCAAGCCCTCGCGGCCTGCTTTAACCCATAGATGGCCTTTTTCAACTTACAAACCTTATGCTCTTCGCCTGGTGCAGCATAACCCTCTGGTTGCTGCATATATACATCCTCCTGTAATTCCCCATGTAAGAAAGCCGTCTTAATGTCAACATGTCTTAAACTTAAATTTTTGTACAGGGACATTGCTAGAAAACTTCTTATGGTTGTGTGTGATGCAACAGGTGCAAAGGTTTCATCATAATCAACGCCATATTTTTGGGAAAATCCCTTGGCTACCAACCTCGCTTTATATTTTTCCACTAGTCCCTGATTATTGAATTTTGCCTTAAATGCCCATTTACTACCAATTACTTTAGTTCCTGGTGAGGCTTCTACTAATTCCCATGTTTCGTTTTCATTAAGTGAGTTTATTTCCTCTAACGTGGCTTTAATCCAATTTTCTTTCTCTATGGGATTTTTCATTTTCATTATATCGTCCCAACATTTCGGTTCTTCAATTCTTTTATTGTTTACTGTGAACGTAAATCTATCAGGTGGTACCCCCCTATTAGATCTTTGCGATCTTCGCGGTAAGTCTTGTGAATTATCTGACAAACTGCTATCATCTGTGTTTTCTGCTTCCGAGTCTATTATCTGCAGTTTTGGTGATAATTTTATGTTATCAGGTCTTTCATCATTATTTTTTAATGTTTCATTATTTATTATTTCTTTATTTTCATGTTCTACAAATTTTACAGTACGACTTATAATTATGTTTTTACCATTCGTACAAATTCTATACCCTTTACTCCTATTATCATACCCTACAAATATACCTTGCTGGGCGGTATCATCTAATTTTCCCCTGTGTACCTTTTGTACATAAGCATAGGCACGACAACCGAAAGGTTTTAATTTTGACAGGTCAGGTTTTCGACCCGTCCATAATTCGTAGGGTGTTGATTCACACGCGGAAGTCGGGAGTCTATTCTGTAAGTAAACAGCCGTATTAATTGCCTCACCCCAGAAAGAATTCGGTAAATTTCCATCTTTTAATAAGCAACGTGCCATCTCAACCAAAGTTCGATTTTTACGCTCAGAAACGCCATTCTGAGGAGCCGAATAGGGGACTGTGAATTGATGGTCTATTCCTAATTTTCCTAAATATTCATCAAATTCTTTTCCGGTGTATTCCCCTCCATTGTCTGAGCGGATTGCCTGCAAAGTTCTCCCGAATTTATTTGTAGTCATTGCTATGTATTGTTTTAATTTTGATAAAACTTCGTCCTTACTTCTTAATAAGTATATAACGGTAAATCGACTCAAGTCATCTATAAATGTCAAAAAATAATACTTTCCACCGACCGTGGGGGTTTTCATCGGCCCGCATAAATCGCTGTGAACCAACTCTAAAACTTTTGTTGCCCTAAATTGAGCCTTTTTGGGATAAGGATTGTCAGTTAACTTAGATAATATGCAAGTTTCGCATACACTATCATGTTTGCAATCATCTAGTTTAATCCCTGTTGCCATGTTTTTGTTTACTAACTGTTTTATATGATTAACATTTCTATGACCCAATTTAACATGCCATTTGTCTATGCAGTTTTTGTTTTCGCACGTTTTCACAATGTTTATGGTGTGTGTTGTATCTGAATTTATTTTACATTCATATAAATTATTATTGATATACCCTTCAATACATGTTTCGCCTTCATGCATTATTTTGCATGATCTATCTTTAAATACTGCTATACACCCATTTTCTGTTGCCCCTTTCACAGATATGAGATTTGTCTCAATATCCGGTACATACAAGACATTTTTTAACAGTATGGTGTTTTGTGTATTATTTGAATTTATGGTATGTAATTTTACAGATCCATGTCCAAACGATTTTATTTCCTGCCCATTCGCGATCGTCACGCAGGAGGAGCTAGGATAGAATTCATAAAATTTACTTTTATCGTTACTTACATGTGTCGAACACCCTGAATCAATATACCACTTATCTGATTTCATACCCATATATAATGTAAATACCTTATTTGATTTATTTTTATCAGTTGCCGAAGTCTGTGTTTTGTCTGCGTTATCTCTATCATGAGAGCACATTGCAGTTCTAAAGGGCTGTCTGTTTTTGTTATATCTATTATTTTGTTTGGATCTCGAATTATTTTTTCTCTTGAGAATCCAGCATTCATCGATATCGTGATTATTTCTTTTACAGAACTTACAGAATTTCACGTTTTCATTTTTTGTTTTAGTTATTTTCAAAGCTGAAATATTGTTTTCGTGTTTATTTTCTTCTCTCTTTAAATATTCGTCGATCAGTTTGGATCGGATAAACTCGGGAGAAAGGTCTGCTTCATCTCTACTTTCCAAAGAAGTAATTAATACATCATAAGATTGCGGCAGAGAACAAAGCATTAATGCTGATAGATGCTGATCGCTTATTTGTTCACCAATTGCTATCAGCTTGTCGCGCGTTTGGTATATTTTAGTGATATGCTCTGTCATATTACCTCCTTCACTTAATTTAATGGAATATAACTTGCGAAGGAGAAATAGTTTACTTGAGAGCGATGACCTCTCATGTATTTTTTTAAGAGCTTCCCAGCATTCACGAGCTGTGGATAGGTTCTTAACGTTTACTATTTGAGAGTCATCAACTAATAAATTTATAATTGCACGCGCTCTACGATCCTTAGACCTCCATGTATCGGTTATTGGCGTTGGAGGCTCATCACTTATAACTATGAATAAATCATCTTTTTGTAACAAACTTTCAACTCTAAATTTCCATATGTCATAATTATTTGCATTTAGTGCTTCAATATTGGCATCTTTAAATAAGTTCATTTTGTTTATTTAATTTATTTCTCCAAAATAGTCTGTTTGAAAAAACAACAGTTTGTTTCAATTCGTTAATATATAGGTATATAAGTAGACAGTTATTTTTTATTTTTTATTTTAAAGATAGTTATCAGTGTTCGTAATTTATTTTTCACCAAGAATAGTTTATTTGAAATATAAACAAATATAAACAGTTTTTTTTTTTTTTGTGATATTTCTCAATGTAAAGTATATAAATGTCAACTGTTTTTTTTTTTTTTGTTTGTTTCAGCAAGAATAGTTTCTTTGAAAAAACAGTTTATCGAATCATACTCATAATCTATTAGTTTATTTTGAATAAAATATTCACCTATTAAGTATGCGTGAGTAAGTTTTTACCTCTTATTCAAACTTTACCTTGAGATATTTATTTTTCAATATTATATCACTTGTCAAATAGACATTAGGTAAGTAAAATTTCGCTTACCTGTAAATCTTCTTACTGGAAAATCTGTTTTTATATTATCTTACTTGACTGGTGATTGTCTGCATTCTCCAGTTTTTTTATTCTGGGACTCAGTACTCATTCTGTAATGAAATCTATAACATTTTATATTAATCTTTGGTGAATTGTATTCATGTAAAAATTAATCAATAATTGATTACTTGAATATTTATTGTAGTATTATTTTTATGGAGCGAGCTCGAAGCTCGCTCTTACTCGAAGAAGCACTTACATTCGTAAAACTAAACAGTTTCACAGAGGCGAAAAAAGATACATCAGATTCATCTACATTTAACCCGCAGGGTGTGGCGAGAACGCGGAAGCAATTGAGTTTAATACATCTACATATCACGTACTGAAAATGAGAGTTCTTTAAATGAAAAAGTTTCTAGGTTAATATTAAATATGAATTTCGGAGTCTATAATGTTCTAACAATCTCACGAACAAATAGCAGCAGGAAGTCCAAACTCAGTATTTTATAGGGATGCTACACTAAACTTTCTGTTGAGATTAAGCAAGTAGTACGTGTGCAAGGACATCCAAGACAATTCAAATATATTACGTGTATGAGCGAAATTCACGGTAGGTACAGTATGTGATCTATAGGCTGCGCTAAACAAAATTCAATGAGTATATATTTTTTGCATTCATAAATGCATACAATGGAATTATGCAGGTAAATTTCTGGAAGTGTATTTCAGATTGTGCTGTATGTTATTAATATAAGACTATATTTAACTACACATTGTGGTGTAGAAAATATACATAGCTACTAATAATTAAGCACAAACATTTTTATTTATTTATTTATTTATTTATTTTCTGTTTGTTTTTTGTCCAGGAAAAATTGACCAGGAATGAAAATTAATACCACATACCAATAAGATAAACAAAGTATTTTTAAAGTTAAATTCTGAGCACTTTTTTTTTTCTTTTGTGTGTGTGTGTGTGTGTGTGTGTAATTACGCATTTTGAGATTCCCCGAATACGAAAGTCAAGATTTTAACGTCCATTCTTTGTGTATGTCTGTCGTCAGCGTAACTTAAAAACAAATTATTGCAGACAACTTATAATTTGAAGGGCATATGAGGTTGATACTTGAATAAATTCACGTTTCAAGAGATGGCGCTGGTGAAAGTTATCTGAATAATTTGGAATAAACATTTAAATTGGATAACAGCCTTCAATTCTATATAAATGTAGGTACTATATTCAAACTAGGGGTTATTTGTCAAATAAAACTTTTCCTAAACCTAGTTTGAATTATTTTTAACGTAGATTTCTACTTGTTATCTTACCCCTCAATCTGCAATCTATCTTCATGGAATTGAAATGCAGGGTAAGAGAAAGTCGTTTGGATGGCACGCCAGATTATTTACTTCTATATATTATTTTTATCTTTTACAGATTATTCTCCAGTATCTCAACACTTTAAAATATATTATTCCAAGTTCTGAATCATTCAAGTACTGATATACAAAATTTCCTGTTTAACGATTTATACTTTCTTGTTATTCAGTATGATTTGCTGTTGATTAGACAAAATATGCCTGTATATTTGAAAACATATAGTTCATAACTGGACTAGTAATTATGATATAATGTTGTTCATCTTCATTTTATTTTTTCCTTTTCCTTTTCTATTTTTATATTGGTTGAGCATTTCTTATTTCTTTCATTATCTTTACCAATGATTTACTTTTATCAAAACTAAATCATTGGTAAGCTTTCCGTACTGTAAAAAATATGTCCTATTCACTGCCAGAAATTTTCTGTAATTACGAAAAATACGCACTGACAACGTAATTTTTTCGTAAATTACGCGTATTTTCTTAAATTACAGCGAATTTCTGGCAGCAAATAGGAAATATTTTTTACGGTGCATATAAAGAAATAATAAACTTCTCGTTATTTATTGAAATTGAACCGCTTGAAATTCAATGCAAAATTTTGAGAAAGTTTAATGCAAAAAGTCATTACATGAACAATAGAAGTAACATAAACAAAAATTAAACGAAACTGTTTATTTTAAAAAATGCTGAAGAGAAAAATTTTCAAAGGGTATCCACCTCTAGTCATTTTAGAATTGCTCAATAGCAATGTTTAATATTCATAGAAAAAAAATAATTTGTTTAAAATGTAATTAAAATCATTCCGAAAATTGCTAATTATTATAAAATTGAAATAAAACATGTTTACGTTTATTTAATTGACATTTTTAATTATTTTTGGACTAATATTTACAGTTTTTGTTCCCTAAGCACATTAATTTGTAATATGATGCAATCCTACACACTATTCTTAGAAAAATGCAGCAGAAAAAAATCCTTTTCTCGGAAAAAAATTTAAAAAAAAAGAAAGAAAGAAAAAAGAAAAAAAAAAGAAACACTAAGTAATAAAAAGAGCCATTTATGATTATTTTTATATATTTTGAAATAAAATATAAATAGTAAAATAAAACGATATCCCTGCACATTTTATATTTGAATTTGTTCACCCTTTAACGCGCAGTTCTGCCGTCACAAAGATGCAATTATCAATCCCCAACAGCAAAAATTCTCCGAGAAATAAAAAAAAAAAAAAAAAAAAAATCTGGAGTGACTCCACTCAACTTTCCGAACATTGAGTAACTAACAGTTTTGTAGATAAAATAAAGAAAGAGGAATTGCTAAACAAACAAAAGAGAGAAAACCATAATAGAGTGTTTTTTTCTCCATATATCACACGAGGTTTTATTTAACGCTACTGAACTTTGAGCCCTTAGATCATAATGATAAAGAATTTTTCGTTTTGTCCCTGTAAAAATCTATAGATGCTAGATTCACCAAAATGCTTATAGTTAGTGCAACAGTGATTTATAATATTCATACAAATTTTCAGCTCAATTGAATAAGGCGTTTAGATGCTATCGCACTTTTAAAAATTTGGTCTCATAGGCCATAATGATAAAGAATTTTTCTTTGTGTCCCTGTAAAAAAACTGTAGTGCTAGATTCACCAAAATCTATACAGTTGGTGCAAATGCGACCTATAACATGTGTACAATTTTTTTGCTCAGATTAATAAGGCGTTTAGACGCTATCACACTTTTAAAAATTTGGCCCCATTGGCCTTAATGATAAAGAATTTTTCTTTGTGTCCCTGTAAAAAAACTATAAGTGCTAGATTCTCCAAAATCTATACAAATTGAGTATCTGTGACCTATAATATGGGTATAAAATTTTTGCTCAATTGAATAAGGCGTTTAGATGCTATCGCACTTTTAAGATTTTGGTCCCATAGGCCATAATGATAAAGAATTTTTCTTTGTGTCCCTGTAAAAAAACTATAAGTGCTAGATTCACCAAAATCTATAGAGTTCGTACTATGGTGACTTACAATATACGTACCAACTTTCAGATTAATCGAACAAAGCCTTTAGACGCTAGCGTGTTCACAGACATACACACATACACACATACACACATACACACATACACACACACATACATACATCATCGTAAAAATAGTGAAAACGGACTCAGGGGACCTCAAAACGTATAGAAACATCAAAATCTCGAATTCGGATTTTTGACATGATTACAATACTTTCCTCACTATAGTGTTCGGAAAGTAAAAAAAAAAAAAAAATACAGCGGAAAATAGTCATTTATTTCCTTTTCTTTAATTCTGTTCGTAAATTCTGGTGGCTGTTGATATTTAATGAGTGTAAATATCTTGCCTTTCAAAGGGTTAAAACATCCTACCTCCCTTGATAATTAATTAAAACTTTTATTTGTAAAATTTCGAATCGCTCTACTATATAATCAAAAAGTAAAAAATAAATAAATAAATAAATAAAAAATAAAGGAAGAGCGTGAAATCGAACAATATCTGTTGAGATATTAGTTTTTAGTAAAAATACAATTATTTGTGAAATCTTCCTTTTTAAAAAGTTAAACTTCTGCTACTTAGATAGAGCTTAAAATGTATAAAACCTTCAAACTAAGGGGAAAATATCAAAACTAATTAAAAAATAACTCTTTGAATGTTTATTAGTGTAAGTTGGTAGATATTTTTGGAATAGGATTCAAGAGTCAGGTTAAAGACAAATTTAGTGTAAAATAATCATAAGCTGACAACAGTTCATTTAATATCATCAGTTTTTCATTTTTAAGAAAATATTTTTGTATTAAATCCTACCGAAAACCAAAATACATTTTTAAAACAAATATTGGTAATGAATGAAAAGAAGAAAAGTGTCGGGTGTAGGGAAAATGTTTTTAACTTGTCTAGAAGAATTTAAAGCTGATTTTTTTTTTTTTTTTTTTTTTTTTTTTTTTCACATTGACAAAACTAAACTAAAATATTATCTATTATCTTATTTCACATTTTGCAAAATTGATACCCATACGTAATTTAAAACAACTAAGAAGTCAACCAGACACTTTTTCTCAATATAAAAAATAGGCATCTTCCCCCAAAACATTTTTGTCATCTAAACCCAAAACGTTGAAAAAGACGTAAGTCCCACGTCTTCTAAGGTTGTATATCAGTCAGATAGCTCTTTTTCTCCCTTCCCATGTTATCCTATGGGATTTTTGTTGCTTCGTTTTACAAGGATATATCATTCAAAAATGAAGTTTTTCAAGTTCTGATTTTTTTTTTTTTTTATTACCCTTTGAATATGTTGCCTTTTAGCTTACTGAGCAATTTTTTGGAAAATAATAAGAATAAGAATAAGAATACAACTATTTTATTTCATTTAATAAATTTAGGACTCTAAGTTTGGATCTCTAATCGAAACATTTAATTCTTTTTTTTTTTTTTTTTTTTTTTTTTTTTTTTCAAAAAAATGTTCACTAAGCTAAAAGGCAACATATTCAATGAGTAATATTCAACAAATTTTATTATTTTTAAATGAGATATTCTTGTAAAACGAAGCAATAAAAATCCCATAGGATAACATGGGAAGAAAGAAAGAGGAACTGATATCTTCAAATATCAGTACTTAAACTGATCAAACTGAAATATCAGCTCTTCAACTAATATCTTCAATGTTGCAAAGGGTCTTAAACCCTGTGTAAGTCCGCTTATTAACGGCCCTCTTCACTCACCGTCGCCGGAAGCCCGAACCAATGTTATTCTATGGGGAAATTTTCTTTACAAATAACTTATTAACTAATACATATTTTTAAATTCTGTTTTCACATTCTGAAAATTCCCAACTGTTAAATTGACGGACCTTTTTTAAAAATGTAATTTTTTAATTTTTAATATTTTATTTCGAAATTGCAAAATGAAAAAATTTCACATATTGAAAATTCGTATTTTGCAGCTTCAAAATAAAATATAAAAAATTTAAAAAATATTTTTTTAGAAAAGGTGCGTCAATTTAACAGCTGGGAACATTCAGAATGTGAAAACAGAATTTAAAAATATGTATTGGTTAATAAGTTATTTGTAAAGAAAAAATTCCCATAGAATAACATTAGTTTCGGCTTCCGGCGGCGGTGAGTGAAGAGGGCCCTTAATTTAAGAAAGGGTAAACCGGCCCTTTTGATAGGTTTGACTGGAAAACCAGACACTGGGCTTTTAAACATTATCCTAATTATTATTTTTTTTCCTGTTTAAACTACGGTTTACATAACTAACTAATCATGGGACAAGTCAAGTTTTTTAACACTTATTAGATGAAGAGAGATGAATTATCGATCCAAATTAATCTAAGAAATTACTAAAAATTCGCAAATAAAAGTAACATACGTGTCGTTATTGATGTACCGCTATGGCTGGTGTCCCCCTACGGTGGCTGCATAAAACAGAGCCACGTGACACGGCATCTTGTATAACGCACCATCTTATCCCAACAATATAAGGTACTACAGAATTAAAAAAAAAGAAAGAAAAAGTAGCTTTCTTTAATTTTTATTGTTATTATTGCTTCGTTTATTTAAAACAACATGAAGACTGTAAATAGCTTTCTAAATAATTATCGCACACATTCATATACAATTTACTAATGCCAATCTGAAACTATTCCAAACTATATTCCGAATTGTTATTTCGTATACCATTTTTTTATATACTTTTTTTAGTCCAATTCGATACACACAAATATATAGAGAGTGTGAGAGATAGCTATGTGTGTGTGTATATCTAGTTTCCACGCATTGTGTGAGGATAAATTCTCTCTAATAACTTACTTTCTTGGCATTCTGTTGCTGTGAATCAATTGTTTAAATAAATAAAGCGGAAACTTCTATTTAAAATCGAACTAAAAAATTTTGGTTCTAAAATGGATAGGGCAAGGCTACTCGCACTTAACTAATTTATATTTAAATCAATTAAAAACACCACGACAAAAAAATGAAATTAAATTAATATAGAAGTTCACTTACTATTCTATATTAGAAGAGCCCTAATACCTCTTAGTCCACGCAATCTCCAACTAACCTTGACTTTAGATTTTCTTTCGCTTGAATACTATCACTAGAGAATTAATTTGCACACCTTCGAACGCCAATCAAAATCCTCCTCGATGCATCAATTTGCCGAAACCTCGCATATCTCCTCCGTGGAGGATGAAAATTGTGATGACATACCTCCAGACTACTCTTAAGCTTTAGTCCTAAACCGCCGAAAATTGTTCATGTAGCACTTGTGTGGCTTAAAACTCACTCAACCTCAACCCGAAACCTCACCAACCATGAAATCCTCACACCAATTTCATAAAGTATCTTTACAATCAAACTATTTCACCACAGAGTAAGACATCTTCCGAGCTTTTATTCCACTCTTCAAGAACTTAACCTAACTATTTATCACTCGTGTGATAATTATGCCACACTTTCGTTCATTTAAGAAATTAATTCTCTCACTTCAACCATAATATCGACTTTGCATAATAATTCTTCACAAAACTCTAATATTTCTATGAATTTTGAAAGGCCCCTTACAATTGTTTTATGGCCTTGCAATTGTTGTAAAATATGATATATGTATATTTTTTGTTGTTGTTCCTTAACTCGAATCTCGTCTCACGGAGTCAGATCAGATATAAGACATACAGAAAGTCGATGACGAGATGTGGAAAAGAATAAATTTCTTTTCAAAGGAACCCCAAACAGTCGAAAATGTGTTCAGGTATAACGATAGTAAACTGGGTCTATCTTTAACCCTTTCATGTGATAGAAAATACTGTACAGTCTCTCGTGTTTCGCCAGTACTTACCTGTAATGTCTTTTTCATTTTTTTTTTTTTTTCTGGGGATAAGAAAACCTACTCCCTTTGCCAAAATGTCACCATATATATGTTTGCATCTATTCTTAAGTAAAAAGTTTAATAATAAGGAATGTCAATCGCTATGAAATCTAGAAATAGGAACTACCTTTTTTTTTTTTTTTTTTTTTTCAGTGTTTGAGACTGTATTATGGTATTTGTGTTAATATGTAAAATTATCAAAAAAGGATTGCACAATCAACAAGAGAAAGAGAGGAGGGGGGAAATAGAAACGACCATTATACTATCTGATTCTCAAAATTTGTAAGGAGAGGTTTAAAATTCTAATTAATTGCCTTTCACAATAATTTTATTTAAAAAATAATTAGGACACCTGTAGTATTAGGATAAATTAAAAATTTTTAAAGAGAAATTTTGAAATTTTATAAAATATTTTAAACCAAATGTGAAAACTGGCCTTACCTGAATGAAATTTCATGTAGTTTGAATTAAAATAAAATATGCAGATGCAAAGTGTTAGAGCCTAATGTTATTTTAATTTTCAATATATATTTAATCATAGTTCTAAATATACATTCAGTATTTAGGACTGATTTTTTGTTTCACACTACTATTAAGAATCAAAAGTATTACCTTTACACATTTTTTTTTATATATATAGATATATTTGTAATAATAATCCTAATCAAAAGATATATCTATTGAAACTAGTAAAAAAATCTACTAGAAAATTTATTTTTATATATGTATACGGAATTTGAAATTATTACTCCTGAATTTATGCTGAAAAATCTGGAGTGGTTCCAATCGACATTCTGAACATTTATCCCTTTCCGACCCGAAACATTTTTACCTTAAAACATTATATTCTTCTGTTTTTGCAAACTGAAAGAAAAATATGGACTAAAACCGACATTTGTCCAGATGCAAAAATGTAAGTGGATGTCGTGGATATCTAACCCGCACGATCGTACGGCCTGGGTCGGAAAGGGTTAAAGTTATCAAGCACTTCATACTCCGTTCGAATTGTAGTATATATAACTTCGAATGTTGTATATATAACGGGCTACAGAAACTATGCCATCCACAATCATTGGGTGATCTTTGGAAAATAATCAAAGTGGGGTTTCTCTCCTAATTATCTTTAAACATTTCATTTGGTCATTTAAAATGATGTGTTGAGAGAACAAATTACTACACAAAAGAAAATTCAAGCTTTGGTTAGAGACAAGTTATTAGATGGAAACAAATCATCGAAAAATATATTTACTTAATAAAATGATTTCTCAAAATTTTTCCAGAATTTAATTGTCGAATGTCAAATTATTTGAATTCAGTCAAATAACTGGCAAAATTTTTCAAGTTCACGAATTATTCATGGTAAAATCTGCATACGTTTTGAATTATATACATGACTGATCTGAATTTTAAGTTAGTTTAAATTATGTGGCAATATGAAACTTTAAAAATGCATATAAAAATGTGCCGGACAGATTGCATGATAGATTTAAGTATTCATCGGACTCAGAATTTTAAACAAATTTAAGTCAGTGAATAATTTAGTAAAAACACGAAAGTTAAAATTACATTAGTGTATTTGAATATTTCTATCTAGATTCTTATGTTTGTATGTGGAACGTAATATATATGAATTACTTTATGATTCCTTGTAAAAGAACTATAAATGGTTACAACCCAATTTCCGATAATTATTATGATACAACAGAATTACAAAACGTATAACAAATTCCTTTTCATTTAATTTAGTACATTTCAGACACTTTATTTAAATTATTTCTATATTATTAAAAGGTCCTATATGATATTATTGCCATAATATTTACACTGTATAAAATAGGTTCTTAAAAATAAGTATATATTGTCTCAAAATAGCCCCGAAACAATATATACTTAAATTTAAAAACCCATGTACTCATTTTTGATTACATTGACACAAACATGGGGATATTGGGATACTTATTGGTCAACCCCATTTTTGAGCATGTCAATATACTCAAAAATGAGTACATGGGTTTTCAAATTTAAGTATATATTGTTTCGGGGCTATTTTGAGACAATACATACTTATTCTTAAGAACCTATTTTTTACAGTGTAGACAATAAGGTCTTATAGGACATATTATGTGTAAAACTTTTCATGTTTCCATGTAAAAGTATTATAAATGTTACACACAACTTTTTTCATAATGCTCCAAAATAAACCAGAGAAACATAAAATAGGTTACTGTATTTTGTTCTATTTCAAATAATTTAACACTTTTAAAATGCCCTTCAAATAATTTGAGTTCATAAGCATAGTAAGTTATAATACTTCTTTATAACTCTAAAAAAAAAAAAAACTTATGATAACTTACACAGTTTATGCACAAGTGCAATGTAAATAGCCCCAGCAAAATAGCCCCGAAACAATATATACTTAAATTTGAAAACCCATGTACTCATTTTTGAGTATATTGACATGCTCAAAAATGGGATTGACCAATAAGAATCCCAATATCCCCATGTTTGCCATGTCAATGTACTCAAAAATGAGTACATGGGTTTTTAAATTTAAATATATATTGTTTCGGGGCTATTTTGAGACATTATATACTTATTTTTAAGAACATACTTTTTACAGTGTGAGTGATTATTAAATCTTATTTTTATCAAGTTATTTAATTTTTATTTATTTATTTATTTCTGTAAGAAATAATATTTTTAGCATCAATGAAATATGCATTAAAATTGTATATAAAGGAGAAAGTCGCTTATCGATCTCTTAGGAAAAGCATGTTTTTCCTAATTCTTTTTTCAAAATAATAAAATTTTCCATTTTTCATTCATATTTGATAATATTCTGATTCAAATTTTATTGATATATTTGCTAATATAATAATTTATAACCGATAGTATTTTTTTTTTTAATGTAAAAGCACTTATTTATCGTTTTATAAATGTGCTTAATTTCGAAATATTTTTGTAAAAATGAATTCACAAACTAACAAGATATAACAGCAATTAACTGTAAAATTTAAATCCTAGAAGTAAATATAATAATAATGTTACTTTTATTTAGATTATTGTTATATTATTGTTTCTTATAATAATGATTGAAATATGTGTAGATAAGATGTGTGTATTCATCTTATCTACACATATTTCAAGAAAATAACCATTGGTACCGAATGTTTAAATAAGCAGAGTTATTTGATTGTTAATTTATATCTTCCTTATTTTTAAAAAATAAATATAATTATAGATCGTTTTCTATACCAACAGTTAAAAACAAATATTAAACGAACGTCCCTATCCGGCTGTATTATTGTTAACCTTTCATGTGAATAAGATGTATCGATATTATTGAATAGATCATAGAAATCGAATCATTTATTAATTATTTCTTTAAATTGTATCAAAAAATACAAAACAATTTCTCATACAGGAAAAAATTAATTTTAAAGTATGTTTTCAAATTTAATTTATTTAAAATTTGTTTATTTAGAAGGTTATTGTAAACATTTCAATCTATGCTTACAAACTTCTGTACTATTGTACAGAAAAGTAATTAACAGTACTAAGATCATCTGTGATCGTATGTCTATAATATGTGCCTAAGTAATTTTATATTGCAAATCATTATAATTACATATAGAAAAATTTCGTGAAAAAAATATAACCTTTTTTTTTCTTTTTATCTGAGTATTAATGTGAGAAAAATTTGCAATTCTTTTTATAGAGAATATCCCCATAAATAATAAAACTCTTACTATTAATAAAATATTCACGAATTAATGCCTTTAGACTGATATTTTTTTTATTTAAATCACTTTATTTAACTTCAAATTGTTAATATATTATTAAGTATATTTTATTGAGTTACTGCAATAAATAAATTTTTACATTATCTCGTTTATTCAAGCTTATTCTCTTGTTTATATAGGATTATTATTTAGAAATTAAAAATGTGTAGCTAACTATTAATATTATATATATATATATATATATATATATATAAAGAGTATCTTACAGATCCATTTTGTTTTATTTTTATTGAATTGGACTACTGATATCGCCTGTGTTTGGTATTTTATTTCGCATTCTAAATACATACAAAGGGTTTTATTAATTATACGATTTCAAGTTGCTAAAAATCATAGCATTTAAGATTTTTTTTTTCTTTATTACTATCTAAAACTCTCATTAATTCAAAATGAACAATATTTAAATCCATATTAGATAGTTTCACTATCCTTGTTGATGAATGAAAAGATTTTTTAATCTATTCTAACAATAATATCGCAATCATTTTTTTTTTTTTTTTTTTTTTTTTTGGGGGGGGGGAGGGGGGGGGGATTTGAGTGAATTAACTATTTCAAATATTTTTATTTTACTTTTTTAAATGTTTATATATTTTTTTTTTATTAATTGCAACGCTTTTTTTTCTGTGTGTGTGTGTGGGGGGGGGGGGATTTGAGTGAATTAACTGTTTCAAATATTTTTATTTTACTTTTTAAAATGTTTATATATATTTTTTTTAATTAATTGCAACGCTTTTTTTTTTTTTTTTTTTTTTTTTTTTTTCAAAAAAGTTTGATATCTTTTATTTATTTAAAAGTTATGATTTTAAACCACTTCAGTGGTTATATTAAGTACAAATAAATACCCCTTATTTGCTTTGTTAACTATATTAATCCGTACTCTGTTTTTATTCCGATTTTCAAAAACTATTTATACATTTTAACTTTTGAAATATGATTATAATTAAATTTAAGATTTATTGTTTTATGGATGAAAAAAAATTGGGAATGAAAAGGATACAAAAATTTAGAAAGAGAAGGATAAATGTTTCAGTAGCAAGTAGCCGAAGTACGATTTCTAAATGGAAAATTCAAGAAAAGAAATATGATAGTAAAGTATTAAAATTTCCATTACATCCTACAGTTGTTTAAGAAAGTTTTTTAGGTTGGAAAAATACGAATAATTAGATGGACACAACAACTTTTTAATAGCTTTTTAAGACATTTAATATGAAACATCATTCTAATAAAAATGAAATACGTTGAACAATTTTAAAAAGGTAGGATATTAAAACTTGTAAAAGTAGTTTAAACACATTGTTAAAAGTGGTTTCTCAAAAATGAGCAAAATTGTCTCAAAATAGCTCCGACACAATATATACTTAAATTTGAAAACCCCATGCACTCGTTTTTGAGTATATTGACATTCTCAGAAATGGAGTTGACCACTAAGAATCCAAATATCCTCATTTTTGAGCATGTCAGTATACTCAAAAATGAGTACATGGGTTTTCAAATTTAAGTATATATTGTTTCGAAGCTATTTTGAGACAATTTTGCTCATTTTTGAGAAAATATTTTTAAAAGTGCACTAGAATGTTTAAACAGTTTACTAACATATTAATTTCTAAATAAAATAATAACTTATGAACTAATATATTAGTTATTAACATATTAATTTTTAAATAAATTTAATTAAGTTTTAACGTGTTAATTTTCTATTTTATTGGATTGTGTGTTTAATATATTAGAAAACTTTTCTGGTGTTACAGATAATTTTACAAACAAAAAACTTTCGAGAAAAAAAAATATTTTTCGAACTGAATTTTTAGGTTATGAAACTCTATTTAGAGACCCCCACGCGATGGGTAGGAAAATGCTCGCTTCTGCGAACCTACAAATCCTCACGCTGCATATCCATTGAGACACCATACGTTAATACGTTACTTTCACGCTTAATACTTAATGTACTTTTCCAGCAAGTCTCAAGAGAAATTCGGATTGCTAGAATTTTTAGATAGTACTTTTTATTTTTAAACAGATATAAAAAAAACGGATATCAACCATTATACAAGTCTAAAATTACTTTATAAAAATAGTGGTATTCAAATTTCAGCAGGTTAAGAAGCCTATTTTCCAGTTTCCTAACACCACTATGGTTACTACGTTACTAAATGTATTTTTCTGTATTTAGTAAATCTTACAAATTTAACTTCCATTCAACTTAGTATTGAACTGCTCGATATGGAAATGATTAAAACTGATAATTTCTATTAGAGAGAGTAAATTTTTTCACAAATTTTCTATTGGTGAGAGTAGCAACGTGAGCATGAAAAGTAAAAATTAAATTTAGATTTATCATATTACTAGATATTGAATAAATTATAGAAAACATTAACTTAAATTATATATGAGTGTACTTGCATAAGTTATTATTATTATTATTAATATTATTATTTTACTTTTGCTTAATTATAAAAGAAGGTAATTGAATTTTGATTAAATTTTGAATCTTAACTATTTTATAGATTCTACTCCATTCATAATCTTTCAAAGTTTTACTTCAAAACATGTGGTTAGAAATACAATTGTTTATCGCATTAAAGACGAAAAAATCAATTATATCAGTCAAAAGATTAGTTACTTAAAATAACGTTTAGATCATTTTTGTTGCTTTTGTTTCAACCGTGATGCTCTTCAACTATATGTCTTTGTAGTTGTTTAGCTGTTACAACAATTAGTCATCCTACAGCACTTAGCAACGCATATATTTTTCCACAAGCTATTAGTCAGAATTGTTGGAAGCATTAGTGCTCCAGAAGTTAGTTAAATGCTGACAATCAGCGTCTAGAATATTTCTAGACAGTAAAAGACGCAATAAGTTAGGAAACAGAGAAAACAAAAAATAAATTCCTTTTGTTAGTACAGCTAACATTGTTACACGCTTTATTATATACATATTTTTTCTATATTCAATAAAAGAAAGTATTGGCTTCGTCAAAATTTCACACTTTTACACATTTTAAGGAGTCCAGAAAACGATTTCACGATTTTTAGAAAATGTTTGCATATGTGTCTCTTTGTGTATATGGGACAAAAGTGGTAGCTCTATCTCAAGAACAAATGCACAGAATTTCATACAAATTTACATGTCGTCGCACTTTGACATAGATTAGGGTCTAAAAACTATTGGTGAAATTCGTTAAACGAGGTGGCGTTGCTATTCAGATTTTACATAAATTTTAATATGGCTGTACATGACAAAATTTCGTATAAATGTGCATAATGAGAATAACATTAATGAACCATTGAAAAATTAAAAAGAATTATATGTAATAGTTACATATTATTAGGGAAAAAAATATGTAGGAAAAACACATTTTGGAGCATTGTTATCTTCTGAAGTCCTTCTGTTTCCCGGGGGTGTGAATTTTCAATAGAATACGTGCATATATTTAAAACGATTGGTTGAACAATTGCTCTATTACAATTTAAAACAAATCTATCGATCTTTACCTTTTAAATATATATATATATATATATAGATAGATAGATAGATATAGATAGATATGATAAATAAATAAATAAAAATTCCTCAATGATCTTCTACAGTGGAAAAAATTGATTTTCTTCCGACTTTTAGTGTTTTACATCTATGAAAGAGAAATCGTCTGCATTTATCATGGAAAATAATTTTAGTAAATAGTAATTCCAATAAGTAATTAGTACTATGTGTGAATTTGTACAGAAAGATAAACACTCCTGCTCGAAAGTTTAGCAAGATTTGCAAACGACCAGGTTTTTTTTTTTTTTTCCAATCTAAAAACTTATTTCTCAGTGAAATGGTGAAATGTTTTCAAACATTGAGTATTTAAAGATATTTTTTAAAGAAATAAAAAAATTAAAGTTTTTTTTTTAAGTTTTTTTTTTGTTTTTTTTTTTTTTTTTGTTTTTTTTTTTTTGTTTGTTTGTTTTAGTTATTATTTTAAGAATTTGTATTACATAGGTTGAAAGCTAGATATATTGGGCAACTTTTTTTAAAAGTTCATTTGAATAGAGTAAAAATTAAGCAAATTGTCGGCAAAAAAACGAGTTAGATTTTAGGTATTTTCTAAATATTGAAATTTCATAAGGGATTTTTCACATGCTGCGTAACTAATTCGAAGATTCAATTATTTAAACCACGCTCCAAAAGTATATTTTTGTGAAAATTCCCTTATGATCTTGCAATTCTAACATTCTTTTGTTTATTTACTAAAATTTGTGAGATCATAATGGGGATTTTCACAAAAAAGAACTTTTCCAAAGTGATTGAAATAATATGATCTTTAAATTAATTACACGGCATGTGAAAAACCACATATGAAATTTCAACTCTTGGAAAATACCTAAAATCTAGCTCGTTCTATTTCGTACAATTCGCTTAATTTTTATTCCATTCAAATGCACTTTTGATAAAAGTTGCCCAATACATCTAACTTTCCATTTATGCAATAAAAAATGTTTTATCTTTCACACATGTGCAGTAAAAAGGTTTTTCATATAAATGCTCATTTTTCATGAGGTATTTAAGATATTTGTATTCCGATTGCATTGTATTGCTTCAAAAAATTTTCTTCAATTTATCTGAAAGTAGAAATAATTTTCTTTTAAAACTCTGTATATTATAAAGAAAATACATGTTGATTATTTTTGGAGTTTTAGAATAAATGCTTATATGTCCGTTATTTAACATGCTGTCGTCACACAAATTCATCCACAAATTGTACTGGGTCTATATTAACATATCCTAAAGTTACAGATCATTTCGTTTACGTAACGATACAGGGTAATCACAAACATTATTGATTTTGTTCAATTTGTTGCTGCCCCCTAAATGTTGTCTTAAACCAATCTTCACTGAAAAATATGAGAAGGACCCTATTCTTTAAATACCAAACGTTTGAAAACATTTCATCGAGAGATAAGATTTTAAATTGAAAAAAACCTGATCGTTTGCAAATCTTGCTAAACTTTTGAGCAGGAGTGTAGACGTTAGCGCGACGTTAGACCCAACCAACCAACCCAGTAAAAACTATATCCATATTTAGTAGAAACTAAAAAATAAAAAAAAAAGCGGAATTCTCAGAAATACTCCTGAAAAAAAAAAGTAATTAAAATTGGTTTAAAATACGCTTGACAAAAAGAATGAAGAAACCAGCCCCTAAATCACAAAAACTATCTCGTGTGACACTCACACGACTTTCTTTTACTCTGCACTTTAATATAATAAAGACATTTAGTCTTAATAATATTGAAATGCAAGTTACCGATTGCAGATTTAATTATAAGGTAACAAGTACTGTATATAGCGTTGAAAAGAATTAAAACAAAGTATAGGAACTGTCTTATTTAACACATAATGTTGTGGAGGGGGGGACTGCCGTTCCCCTCATTCCCCCGTTTGAATAAAGCACCTATATTTATATGGAATTCAAGGTGGTTATTCAATTAAAAAGTTTATTTCAAATTATTCAGACAACTTTCACCCGCATATTCCCTTAAAACTTATCAAACTTTTCAAATAGCAACCTCATATGGATTTCAAAATACGACATTTAATTTTTCTTCAATTATTGGTTTTAAGGTACGCTGATAAAAGACAAACACAAAGATAAACCGTCAAAAACTTCACTTTAGTATTCAGAGAACCTCAAAAAGCTGTAACTATATATATATATATATATATATATATATATATATATATATATATATATATATATATATATATATATATACATATATATATATATATATATATATATACATATATATATGTATATACATATATATATATACATATATATTTATATATACATATATATATATATATGTATATATAAAAACCACTGATAATTTCACTTAAAAAATACTTTGTTTACCGTATGGGTATGCGAAACTAATTTCCCTTCGTGAGTAGTTCATCTTGACATGGTACTATATAGTAAAGCACTTCCACTAACTACGTGCAATAAAAAGGAGTATTTTTTCTCAATTATTGGTAGACATGTATGTCATCTATAAATTATGTAAAATTATGTACGCACCCAATTATATATAAAAATATATTTCTAATTAATGACACACAGCAAAATATGAAATGCACTTCCAACAATTTTCAAGCATAGTCCTATTACATTCTAGTTCTTTTGATTATACTTGTAAACGAATCAAAAATGATTTTCATATCATATTCTACACAAACATGTTTTTATGCATATAAATATATATATATATATGTTCATTTCATTCGATTTAGTGCTGACTATAGATGTCAAACTGTACCTACCAAAAATTTCTCCCATAGACATAAAATATTTTAATTCTCTTGGATTGCTCGGTACATAAATGACTTGTCTGATCTTCACAAAAGTTTAGCTTATCATCTGTATATGATACAGATTTAAAATACCGTGTTTGAATTTTCTGTTACTATTTGTTCTTGAGATACTCTGTTCAAAAAAAAAAAAGACACAGACCAATTGCTAAAATATTATTTTCGCATTCAGAGACCCTAATCATGTAAATATAACAGAAACACAATTTCGAAAACTTTGACCCCAAAACATCATTTTCTCTACCATATATAATGACTAAAATAAACTGAAAACAAAAAGTCTGTGAAGCAGAAGTTATGAACAGTAGTATATCTCTGCATGACTCCTCAGAAGAACAGAAACTTCATTTGAAAATAAAATTAAATGATTTTATATTGGTGTAATTTGTTAAAAAACGAAATCTAAAGTTTTTGTAAGCGTTGTTGGTGAAATTAATAATAAGACACAGAAATTTTATGCGAATTTTAAGGAAGAAAACGACTTCTTTGAGTTTGTGTATTGAGATAAAATAGAGGAGTTTTGAATTGACTTCAGTGATACTAAAACTCTTATAACACTATTAAACAATGAACGTGTATCTCTGCGAGGATCTTGTGTCAAATTTTCTTACAATATTGCATCATATAAAATAGAATTGTGCATTATGTAGTATTTTTGATAATGGAAGGAATAAATGTGCAATCTCCTTATATTATTAAAATCTGTACGCGTGTGTGTTTTTGTCTGTGTGTGTGTGTGTGTGTGTGTGTGTGTGTGTGTGAGAAACGGCTTGAAACGGAAAAGGCTCCGCCGCTAACGTTCGCACGGACTTCGAACAGGTACCGTCGGACAGAGAATTTATCGCAGATGTACGATATGTAATTTGCTAAACGATGCGACCCTAATTAGCGGAGATATTAATTAAAATGTCGACCATTGTCTAACGAAAAATGACCCAGAATTCATGATTAAATGCTTAAAAAGCGACATTTTTACGGAAAATGTGGAAAATAAATTAGAAATATCAGTCGTATTGTTACAAACAAGATACCATTGGAAAGGGCTTTTTTTTCTTAAACCGATGGTTTAAACGGCTTATCGATCGGACAATTAGATTTTTTAAAATTAACTAAACTATAAAAAAATATTGGCAACAAATCACAAGAATCTTAGCTTTGCAGACTTTTCGTCTACAGCAGTCTTCAACGGAAACACATCTGGTATTTAATGAAGTCACGTGTTTCGTACTGCGATTAAAAATTGTAATTTTCTATTTTCTTCAATTTTTCAAATTTTACACATTTTATTTATTATATAATATTTACACCACAAAACAAACTTGCATTTCAAATTTCATCGATTTTGGTAAATAAACAAAACATTTACATTTTAATTGCAAATTAAATTTTATCTTTACACGCCGGACATTTTTGCAATATTCTAATACGCATATTTCAATTTCTAATTACGATTAATTTATTTTTTATACATCATACGAAAGATATTTTAAAGTTGTTTTACATAATTCAAAGTTTTCAACAGATTTACACGTTTTGAGGTCTCCTGAATCAGTGTTCTTTTATGGCGCTGTAATATTTTCAAATTTCAATATTTCAATTTCTAATTATGATTAAATTATTTTTAATACATCATTCGAAAGATATTTTAAAGTTCTTTTAAATTATCGAAAGTTTTCATGAGATTTACACGTTTTGAGGTGTCCTGAATCAGTTTTCTCTTATGGTGCTGTATTATTTTCAAATTTCAATATTTCAATTTCTAATTATGATTAATTTTTTTTTTAATACATCATTCGAAAGATATTTTAAAGTTCTTTTATATTATCGAAAGTTTTCACCAGATTTACACGTTTTGAGGTGTCCTGAATTAGTTTTCTTTGTATCTCAGCTACTAATTAAAATAATTTCATAAGTAATACATCATTAGAAAGCGTTTTTGAATTGGAATGGAACAGTGGACCACAGAAATTTCTACCGACAGATGGCGCTGTAATATTTTCAAATTTCAATATTTCAATTTCTAATTATGATTAAATTATTTTTAATACATCATTCGAAAGATATTTTAAAGTTCTTTTAAATTATCCAAAGTTTTCACCAGATTTACACGTTTTGAGGTGTCCTGAATTAGTTTTCTTTTGTATCTCAGCTACTAATTAAAATAATTTCATAAGTAAGACATCATTAGAAAGCTTTTTTGAATTGAAATCAAACAGTGGAATACAGATATTTGTACCGCCAGATGGCGCTGTAATATTTTCAAATTTCAATATTTCAATTTCTAATTATGATTCAATTATTTTTAATACATCATTCGAAAGATATTTTAAAGTTCTTTTAAATTATCGAAAGTTTTCACCAGATTTATACGTTTTGAGGTGTCCTGATTACGTTTTCTTTTGCATCTCAGCCAAATGAGTTAGATCGTTCAAAATTGGTATACGTAGGTTAATTAAGAGGGCCTGAAAGGGTGGAGAAGAAATAGGCGTGCACCGCGCGCGTATCCCTTAACTTGTGCGCACGCACGCGACTGCGCTGCCGAAGGCAATGGGGACCCGGTGCGAGTTTTTTCCCGATCAGAAATGATTTTTTTTTAGGGGGCACGAAGGCTCAGGGAAGGAATACGCGCGCAGCGCGTGTATCCCTCAAGTTGTGCGCGCGCAGCGCGCACGGGACTGCGCTGCCGAAGGCGGTGGGGACCCGGTGCGAGTTTTTACCCGATCAGAAATGATTTTTTTTTTAGGGGGCACGAAGGGTCAGGGAAGGAATACGCGCGCGCAGCGCGTGTATCCCTTCAGTTGTGCGCGCGCAGCGCACACGGTACTGCGCTGCCGAAGGCAGTGGGGACCCGGTGCGAGTTTTTACCGATCAGAAATGATTTTTTTTAGGGGGCTCGTAGGGTCAGGGAAGGAATACGCGCGCGCAGCGCGTGGGGACCCGGCCCGACTTTTTACCCAATCAGAAATGATTTTTTTTTTTTTTTTTTTTTTCTTTTCTTAACACTAAAAGTTTCTGTTAGTGATTCATTATTTTTAGTGATTCATTTGAAAATACTGACCTGCTAGCGGGCGAAGCCAGCTAGTAAATTTAATAAAACATGTTTAAACCTCGCTTTCCCAAGATGGGGTCATTTTGACCCCATTTTGAAATTGAAATTTTGTTAAGCCCGCCTCATTCAAAAAGTGCGCTGATTCGCCAGCGATAGCAAACGTAGCCAGTGCAATGTTCCAAATTCTAAACGATACAAAAAGGCGCGGTGCTGGTGATTTTCGCCAAACGTGCCAAGCGGCACCTGAAAGCAATTTTTCTGCAGTGATGCCTTGATCTTGTGAAATCGAGGGTTAATCTATATGTCACAATAGAGCCATGGCTAGCCCATTATATCTCAGACTCATGGTCTAATGGCGCAAAACTTTATGTTAAAAATTATTCTCTTTTAATAATTAAGTTAATCGCTAACCATTTGTATCGATTGATAGAAAACTGCTGAAAGCTGTTGAGTGTTTAAAAAATTCTAGAAATTTTATAAATTGCATTTTTATACTGTAGAAAAGCAGAACATGTTTCATTAGTTCCCAGTCTTCCCTACATGTATAATTCAAATGACAATATATGCTGAAGCAGCAACGGACTTGAAAGGAGTTTCAGTTTTCTGGCCCATAGCTCTCTTTCAGTATTTGTTTTCGAACTTTAACCCACTTCTCTGAATCTAAAATTTTAGTACATTTTGGAATAAAAATGTGTTTTCAATATTATTTAATTTGGGTGGCATTAGTATTAGCTATACATAACCATACCAAAATATAATAATGAAGAATAATTTTGCTGAATTTGACTATTTATATTAATTAAATTAAAACATGTAAGGTAAAAATTAAACTTTTCGATATGCTACTTTTTGTAAGAAAAATGCATGTACTTTTAATTACAAACATTAATTTTATCACCAATTTTTATTCTTAAAAATCTTTTCAAATTTATATTTTTGTAATATGTGTTTTAACATATGTTGTGAAAATTACTAAAATATATATATAGTGTTTACTTTAGTCTGAATGCAGTGTTACGTACGTATTTGGCAGCAACTTCTTTAAGGCAAGTAAATGCGCACTAACTTCTAATTTTTATAATTATATACAAACATTAAAAAATATTTTGACTCTTTATAGTCAGACTGGAAATACTATGTGAATTAAAAATTCCTGGAATGACTCATCTTTTCTACAATTCATATTGTTATGTTTTCAAAATGGATCCCAAAATATTAGACATTTCGTTAATTTAATCGTAACAACAACAACAAAACTATTGAACCAGTTTACTTTTTTATTAAGGGCGCAGCATTACCCAATATACAATTGTTTTTTATAAATATACTTTATTTTTCGAAAATTATGCTATGGGAAAGTAAATTACAAGAGAGTAAAATTAAGAATTTATACATAAAGATGAAAGAAGTTATTGCGTTGTTGTTTCTCTTTTGTAAATATCAAAAAGGTACATAAAGTAACTGTACCAGTAGTGGACGGTTTAAGGATATTTTCTGGCTATTTTTTGCACTTTTCTTATTTTCAGAGATTATGACTGTAACCAGGGTTCAATGCCGCAAACTTTGCATTTTTGTGCTAAGAAAAATGGTAATTGAAGCCTTTTTACACCCGAAAAGTTATTTTTCAGAGAGCTTAAAATATGTCATTAGTGGGCACTTGAAAATCCAGTAGCAGACGCCTTTGAATTTCTTCAAGAAAGATGAAAAATGCGAACTGACTCAAAATACATATTCAAAAATGTTCGAATTACCTTGTAAGTGTTATAAGTTTGCAAACTTGACTATAATATGTACTCTATTAAAAATATTATAAATTGCGTAATTGGTTTGTATACGGGAACTCAAGCAATTTCCAATGCATTACTTTCTGTTAGCAGTATTCTTTGTAGCACATTTTGATGTCTGTATACTGAGCACAATATATTGAAATTAATATACATTACTAAGATAATATTTTTTCCCTTAGAATAAGGTAGGATTAGCAAAATTTCTTGTTTTAAATGTTCCCACAAAGTTGTTCAAATACTTTACGAGACAAAACAGGAAATTGCTGAATTTAAATTTTTAGTGTTATGAAAACTTATTTTAGTACATTACAGAGTGCATGTTCAAATTTTAAATGATATACAGGGATACACAAAAATAATATTTTTAATGTTTTCTCTTAATAAATAAAGCTATAAAAATGCTTTTATAGAATTCTTTCCTCTATAGTTACACACAGAAAAAAAATAGCCCCACTGTTTTCAGACAATTTAAAAGTCAAATAAAGCATTTTTATTTATTTATTTATTTAATAAAATTTTAACGTTATTTTTGAAAGTGTTTCTCTTAAACTAAAAATATGAAAATTTATATTAAGGTGTTATCTCAGAGTTAAAATACACTGAAGGTTAAATAATGTACGTTTAAGTGTAGTTGGAAAGTGTATATGATCCACGTAAACAGCGAGATTTTTAATTCTTTTTTATTTTTCCTTAATTTTAATGAATGTTTATTTATTTATTTAAATATGAACTAACTATGGGCAATAGAATTTAAAATCATTTTTCAATATTACGATGAAATTCGTTATTTGGAGAATTAGCCCACAATAATGTTACAAAAAATTTTTTATGCAAAAAAAAATTGTATTCATGACTAACAAGGAAGGTCTCCTTAAAGCGTATACTCAGAATATTTTGAAAAAAATTACAGAAATACTACTTATGTATGTAACACAAAGTCAAATTTATCGGCGAAATCCCACTAAAAAGTCTAAAAAAAAAAATACTTTTGAATAATTTCCGAAAATAAGCAAAATGTGCATGCGATTTGGCAAATAACACCCTTCCCCGCCAAATGCAAGTAATTTTAATGCGTTTAAGAATCTCTTTCAAAACAAATCTTTCTGAACAGAATTATAAGTATAAAATATTCACATTATATTTGTAACTATAGTTTGAAATTAATGGATGAAAAAGTTACTTGTTTCTCCTGCAAGCTTTTATGGTATATGCTTGGCCTTTTAGTAAAAGTATGTCATTTTAGCTTCAATTTTTTTTTTTTTTTTTTTTTTTTTGTGAGTTCCAAATATTTAAATTGCAGTCAAATAAACGTTTATGTTATACATATCTTTAGTTTTTTAATTGGTAATTGAAAAATCTTCTGTATTTTACAAGTTGAAAATAATTATCTTTACTTTTAGTTAACGTATAAAATGAATTTTACAATTTGAAAAAGTAAATTTATTTTAATTTTTTATTGAAGACAATGTCTTTTTAAATTAATATGTACAATGTTGTTTGGAGGCTGTATAAACAATACATGGGGATAAATTATAGCACTCATAAATGTTACAGAAAAATAAAATAAATTAAAAAAACGCGTTGTTGAAATATTTTAAAAATATGAGTGTGTATGTTATGAAAAATTTGAAGAAATTCCTGATTATGCACATCCTTCGTCTAACGAAATATTACAAAATTCCTATGAATATGAGTATGCTACCGAATTGCCTCTTAAAGATGTGAAGCATTAATATATATAGTAATATAATACTATCTGTGCAAACATTTGAAATTTAAAGATGATTTAATTTCAGTATTCAAACAATTATTCTGATAAAAAACGAAGACCACCCAAATCAAACCAAAAAAGAAATAAAGTAAAATATTAAGTGATAAAATTAGTTCGAAATGATCATTAAATTGCAAAACACTGAATTAGAATTATATATATATCATGGGACTGTTAGAAGAAGGTTTTAAATTACTGGCACAATGCGAATTCTGGAAATTCATGGTGCAGTTTAGAAAGTGTCCAAACGAAGTTTAAATATGTAAACAATTTACGCGAATTGTATCATCGGGAGGGAAAAAAAAATAGAAAATGTTAGTAATCGAAGAGAAAAAAGGAAATAAATAAAATGCTCCCTTTCTGGGGGTGAGGGGGGGGGATAGAATTACACCTTCTAATGAAGCATCTTTCAATATCAAAGCGTATACTGATACAAATAAATTTGTTTTTGTGCATTTTTGCTAATCTAAAGATCTGTTTTACTCCCCTTTTTAATCTATGATTATTATTTCAACTTATTAAAAGCTTAAAACATTTAATTCCTTATATTTTCCATTAAAATTCGGTTTAAAGTTTGAATAAACTAACAAAAGTTACCCGGTTCAAAAATTGCAGTTGCACAAATGTATATTTTGAAAATAATCTTATCTAAATTAATGTGGTACGTAGAGTTAAAAAAGTTATTTGGTAAATTTTATCTGACCACCGTAAGAAAAACTAAATTATAATAAGAAAAGGGGTAAATTTTCAATATTAATGTGTAATATATACTAAAATCTGAGACTTAAATTTAAGTTTGAAGTAATTTTCATCAATTTAAATTTTGATCTAAATTACTGGTTGTGAAATCGGTATTCTTCGAAAACACAAAATAGCGTACTATTGAGTGACTGCTATTTACGATTGTTCCATTTCTAAACTGTTATATACGTTTTTTTTTTTTTTTTTTTTTTTTTTTTTTTTTTTTAATTTATTATACAATATAAATAAATGTGCGTACTGTTTTATTTTAAGCCATAATATTTAAAAGCTCAAGTAAAACTTAAGCTTAGTTTAAGTATTCCACACGACAAAATTGTAGTTATAAAAGTGTATTTATTAAAGTAATATTTCTTAAACTAGTTTAGTATGAAAAGTACGGAAAACGTCTTTCTGTAATGAGAATCTGCCAACGAGAGATAAATAGCCAAAAATCGGACATTTTCAACATTTTTTTACGGACGACATATAGTAATTCTGCCGGATTATATATATATATATATATGTGTGTATATATATAAACATATATAACCTTATGAGGAGAGTATTTTGTAGTTTTTTCAAATTTTTTCGCGTATGCGCCTATATGGAGACCTTCCTTGTACGTTTAAGTAACTGGACACACCCTTCACATTGCTTGGAATCACATAAATCCTTACAAATTTATAAGAAAAACAGAAACATTTCCCTCGAAATAAGACTTAACAAATTTAAAACTTAGCATGTCGATTTAACTAATAGTATGATTAAAGTTGAAACTCCACGCTCCACTAGAAGAACATCACATTATTACAAACGATTTTATATAGTGCCCACAAATGTCCGTTCCCTCCCTTTTAACTGACAAACGGCTGCAACTGTAATAATTAAAAGGTTGTCTAGGTATAATAAGCTGGTTATTCGCCACGCTTACACCACTACCTAATGAAAAACGTAGGAGTTAGCTTTAACATATCAAAAATGGTACAAGATAGGAGAAAAATGTGAAAAACGAAGTTGTAAAGCATCATCGACTTAGACGTGATTGCTAAAAACGGAAGGTTTAAAATGCGTATTTGTTTGTTGGTGATTTTCTACACTGTAACTTAAAGAAAAGTTCTTAGAAAGAAAAACACAACTAGTTACCACAAAATATCTTTTTTTTTTCTCTCTCTCTTATGTTTATACATTTCTCCGTCAGCTGCAATGCACATCTTGACCTTTGTTTTAACTTTACGTAGCACACGTGGATGCAAATATGCATTGCAACTGACGGAAAGAAATTCGAACATTAAAAAAAGGTATTTTGCGATGACTAGTTATTTTTTCTTTCTTCGCAATGTAAGATCGCTTTGGCAAGCCACAGTGAAGGAAATCGAGAGCAAATAAATATGCGTATTGAGCACTCTGTTTTTTATCATTCATGCCTGCTAGTGCCTTTTTGTACTAAATCGATAATGCTCTACAACTCTGTAAATCACTTTTGCCTCTATTATGTATTTTTTTTTCGAGATAGGAACGTTGACTCCGTCATTTTACACCAAGCGGCATTGTAAGCGGTCATATATGTAGCGCACTGCCACTCATATATAGACACCACTTTTAACACTATATCTGCAGCCGTTTAGCAACTAAAAGAGTGGGAACGGATTTTATTGGACACTGTGTATATCTCATAATCACTTTCAAAATTTTACACACTTTCTCTTATATAGCTCAATTGTTCAATTTCCTATATAGTTTAGATTTCCAGTGAGATTTAAATACATTTTTACTGCATTTAATATGAAATTTATAATATGGAGAATGGAAAGTCTTTAAGTTATGCAACCATCTTATTTATATGCGTTTTTAAATAATGCTGCCTTCATATAAAGTACAGGGTGAACAATAAACAAATCCACGCCTCCCTGAGGATGAATCTTAGCAATATTTTAGCAAGGTAGGTGATCGGGGTGACCATCGCAACTGAGAAAAAACATTAAAAATGTGCAACCATAAGTATAAACAACTAAAGAATGTTTAATTTGAACATGTCATTTCATGCGATTGCGTTATTGTTGAACAAAAATGTATGATTTGTGTGCTACTTTGTAACCTGATAGTACCGCATAAAAAATTGTAGACATATGGATTTGTACCAGTAAAAGTGGTTCTAATACTCAAAGCAGTGACAAAAATTAAGATATCAAAAATATCTCAAGTAATGCTACAAGTAAAGAAATTGCTTGTGGTTAAGATATATATATATATAGAATTATTTCCAGGTGATGCTGATCTATAAGGAATTAAATCTAAATGCAAGACAAATTGCACGGCAATGCGCCAGTCTTTATCGACTGATTTATATAAGACAGACAAGATAATATCATTGAACAAGCTGTTGGAGACACATTGCACTATTCACCATGAATGTTCTATTAATCTGTGATTGTTTGGTTTACGCTTACAAACTGTAAACATAATATATATATTTTTTAATTATTTCCAATGTAGCATTAAAGAAACGAGCATCGTAGCTCTCACATATTTTCGAGTACGAAAAAACTTTAAACAGAATTTGTATTATTCTATTGGGCAGCTGTTCTACATATGCCATTATAAGGAGACGTTGAATTTTGTTTTGATTCCTGGAATTTTGTTACGCACGAATACGTCGGATAATAGAGGTTTTATCCAAGTAATTTTCGATAGGGGGATTAATAGCGAAAACTATAACTACTGAGGATTCGAAAATCCGTTATAAGAACAGCCTTACGTATGGAAGTCGTAAAGGTCTCATGTAAAAGGCCAATTTGAAGAGTAATAAAATCTGTATTTTGCATATTTGTTAAGAACTTTTACAACAGATTGCTATTTAAAATTCCTACGGAAAATATTACCCTCTTTTTTGATGATGTTCTTTGATCGTTAGTGTTTTTACCATGTAGGAACCGCTTTAATTGAGAATCAAGAATAATCAGTCCGATAACTCCATTCTAAGTTATGTTGATACTCTTGATTGGTCTTGCCGGTTATTAATATCACACTCATAGACTTCTTTTGTGGCTTATTAAAAAAAACCTGTCGTACCAAACCAATTATAGAATAAATTTTCCATTAACTGTCTTTTCATATTCAATTACTCCACCTTCTATTCTACGAATATACAACGAGATGTTCTATCCAAGTTTCAAGAGTGAATTTCGAGCAACAGTATGCCATTAGAATACAGGCAATAAAGTTCTGTTTATTCTATCTCAACTGTGTTGTTCGACCACATACATTTATAATTTTTATCCACACTAATCTTCTCTCTAAAGAAGCCACCATTCTAATTTCAGTGACAGTTGCTCAAGTTTAAATTTCCTCTTTTTTCGTCTACTTTATTTATGCACGTGAAGAGCTATATATTGCCAAATTTAGGAAGCTGTATGTAATACACCAACAACGATAACCCATCTGGCTTTTTCCCATATGGTACAATGATTTTCGGGATGTGATTGAGAAATTTTGCATTTCGCTACTATGGGTGTTTTATTGTGTATAATCACTTCCCTATATCTAGACATTTTTGATGACTGTAACTATACCTGTTTTTAAATTCAGTGGCTGCGTAGTTTATACACTCATCACAAAATTTATCAAAAAAGTATTCTGTTATAAAGCACATTCTAACTTGTCTAAAGTATTTATTTGCTTATATAGTTCGGCCAATATATTTTAAAAGAATATGACACAGTTATAAAAATAATACACCATATTGTAAAACATTTATATTGAAAAAAAATAACGAATTTCTAAAATTACATTATTGAAATATTTTTAACAATATTAATTTCATTACTTAATAAAAGTATCCAAATCTGAAACTACATTCTTTAAAATTATTTCTTATAATATAAAATTCTTGTTTTTCAGAAAACTTCTTTAAAATATGCAAATGTAACTCCTGAAACTTTTTTTTTTTGGGGGGGGGGGGGGGGGAGGGGGGGGCTTAAATTTAATCCTTTATCTACCACATTATGAAGCAGATAAAAAAGTGTATTTGAAGCATATTTTTTAGTTTCTTAAGAATATTTTATAAAGATATATGCAATAAAAATTATACATGTCACCTCACCATTGTAATTACTGAGGATTTAGTGAGGTGGTACTTTAGTGTACCACTGGTGTAGAGGTCGAAATAGATATTAAGGACCTTGAAAAAGTATTAAAAAGTATTTACTTTTCATGTTTCTCGATTCTTGAGATAATATAGGAATTAATTATAATACACTTGAAGATCGTGAAAAATGCTAAGCATAAACAACAATAGCTCTCTATAAAATCCTTTCTTCAAAAAAATAAATAAATAAATAAAATAAATAAATAAAAAGGCTACGTGTAGCGTCTAGAACCCTGTAGTGAGATTAAAGTGAAATATATACGTTTTGTTCTTATAAATACCTTCGACATTTCTTTCATAAATTCGATTTTATGCGCTCTTTAAACTAATGGTGCTTCAAAGTACCGTCAGTAGAGAAAGGGTTAAAGTTGATGACGGCATTCTTTTACTCTACCTGTTGCATTTTAGTTCGTTTAGTATTTCATGTTTGGGTATTGATTTTAGAGTATTAATGAAACTCCGACGAAAGATGACAACATAAGTTTATTTTGTTTTAATATTTATTTATTTATTGTTTCCTTTTTGATATTTTGTCAAATATTTCTCATTCCTTATATTCAAATGATTTTTTTTTCTTTCCGAATAGGTTGGTAGTCATATTATTAAATATTTTTAATTAACATATTTGATGTCAATTTATAAATTTCGAGAATGTAGTTGATCATCATATAATTAGTCTTTTTAGTTCTCCATCATACTATAGGTATGGGGAACTTAAGTAATCGTGAAAATTTTCGACCGTGTTTTTTTTACTTTTTTTACACGTTTTAGGGTGTGAGGAATCTGAAAATATCAAAATGGGTATGGTGTCCGTCTGTAGGATGTAGGTTAGTGCGTTAGTGCGTTAGTTTGTTAGTTTGTTAGTCTGTGTACACGATATCTCACGAACAAATGATCGAAGAGATGTCGGACTAGTTTAAAAATACTATTTATGACACTGGCAAGAACTCTATTCATTTGCAATATTCTAATTTAAAAAAAACTTCAGAAGTTATTCGAAATTTATGATTTTCTTAGCATGGGAGAATAGCGCAATATTTCACTTAAACATGCAAGAAAAGAAATATTTTTATCGTAAAGATGTAAGAACAAATTTTAAATATCAGCTTTGATGCCGGAATGAGCATCATTAATTATAAACATGCTACTTTGAAAAGTTCGCAAGTTATTGGAAATTTACGAATTTCTTAACATGGCAGAATAAGGCAAAAATTGGCATAAACGTCGGTTTTGAGTGATATTTTCCCCGTAAAGATGCCAGACCACTTTTAAAATATCACATAACATACTGGCATAAATATCCTTGACTATGAATTTTCTAATTTAAAATTTCGTAAATTATTCGAAATTTATGATTTACTTAACATGGCAGAATAGCGCAAAATTTCGCATAAACGTCCATTTTGAGGTATATTTGCATCGTAAATATATCAGACCATTTTTAAAGGGACATTTATGATACTTGTTTGAACATCATTGACAAAAAATATTCTACTTTGAAATTTTCACAAGTTATTTGAAATTTAAGATTTTATGAACATAACAGAATTGGACGATATTCCATATAAATTTGCATTTTGAGGATTATTGCATTTTAAATAGTATAGAATTGCATGAAAACTAAACTACTAAACTGACACCAATAAAATAAATTAATAGATTAGAATAAAGTAAATATATCGAATTGAATGGTGGCTAGACTGTTAGGTGGGGATTTCATTCTATTACTGTGTCGAGCGAATGGTCAAATTAATTTCTTTTATCATGAATATAATATGTTTCGTATTAGAAATTTATGTAAACATACATATGATGAAAAACTGAGCAGATTCCACTTATGCCAATTAGTTTTTCTTTTCCTCTTTTTTTTTTTTTTTTTTTTTTTTTTTTTTTTTATTGGCAATGTCATGTCAATGGCAGAGTCATGTTTAAGTCTCAATTTTTCGTCCAGTTTTAACTGTAATCACATCACGTGAATTTTTCGAGAAAGTATAATTATTTCTTTAAATTTCTTTATGTAGTTTTTGTTTCTGTAGTAAACTAACTCAATTTAACTAGTACCACATAGTAATTTACGATTTAAATGAGTGAATTACGAAGGAAAAATTTATTTGCATCGTAATTGATTTCAATGTTTCTAAGTAGATGTGTACACTGTCTATACAAGTGCAATATGCACACCACCAAAATTTGGTGAATTAAAAAATATGGCAATATACAACTAAATCAGTTCTTCAAGCAATGTCAATGATAACCTGTAATGTACTTAAAATCTTGTGTAACGAGTCTTGCAAAATATTAATGTTATTCATACTAATTTCTAATAAATAGATGCTTTTGTGCGTTGTAAAAGTGTATGTTGATTTTATTATGAATAGTGGTGTAAAAATAAGTTCATATGCATTTGTGAGGATTCCGTCCATAGAATGCAATATAGCAAAAATATTTTATGTGCCTCTGTAGACGAACTGTTAGTCCTATCATTTTCAATACAACTCATAATCAGGAATAATCCTGATACCCCGAGAATCGATTTTAATAACCTTTTTCCAAAGTTTGTGAGATTTTCTTTTGAAACTCTGTTACACATTTGTTTGGGAAGTAATCAATTCACTTTTTTTCTTTCCTGCATAAATAAGCGTGGCGCTAAAACGCGTAGTCAGATTAATTCGCCTTTAACGTAGAAACGAGAGCAGTGCGCTTAAAAAGGTTTCATATCAGCGATTGTTCCAATTGCATTACGATTTTAGATCAATTGTTTAGGTAATAAAATTACTGTAATTCTCCCCACTTGTGTATAAATAATTAATAAAATCCATATAAAACTACATATATATATATATATATATATAAATCTGTACTCACATCCTAAGCTAATAAATAACTAATTATATAAAAAATTGATTTTATTAAATAAATAAATAAATAACGTCAGTTTTGCCATAAGTTTAATTTTTGATAAACTGTTTTTTCACTTTATTAACAATTCACGTTTATAAAAATATATCTCTTTTTATATCAAAGAAAAATGTTCTATCATTGGTTTTTCTGCTTAAATAAACGTGGGGGTAAATTTAAAATGATTCTAGCAATGGATTATATTAATTCACGCTCAAGAAAAAGATGTATGTGGGGCGCTTTAAAAGTATACACTTCAAAGAATTCGTATATACTAACCCCTCACTAATCAAAAACATGTTTTAACTTTAAACATTTTATTTTATCTCATTCTGGATTCAGCAAAATTCGCCTAAAATTGAAAGCATTTACATTTATTTAAGTTAAATTAGTAGGCAGTTTAATACCCAATTTAGAGCTTAAATTTCTTATTAAATTATTATTTAATATTTCTTTTTTAGATTTCTTATTTAAAGCTCCCATTAAGAGGAGCTTTAAATAAGAAAGTAAAGGGAAATTTGACGTAGCATGTTAGGAATGCAATACACAAAAAATTATTCAGGAATCGATAAAAAGAGGTGCTGAAAAAAAAATATTTATTTAAAATATTGCATACGCTTTTTAATATGAGAGTGAAAAATTATATTAAATATATTAAATATATTAAATTATATTAAATATAAGCGTAGGTCTTATATTAAAGTGATTATAGTATTATACATAAAGTGATCAACAAATATAAATTTCAAAAATTCATATTCATAGGATTCCCTTCTGTTAATGATAAAGTTAAGTGGCTGCTATAAATATAATGATAAACATCGTCTTATCAAGTTAAAGTTGTATAAGAAATCTGAAATATTAGTTTGCCTAGTTATCCGTTAAATTTCTCACCACTTAACGTCAACTTTTCTAAATTTAGGCTCATGTTATATAACTTGAACTATTCAGTAGCAGCTACAAAAATTTTGCCAACATTTACTTTATGACAAAAACAATATTAATCATTAAAAGATCCGATACATACATGAATACATAATCTGTTGAGCATTCTTATAATTTTCTAGAATTATATCTTATTTAAAATATATATAAAAAATCATATAAATGGGATAAAGTATTAAATTTTAGGTTGTTTTTAATTCTGGTAGAAATAGTTTTAACGATGACAACTGCTCGTGAATTTTTATTTTATTTTATTTTATTTTATTTTATTTTATTTATGTTTATTTATTTGATTGTTTATTTATTTATTTTTTGCAGAGACATTAATTTTAATGCTTTATATTTGATTTTTTCTATATAAATATTTCTTAAAAACATTGTTTGAGAGTCTGGACTAACTATATTTTTCTTTCACATGTATTAGATTAATCGGAATCAATAAAATATGTAGTTCTCTACAGTTACATTCATTTTATCATACTAGCTTTTACTAAAAAGCAAGTGTAAATAATGCGTACTATACACTCCTTCTCATATATAAGGACACTTTATAAGGACACTCATTTATAAGGACACTTTATATTTTGAAATAACTATTGTAAAAATAATTGTGAACAAGATTGTACTAAGTGCACTTAATATATTTACTATTCTAAAAACCAAAACTGATATAATTTTTTTTTTAATATGAAACAAAATTAATAAAAAATAATGCAAAATATTTTTTTCTCCACGTTTTTAGAAGTTCATAATTATAGGGACAATCAAGATTTTTTCGTTTTATTTAACTTACTAGCGGATAAATTACAGTTGACATGCGAATTTGTTAACTACTGGGCTAGATTAATTCATATATAAGCCTTCAATTTTTCTTCGACGGAAATTACTGATAATAACTCGAAAAAAAGAACGTTCATGTAGTAAAGTATGATAAATATGTTTTTTAAGTTGATAGATAATTTCAGTCCGCTGAATTTCTAATGAAATTCGAAGATCTAAAATTGCTGAAGGAAATGTGATCAAACGTTGAACTGCTGGTTCGATAGGAGAGAGATCTGATGCAAAATCAGAGTTGTTTTACAGAGATCGAAGACTCATAATTCCTCTTATTGTTCTACTCATAATGACTGCTGCTGAATTTGCTCGTAATTTTTAACGAAAGGTTGTAGTCCATATTTATGCACGTTTAAAATAATTAATAATATGTGAAAATGGATAAAAAACCTGTAATAATCAATAAGCATTTAATGGGGGAAAGAACGTCTGTGTTAAAGTTGAACAAAGACAATAAATTGTAAAATGTTGCATTTTCGGATGAAAACTATTTTATTCTTGATTAACCAAATGGTTTTAACAGTTACTGGCACGATCTGAAGATAGGGAAAGACAGAGCAGATTTTTTAAAGGTAGATATTAGTCGGGCATTTTAAAGGTGGATTTATGGTGCTCTGGGGAGCTGTTTCTACTGAAGGCAGAATGAATTTAGTAATTTTTTCTATTATTATGAACATCAAGAGACTATCCGCAAATTTTAAACACGGAATTCTCAGATTTTTGTTAGATTTTGGGGGGTAATAATATTTTTTTCAACAAGACTTACATTTTTGCTCTACTTCTAGAGCAATAGGAAATAGTTTGAAGAAAGAAACTTCTGTATTATTGCCTTTCCCGTGGCCTAAAAGTTGAAAAAACCGTAACTTATCATATTAGAAAAGTGCATGCAAGTGGAAAGCAATTTTAAATAGTTTAAATGTATTCAGAATATCCTCTATGCTGTATGAAATGGTATTGAAACTGAATATTAAAAAAAAAAAATGTATATATACATACATACATATATATATATATATATATATATATATATATATATATATATATATATGTGCCAGAGAGAATGTCTGATTGTTTCACCCTAAAAGGAGACCACATAAAATATTAATTTAAAGAATAACTGAAAAAAAAATTACCAGGATTCGAGCTGTCCTTATAATTGTGAACACCTGAAAAATCATCTTTTTGGCCGTATTTAAAGTTTTTTGAGATAGAAAAACGATAAAACTTTTTAAATATAGTCTATTAAAGAAATTCAAATTAATAAAAAATATATTTGTTTAAATAATAGTGTTCAATGTTTAGTTAATATAGAAAAACGGGTGTCCTTATAATTATGAGAGCCAGTGAATTTATGAACACTACAATCTTTATTTAAATTTATTCTATTGTTCTAAATTTTAAATACTGTTCTGTACGTTAACTGGCGCGAATATTTGTTGGTTTATTGGTGATTGTGTGCTATGCAATGCGACATCTTTAAGGTGAAAATTCTCGAAGTGAAGGGTTAATGTTCTACTTCTATACTTGTAAAGAATTTTTGGACCAAGTCTAATTTTACAAATGTATCCAGTAAACTCTAATTAGGAATAGTTTAAATCCTACATTAACTCTTTTGTTATATTTTCTGCTTAAGAAATAGTCCTTATTTTTATTCATATTTATATGCATTATAAAATTCTTATTTATTTTATTTTATTTTACAATCTGTCTCAATTTAATGATCTTGTGGAATTCTTTTTTACAAGCGAATTTGTACTATTCGTTGGTTCATCTGTAGTAACAAACATTACTTCAAAGTGTGTATACGTTTTTGAAAAAAAAAAAAAATATATATATATATATATATATATATGTGTGTGTGTGTGTGTGTGTGTGTTTCGTGTTGCTAAGCCTTTTTCTTTTGATTTTTTGTTCCTTTCTAAATTCAATAGGTTGCATTTGTTTTTGTTTATTTATTTATTTATTTTCTGAATCGTTATTTGGTGTGTGTCTTTTAATTGGAATTTTCTGGTTTTTCATCTCTCATTGATTAAAACATTACACATTAAAATTAAAATTAAAATTAAAATTATGCCCACTGAAAAGAAGGCGTTGTCTTTGCTGTGTGTGTTAAGTACGTATATATAAAAATACGTCTCTCAAAGTATGTATAGATGGGTGACAAACAACTAATATGATACTTTTGAATTTAGACGTTTTGCGGAATATCTAGAGAAATACTTAATGGATTCTATTGGAACTTCGCGATGATTAAGACATTTTTATTAATTATGAACTGTAGAAAAACATTTTTGTAATTTTGTTATTTAAAAATCTTACTTTAAATAATTATATGTAGTGCAACAATATCATAAAATTATTTTTATTTAAATACAAGCAGAAGAATCTGGTGAGTTACTTTTTCTTTCTTTCTCTTCTTTCTTTCTCTTTTTTCATAAAATTCTATATGCAGGGAGGTAAATCCATTGGAGTCGCTTTCAAACAGGGCCAACTAGTTCTTATCGATGAACAGATAAAGCAAATACTCGTTTTAGTGTATCATAATTCTGTGGTAATGCTGAACTGACTACAGATAAAATCTGGCTCATTTATATCCCTTGCTTTCGGGACCGTTTTTCGACAAGTGCAGCGGGAGGGAGGAATGAAAGTAATGTCGCGCGTGTTCAACCATTTGCAACGGAACAAATGCACTGGGTGTCAGATTACAGGTGTACATAGTTAAAATTATCATCTGCTCATTAATTGATGGAATATTTTAATCCAAATGGAGTAACAGAAAGATTTGCATGAACTGCATCACGAGTAGAAAGACGGGTTAAAACAAGTGTCCCTGTTGTTAAAATACAATCTATCAAGCGAATGGTTAAGCAGAGAGAATATAATAATAAAACGAATGTGCGAATGAGGAAAAACTATAATTATCGCAACATATAATTTAAGAAAATTGTCTTTTTAATATTACTTGTGTTTAAAATTTATTTTTCATATCACATCCTCTGAAGCATTTATCTATATATATTCGTTTGTCCTGAGGGGGTGATTCATCATCGCCCAGCCCGAATCCCTGGACCTAGAAGCATGAAATTTTGTGAAAATGTTTCCTCTATTACGTAGACATCCACTAAGAAGTGATTTTACAAAATTCGCCCCCCTAAGGGGGAGAGGGAGAGGGGGGGGAGCAAAACATGATTTCACAACATCCTTCGGATCTCAAACAGAAAAACAGATCTCCGTAAAATTTTTGCTTTAAAATATAGCTAACAGAAATGTCTAAAAACCAATTTCTGGAATTTTAGAAATTCGGTTCCCAAGGAAGGGGGGGAATGGGGCAAAACGTGATTTCCCATAATCCTATATATCTCAAACAAAAACACAGATATACGTGAAATTTTTGCTCTGAAATGTAGCTAATACAAATATCTAAAAACCAATTTCTGGAATTTTAGGAATTCAACCCCCAGGTGGGGCGGTAAGGGGGGGGGATGGCTATGGCCTATGGTGCAAAAACAAATAGAAATACAGTTAGGCCGTTCAAAATTGGTACAGATAGGTTTTAGACGCCTGCAAGTCGAATGGGGATATTTTCGAAAGTATAAAGTTAGATCGTTCAAAACTGGTGCATAGAGGTTTTTGATACCTACAAATCGATTGCGGATATTTTCGAATTTGTAAAATTATTAGGAGGGGCGGGAAGGGGGACCAGAGAGGCAAAAAATTAAAAATACAGTTAGATCGTTCAAAACTGGTGCATAGAGGTTTTTGATAACTACAAATCGATTGCGGATATTTTCGAATTTGTAAAATTATTAGAATAGACGACGGGATGGGAGGGCGAAGGGGGGAAATATTAGAAATAAGAATTAGAGCGTTTAAAATTAGTATTATTAAGTTTTAAGGCCCGATAAATCGATTGAGGCTATTTTCGAAAGGATAGAATTATTACGAGGGGTGTGAACGGCGGGCGCAGGAACAATCGCGCCGTGCGCGCAGGTATTCGCTGCCGCAGGCAGTGGGGGGTCCGGACCGATTATCCCATCAATGAGAGAAGATTTTTTTTTTATATTTTATATTTTTTCCCTTTCGATAATATAGTGATTCATTAAGAGTGTCGAACATAAATGCGCGCGCACAGCGCACAATGGCCTGCGCTGCCGAAGGCAGTGGGAACCCGGTACGACATTTTTCCTGAGCAGATTTTTTTTTCTTTTTTTTTTTTTCCCACATGATAAAAATTAAGGCAATTTTGAGAATTCATTAATGATAGTGATTCATTTAAAAATAGGGACCAGCGAAGCGGGCGTAGCCTGCTAGTCATTAATATAAAGAGTAAAAGAAAAGATCGTAATTTTTCCTGCATCCATTTGTTAATATCGGAAATGTTTCTCGGAGTGCAACTGCAAATATACAAAAGGGAGAAGTGTGATAAATGAAAAACGTATTTTCTCATTAAACTGTACATTTAAAATAATTGATAGAATACAAATCTTTTTTTTTTTTTTTTTTTTTTTTTTTTTTTAATTATTAAAAATGAGAGATGAAACACATTATTAATATTATTAGGATGTAACACTTCATCGCTGTTTAGCAATAAGTATATATGATAAAACGAGTATGGAAATAAAAATGAAAGAAAAGAAAATTTTAATAACTGCAGTTTCTGACAAGAGAAATTACAGTCTTATATTTTCATATTATTGATTATCAAACTTTCTTGTTTTCTTTATGAATTAAAATTGCAAGTTATTGTTGCTATTATTTTTTTTTCCAAATGTTTTTGCTTTCATTAGAATAATGCTTGTGGATAATTTTGTAATAATAATTAAAAACTTTGAGAAAAAATTAACATAAAAAAAGTGATTGTTAAAAAATAGAAAATTAATAAATGGAATTAATTTAATTCGCTATGTTTTTAATTTACATTTTTTTTCGTCAAATAACAAAAATATTGTAAAAACAAATTTATATATGTGCTCTGCTTTTCTTCCAGAAAAGTATTATTTTTTAAAAGTTTCACCTATTAAGTATTCAAAAGACAACTAATTTTTAAAAATTCATTTGAATATATTTACTTTTAACATTTATTTTCTAATTAAATTGGCTGCCAATGAGATAAAATGGTGTGTGGTGGTTCAGTGATTAAGGCAAATTGTTTCACTAGCAACCTAAGCTAATTTTATTTCGCAGACTCTGGGAGCGTGTATTTGTGGGGGTCTTTTTAAAGGGTCCTAGCCCTTATTTATATCACTATCGATGAAAACCACGATTTTTTTTTTTTTTTTTTTAAACTAGGCCGACAAATGTGACCTGAGTTCGAAGTTCGAAGCGGCACCTCCCGTTTACCAGTATTGAAAGCAGAACCTCTCGACAACTGGGAGATAAGATGAGCGATAAATTCTTCTAACAAATTCAATTCAATTTACTTGTCATTATAAAAATAATCTTTAAATGCTGACAATAGATTATTAAGAACTTTTTTTTTTTTTTTTTTTTTTTGTAGTCACTTTCGGTTTTAAGATAACGTTTTCGTAGACGTATCACTTACAATTCAGAATTTACAACAATAAACGCAGAATGCTTCTAATATTAAATTTCTTATTCATTTTTATTTTAAAGGGGTGTTAGACGTAGTAAATCTCTCTCTCTCTCTCTTTCTGTTTTAATTACAGACGCAGAGTTGTGAAAATTGAGTTGCATAAATCTGTATGAAAAAGTATAAATATTATGTATATTAAGTTTATTTGAAAAAGTACATGAAAAAGGAAAATTCAAAATTTAAATTAAAAAAAAAAAAAAAAAATTAGAAGTTCAGTTTTACGTTGTTGTAGTATTTATAATGTATTTTAAACGTATTTTGGTATTACTTTGTGGATTAAATGATAAGTTAAATTTCAAAAATATGTTTTTTCATATAAAAGATGCACGTAAAATTTCAGCATTCAAACGTACAAATAGCTTTAAAAAAATATCATATGAATAGATCCAGAAAACAATACACAAATTATATTTAATATCTATTGTTAAACTTCTATAATGTAAAATCAAAGGGGAAAAATTTTGAAAATAAATAGCATGAAGCATTTAATTTTATTATTATTATTATTATTATTATTATTATTTAAATTGTTTTTAAACAATTGTTAATGTTCAATGAATATGTATGCAAAATTTAATAACTCTAAGACTTTATGCTTTAGGTTTAAAACTTTTGACAAAATCTTAAGGATTTGCTAATGATTTTTTTGACGGTATCATTGTTTAATTTTAAATTTTAAGTAGTTCAAAAATATAAAATTGCAAAAGTATTTCATCGTAATTTACCACTATCTCTCATGACACGAACATATTTTGAAATATAAGATTTCAGTTATGATTTTAAAATTAATTATTTCAAATATGTATTTTTTAAGCTGTAAAATATGAGTTTAAATAAGTTTCAATGAGTTTTAATAGTCAACTGAAAGTTTATCCAAAGTTTCAAAAAATATACAATTTTTTTAAATTAAACATAAATAATCGAGATTATTCATCTTTATTCTATTTTTTCTTATTTTTTTCAGTTTCTAGTAATAATAAAAGAGCTTGTGTTTATGTTTGTCATCAGGTTTTTACTTAGAAAAAGGTGACTATACTAATATTTGTACACAGGTGTATCTTTACAACATGTGATCCTGTACAAAGCCCAATATTCGATTTAGGATTTTATTTTCCACTTTTTTTTTTCTTGTATGTGTGTGTTTTCTAAAAGCTCGGGAATATGATGTTATCATGGTTAAAAAACAATATCGGGGTAACAATGTTAAAAATAAATAAATAAATAAATATATCCGTCCCTTTATTATTATTATTATTATTATTATTATTATTATTATTATTACCCACATCTGTAATGCATGCGAAAAAAAATTCAATATGACAATTTATTAGAAATGGCTATATTTATTATGCGGGTATCATTTGTTTCATTTTCTAAATCCAAAAAATCGTTTTTAAGGATAAATTCTTTTGAACATAGTTATTAATTTTTAACTAAATTCTGATCATTATGATTTCAGTAAATAGTCTGTTTATTTTCTTGCACGCGAAATTGGATATAATCAAAAATTAAAAAGGATATTCACGTGAACTTATGTTTAAGAAATCAGATTTCACATTTAAAATTAGAAACATACGCTACTCGCACATCAAATATAAGCATATTAAATAAATTTTGGTGTTGAAAGTTTTGCTGTATACATAAGAAACGTGGTTCAGACATAAAAATAACGATTACTCATTTAAAGTGATCTTACTTTATATTTACATGTGAAAAATGAACGCAAGAAATGGCATGAAACACCAGCATTTCTATGAATTTATTTATTTTTAAACTATGTATGGAACTGTAACTTTAGTAATAATAACATTTTATGATTACTAAGAATATTTTTATTTAAGATAAAAAGTAAAAGTTTTTTTTTTTTTTTTTCTTTTGAGGGTTTTTTTTTTTTTTTTTTTTTTTTTTTTTTGTAAACTTTGTGAAGAATGACACCACAGTTAAGAGAAAATGTATACACAGTAAAAAATAATAATAATAATAATAATAATAATAATAATAATAAGTCAGATTACGGGCAACGCCCGGCAGCAGAGATTCTAAGCAAAGCTTTTTAAAAACATTTGGACCATAAATGATGTATTCCCCTGTAATTTTACGTTGTGAGAAACATTCAACTTTGAATTAAATTGTTTGAATTAAATTAGAAAAAACAACAGCTTTTTTATACCAATCGCTATTTGTTTGAATGTATAAATAAACTTTCACAACCAATAAAACTACAATTATATTTTCAGTTTCAAATGCAGTCGGCAGCGAAATTATTGAAGCACACATCCACATTTTTCTTTTCTTTTCTTTTTTTTTCTTCTTTCTTCCTTTATTATTATTATTATTATTATTATTATTATTTTTTTCAGTTTGATCGCTAATTTTTATCATCAACTTACTTTTTATAAACAGCATAAGGCTAAGATCATGACTTGACAAATATTTACTTAACATAACAGTATTAGGTGCACATGTTTTAAATAAGAATTATTGCTTTAATAATTTTGCTGTCGACGTGCGAAAGGATTCTTATATGACGTCACTGAAAAGTTAACACTTGACATTTGAAGGGATTTGACTGTAAAGATGCAGTTTGATGGCAGATTTGAACAAATCACGTAGATTAACAGCTTGTAAAAAAAAGTTAAAAAAAAAAAAATGCCAGTATTCTAAAATTATACTTTTATGACATCAATTTACGGGTTTTGATCGTTCAGCTAGCAAAACGGTCATTTCCCGTAAAATTATGCGGCAAAACCCATGATTTTACATTTTTTTTTTTTTTTTTTTTTTTTTACAGTGTATTTACGTGTGGAAATATGAACGAAATAAAACGTTTCGTGAATTTAGTGTCACGCCTGATTGCAGAATTTTATCAAATGTATAAAAAATGGCATCATTCTTAGGAGACAAAATATATTAACATATAACAATGAATGTAAGGAAATTTTTCTGAAACTGAGGTTATAAAATAAATAAATAATAAAAAACGCCCATTTTTACGTTTATTTATTTTAAACGATGTACAAAACTGAAACTTTTTAGCAATAATAAATAATTTATCGTTAGTAATAATTCTTAGGTTAGGTTGTTTATGTAGGTAGTAAAGGATGTAATTGTTTTATGCAACACAACAAGTTGAGAAGACCAGCAAGCAGAAACAGCACGGTTAGAGTTTTCGTAGTAGATGAACAGCCTGGTGGTGTTTGTGAAAAAGAGAGGATGCTGCAAGCGTCTGGGAGCAGAAGTTTGTCATTTTAGTCAGAATTCGAACAGTTTGGTAGTTTTTGGCACTATCAGTATTCTTTGAAGCAACACATAGGATTAAAGGCGCCGAAGTGCCACCAAGCGGGAGTTTACAAAGGTCATAATTTTCCTTGTTTGTGAACCAACTGGTCGCTGAAGACGACTAGTAAAAAGTAAAAATGAATGCTTTTACTTCAGAAACGGTGTTATAAATCGCTAATTACTTCTAAAAATAATTAGTTTAAATAATATTAGTCATTAATATATGTATACTACAAAATATGTGTTTTAACATCTCTGTTTATTTTTTCACTATAATTTTACGTATGACTTAAAATAAATTATTTCCAGTAGTTTAAATATTCAAAATTTTAACAGTATAAAACTTGCATTAATGTTTTCAAGAGGCACTTTTTTATATAAAGATATTTCATCTCGCTTTAAACTAGATTCCATAACGTTTTAGAATCATAAAAAATTTGTTTTTTTACAGTAATTCGTTTTATCACAAATTACTTGAAATTTTTATTAAAATTACGAAAACCAGACGTGACAATTCTTACAGAACTTGTTGGCTGTTTCGGCGCTCGATTGGACAACTTCTAAAAATAACTATTCACGCATAACTTTGCTTCTAATACAGCGCACTTTTTTGCAAATAGCATTTAGTAATAATAATCTTTTGTATAATTTCAATGTGGTTTTTATGAAACACATTTGGGTTCTGGTTTTTTTTATTATACTTTATCTGGTATCCTATACATTTCTTTATAATTTTTACACACGATTTAAACACAGAATGTTTACACCGTATAAAAATTCTTTAGGAATCAAGTAAATCGCGGAGTAACATATTACAGAGTTGCCAACTTTTATAATTTATTCCGGAGCAATTTTAGCCCCGCCTTCTTTTCGCACGAGAAATTTTATAGAATATTTTTCTTTTAATATGTGGCAATGGTTAAATAAGGGAAAAATCATTCTTTAAAATTTCCGGTGTGAGAAAAGGACGGGGCTAACAATGCTCCGGAATAAATTATAAAAGTTGGCAACTCTGATATTATAATTATTATGGAGTATAGAATAATAGAAACAAAACATGTATAGTAGGTGCGTATTCTAATTCTCTTTCTAAGTGTTTTTAATGAAGCGTATTTCAGTAAAGAAAATTACTTTTGCTTTTTAAATAAAACATTTTCTGTTTTTATTTTATATAAATGTTATGGTTACAGCACACTCAAAACATAAACTTTTTTTTTTAATGTTATGATTTTTTTCTAAATAGATTTGTCAAGGTAAAACATAGATTAAAATTATTATATTACATTATAAATCTGAAATTTTTAATTTCTGTGGATACAGTTTTTTATGGATAATTTTCAAGTGAGTATTGTGTATTTATTCTTATCTTTCATTTAATTAGTAGCAGTGTATTCTATTTTTGAATCTTGTGGAAAATTCTTCTATATGACCACCTGTTATTTTTGCATTCCACACTCCTTATTACAATCTATTTATGTATTGATTATTTGTGTTGTATTTTTGCCCTAGTTACAAGACCTTATATTAATTACGTATAATTTATATATATATAAAAAAAAATACCTATTTCGAACATTTATTTGTATCTTAATTTACTGGTCATTTTTACTTTTTACATGCTTGTTAAGTTTAAGAAATATATATTCAATCAAGTATACTTAAAATAAGTAGGTTTACAATTACATAAAAAAAGTTTCCGAATGAAAGAAATCAGAATACATACAATCAGTGTGTCATAAAAGGACTTGACTATCAAAGTTTTAATACCACACATCACAAAAACTAAATAATGTTAAAACTATAAATTTATTTAAAGAAAAAAAGAAAAGAAAAGAAAGTACTAGTAATTTATTTAGCGGAAATACAAACAGACGAAAGTTTACAAAGGATGCTCTACTACTATAATTTTTAAAATTAATTTTATAGATTTTTTATACGTTTTCAATAACATAAATAGCGAATTTAATGATTAGATTTTTAAAACTAATTTATTATAACACCGAGAATGATTTGCAACATTCAATACTAAGAAGAATTATATATTTAATCAGTTAAAAAGTTTATATGATATTTGAATATTCTTGTATATTTCAAATTTAATTCTTTTTCCTCGTTCTAAACTAAAATAATTTTAAAACATTTCACAATATGTTTTCTATATAACAACTTTTAAATACTCAACTTGAGATAAACAGAGTAGAGCAAACGATTGAAGCAATTGTTTTGGCGATATTAGGATTTCAAAAATTACCCCTATAATTTACTTTTACATACCTGCCAACATTCTAATTAATATTCCATAAAATTTTACACGCCCCTTTTTCCACACGAATTTATCAGAGTTGCCAATATTTTAATTTATTCCGGAGCATTTTTAGCCCCGCCTTTATTCCATACCATTTTTTTTTTTTTTTTTTTTTTTTTTTTTTTTAAGGGTACATTTTTCTTATTTTAACGTAGTTATATATTGGAGAAGAATATTCTAAAAATAAAGTGGTGCGAAATAAAGGCGGGGCTAAAAATGCTCCGGAATAAATTAAAATGTTGGCATCTATGATTTATTTTTAGAGTATTTTTTTCCAAATACAGTCATTCCATAAATTAAGGATACTTCATAATCACACGGAAATCGAATTTTAATGAAAAAATTCCACTTGTACAATTACCACACACATATGCAAATTATAGGAAGCCATCAGGTGACGCCGATATGATGTCACAATCACAAAACTGTAAGAAAGGGAAAAGTAAGGAAGGTAGCAAAGAAGAAAAATTGTTCACAAGCGTTCTGTAAGCCTCTCAGTGCCACAACCGAATAGTTATTGTAATTGCTCCAGGGAGCAAAAATCGTAGTTTTTATGAATGGTATCCTACATAAACCATCTTTTTGGTCTTGATCTTTTGCTTAATAAATGGGCTTTATGAATAAGTCATGTTTGTTTTGCTTCTGAACCTTTATTTGCCGCAGCTAGCATTATCCTTAATTTATGGGCACTTTAGAATGTAGAAAAAGAGGGGGGGGAGCTAAAAACCCATAGAAATAGCATAGGACGAAAACCAAAAAAACTCACAATGTGAAGTGTGTTAAAAAAAAAAAAAAGAAAAAAAAAAAGGCTCACACCGGAAGTAATAGGACAAAATTGACTAGAAAAAGACATTGAAGAGAGGGAACGGGCGGGCTGGGGCGTTAAATATAACGACCAGGATTAATACGTCTCGCCTAGAATGTATCTAGAATGTAGAAAAAGAGAGGAAAAAAAGCTAAAAACTCCATGGAAATAGCATGGGAAGAAAACCAAAAAAAAGACTTACAATGTCAAGTGTGTTAAATAAAAAAAAAAAAAAAAAAAAAAAAAAAAAAAGGTCACACCGGAAGTAATAAAAGGACAAAATTGACTAGAAAAAAAATCGAAGAGCGGGAACGGGCGGGCTGGGGCGTTCAATATATCGTCCAGGGTTAATACGTCTCGCCTAGTAACTACCATTACATAAGAAAAATATTCTATAAAAAGACTGGTGTGAAAAAGAAGGTAGGGCCTTAGAGTTTTACGGAATATTAATTAGACTGTTGGCAGGTAATGCTTTTTGGGTGTAGTAAGTTATATTAAGCGATATTAAGCTATATTAGACATCAGTACACAGTAGCATAATAACATATTCCCAATTTTTTCAGAGGGTCTGATTTCAAATCTCTTGAGTCGCTGACCTTCCTTGAATCATTTTAATGATAATTTTTCCCACTGGATGCAGAAATGCCGCAACTGACAAATTTAAGAGAATTTGAAATTTCTGGTTGAAATCTTTCAATTCTGATTGTGTCACGATTTCTAAAATGATAAATATTCTAAGAAGGATTGGGATAATTTACGTTGGCAATTTCTTAATAGGCGAAAACAAATTGAGTTGCTCTAATTGGGTTAAAAGCATTTATTTAGTAAACAGACTTTTGATAATGTCATAAATATAGATTAACATAAAGTGAATTTTAAATAACTGCAAAAAGTTTCACTCATATAGAGGAGAGCTTAGCTGTTTCCATTTAGTAGGGAATTTTGATTATAACTTTGTATTTAAATGCTATTATAAATAGTATAATGAGGCAGGCATTATCTGATGGATAGAACAAAATTTCGGAATATTTTGGTATTCTTCATTTTCCAGGACCTAATAAGTAAAATAAATATCAACTCTTTAAAACGATTACGTAAATATTTTTTTTACCAAGTTTCCATCCTTCTAGCGTCCAATAAAAATGGTTCCTTTTCTCCTGAAAATTTACTTTTCTAAATTATACTTTTTGCCTAGTGAAATCTATTTTATTAAAGTTTGAAAAAACATCATAAAAAACGATCGTCAAACTAATATTTTTACCCTATTCTATCATTTAGCAGAATAGTTATAGAAATATCGTGAAATATCGTTAATTTGCAAAGAATTTTCCCTGAGTAATGATAAAACAATTAGAGTTCAATATATTTTTTATAGTCTAGTGGAAAAAAAAACTTTTTATATCGATAATGATTAGTAAGAATGCTTCTTACTAATAAATTAAATAAACTTTATTGTTATATTAAATTGAATGGTTGGAGAGTAATGCTTCCTCATGTTTAATAATAGGATTAAATAAACTTTATTGTCAAATGCAATTGAATAACTGAGCAGTTTGCTGCTATTCAAATTATCATTAACTTGCACAGCAAACTTTTCCATTAGATAACGAGTTTTAATTTGATTTGCATCCGCTGTGGTTTCACTTGATTACGTTTTTTTTTTTTTTTTTTTTTTTTTTTTTTCACAAATCAACAGTTTTAAAAAGCTAGTCAGAAATATGATTTTATGATTTCTCATATGTGTATATCGGATAGCTCGCCTCCTGAATCTTCAACTCGCTCAAATTAGTACTTAATGCAATAATGCAAAATCTGTTATCACTTTTGACTAATGCGGAAAGAATTTATGATTCTGCACATTAAAAAATATATTGGTGCCTAGTTTCAACTAAAGAGTTTAACTTCGTTTCTTTTCCTTTTTTTTTTTTTTCCTATCTTCTACTTCTTATTTATTTATTTATTTATTTTATTTTATTTTATTTTATTTATTTTTATTTTTATTTTTATTTTTATTTTATTTTATTTATTTATTTATTTTTTTTTTTTGACAAAGAAAAATGGAGAGTGTAAAATCATGAAACATGCAATATGCTATACTTAACATTTCTTTCTCGGTGCAAGAATGTCAGCTGTTGCGTTCCAATTACATATTTATTTAGAAATTCACTATATTTTCTTAATGAACACTTTTTTTCTTCACTTTAAGGAACGCGACAGAGATGGTGTCATCCGACAGAAGATACCAAACTAATATCTGTTTAATAAGCATTCTGACACACGTGGCAGTTATAATGAACATTTTATACAACTCCTTCTTTTTTTTTTTTTTAGATGTTTAGTTTTTATGTACCTATTAGAATTAATACCAAAAACTCCCACCTCTTTTTTTTTTTTTTTTTTTTTTTTTTTTTTTTAAGGCTTGTTTTCAGCGGCATTGGTTTTAAATATGTGCTAATAGATTTTGACATCTATTTTTCAAATTGAAATACATAAAAAAAGTTCTCTTATTTCCTTATGAACAATTTTCGCTTTGTTGAACACAACTTTATTTCAATATACACGAATATTACTACCATATATTTACATACTTTTAAATTGGTAGATTTCAGGCAGTTATAACGATTAGCAAATATAAATTTAGTAATATTTTTTAGATTGTTTCACAAGGATACTTTTCAGAAACATTATACACGTAACAGTTTTTTTTTTCTTTTCTTTCTGTTTTTCTTTTCTCTTTTTTTAACAGATGAGACAATACAAAAAATTGAGACTTGCACAATAGCAGTATACTCTTATCATATATTTATTTTTTCAGCTTTTAATATAAACACAAATAATATGGGAAAAATATAATATAAAAGTAACGAAAAATATAATGTATAATAACTGCTTGAAGCTGAAAGATTTGACTTAAGCGTTTTCTTTAAATATCTCCTTTGACATTGGATTATTTGTCCATCCTTCTGTTTGCCTGTCTCTCTTTCTGTTCGTTTAACTGTCTGTTGTCTGGTTTTCTGATCATCCATCTGTGCTGTAATTTCCGTAAGTAATTTCTAGCGTGGCTTGAAATCAATATATATTACTCAGATTCACTATTACATGTTTTCTATTGAAAATGGTATAAATAGTACGATTTTTTTATATGTAGATGTCAAAAGAATTTAATTGTATTACTTACGTCCTGTGATAGTCATTTCTACGTTTGAATACTTTTTTACTGCACAAAACATAATGAAATTAGTTTATTTTATTCATATGAAAAAAAGCATATTTTCAATCTCAAAATTATGCTTATCCTCCTAAAGCGTTTTCTATAGAAATCTTTGTAGCATCTTTAATGAGTAAGGTAAAGCTAGGAGAGATTGCGCACATAGGGGATCGGCAGGAAGGAATAAAATAGGCGCTCTGAAACTCCAGGTAGTTCTACAATATCGATAGCGAAATGCCCAATTAAATGTGCATGTTCATTGCTTGAACAGTCTAAGACTGACTAAACGTGGTTATTTTGTCCTGTTTTCAAAAATGTTTGCTTAAATTTTCAAAATTTTTTCCAGGAACTTTTATAGAATGGTAGTGTTATTGTTATTAATTAATGGTAGTGTGGTTGTTATTTTTAAATTAAACGATTTCCCATGAACTCGTTTATAAATTCTGCTTGTAGCACGTTGCATGAAAGTTGCATCATTTATAACAATGAGTGCAACGATTACAGACAACGACATACTAGGTCAACAAACAAAAAACCGTTCAAACTGAAAAAGGCCTTTATTAATTTTAAGTTAAACATATTATCTAGTAACTAAATGTTACTTTTTATTATCTAGTGTTGTTTTTTTATCTGCTTCTTTAATTTATTTTCTTTAAATAAAAAATTTTAATCCTTTTTAATTATTTTTCATTTTCGTTTTTTTTTTAATTATTAAATTGAAATATCTACATGTAGTATAAAAATATTTGTTTACAAAAACCTTATACAAATGTCATTTAAGTGCAATTATCATTGTTAACAATTTAATCGTAGTAAAATTAAGCGCAATCTCTCCTACCCTATAAAGAGAAATTGCGCAAAATTGCTCTCTTCGTTTTATTACAGCTGTTGCTTTAAATCATAGTATAATAACAAAATAGTAACGGAAATGCGTAGAAGAAGGATCACTTCAAAGCTATGCACCAACAGTTTAGCAAAAAATTAAAATTTAGATTTTTTATAACGTTTTGTTGAATTGTGCGCAAACTCTCCTAGCTTTAACTTATACTTTTTTTTCCAGCTATTAAATAGAAAGTTTTATTTTCCTTCTTAGCTCAAAAGACAAATCTACAAAGAATCTAAAATTGTATAGGAGGGTTATAATCAAATTTTATCTTTTTCCCACAAACCAAATTTATATGGGACAACATTGAAAAAACGGTTGGTGTTTTGTTGGCAACAGTTATAAATGGTCGTTGATTAAATTGGTGGCCCAATCTTTGTCAGACCATTGGCCCATATGTAGTATTGTACTTTGGAAATACATTTTGGTCTTTATTATTTGGTATCATCCACATCCTCGACGATATTTTAATGTGTGTAATAAAATTATATATTTCCTTTGAAGTTATGCAATAGTTAGAAATGAGCCGTTATGTGCAAATTTAACACATTAATTATTGTTGAACTCACAACGTTGTTCATTATAGTGGGCCAACCGTAGCTTTTCCAACAAATAAAATACCAACGGAGGACACAAACAAAAGACGTTGGGGCAACTACAACTATCCCAAACAACCAAGTGCCAATCACGCGAACCGTTACCTGCTGATGTGCCAAAGACTCATGTTTATAGGGTTAGACCTACATACATAACATTTTAGAATACGTATTTCGTTGAAACTTGGTATATGCATTATATGAACCATGGAGAAAAGAAATCTGGAATAAAAATTAATAGTTCGAATTTCTGGTGATAGATAGCGTTTTCCCTGCAATGTAGAAAAGACGTTATGAAAATCGTTATGAAAATTTGAAGCATTTGAAAAAAACAGGAGTTTCTTATGTAAAATAATTCTGTTCCGTGTCTTTAGAAGAAAAAGATGGAGACTTACCGATCAAGTTATGTTAGCAGAGCTGTAACCATTTTTCAACTACACTAAGGGAATATCTACGCTTGAAAGGCTTACGAAAAAGATTTCAAAACATTTTTCATAAACTAACACTTAAAAAAAAATAATTATAGTAAATAATAATAATAATAACAGCAACCATTCCTTTTTTATTGAAACTGGTCGAAATTCAAAACTTAGTTTTTTTTTTCATCAAAATATAATCTTTAAAACTCTTAGTGATAAAATAAATCTTAACGATAATTAAAACTAAGTTTTGTTTCTTCACATGTAAATTATTATGGTTTAATTCAGTATAATCTCCTAACATCAGAATGTACGATACAGCATAAAAGTTTAGCAAAATTTACAAACGAATGATTTTTTTTCCCTCAGAGTCGTAAATTGCACATTTGGGAATTGTTAAAATTTAAAGATGTAAAGGGCAGGACCCATCTCAGCTGTTTTAGAATAGATTTCCTTACGATAATAAATAGAAGACCAACGATAAACTGAGACATAAATTAGCATTTACGATCACCCTGTGGCATTAAATTATTGAAATTACGCGTAACGTTATGAAATATTAATATAGACTGTCTGCAGTTTTATGATGAACTTGTGTAAAAATACCATATCAAATTAAAAAGTTATAGTAATTTCTTCAAAAATTTCAAAAGAAATTAAATATCTTTGTCGTTTGTAACATGCAGAGTTTTCAACGAAATTCAACGCCACTTTCAGACAAATTAAAAGAACACTTTAGAAATAATATATTGCATTCGGAAGGCGAATACATCGAATGAGTCATAAAATATAAACGTTTGTATAAAAAGTGCTTGAGCAAGAGTGTATTAAGAAATAAATTTTATTTTATCCAAATAATGTTTTATTATTATCCAAAGCTATTTATCCCTTTAAAACACTGTACTTATTTCAAAATAAGTACAAACTTTATTTTCTAAGGAGAATAAAAGACAGAATTTGAAGGTTAAGAATATTTTACTCCTTCAGTTTTAATCCTAAAGAAAGAGCTTTTTTTTTTTTTTTTTTTTTTTTAATTTAAAATAATATTTTTAATCACTTTTAATGGAGGATTAAAATTGTTTTATATTACTTCTAATTTACGAGAAAATGAATGTGGATGAAAATTTAATGTCCATTTCTTAAAAAAAATACATTTATTAACTAGACGCAATTTAAAGTTTATGATTGTCGGATTTCAAACATAAGGTTATTGGCCACTTTTAAAAGTGGATTTCCTGTATATCATACCTAAATCATAAAACATATTGATATATTTACGTAAATTTGCAACCTTTAATCTTATTTTAAAGAATCCACGTTTAATATTTTTAACGTATTATAAATATTATGCTTATTTATTATTTATTGGGGCTTATTTAACGATTTTTCTAATGTAAATGAAATATTTTCTAGTACATCCAAACACTTCCTACTGTTATGCGAATAAATGCAATGGAAATATAGTAATGTCGACATGTTTAGTTTGAATTTATTTGTGACTGTTTTAGAAATTCGTAGAATGAGGCTATTCTATTGCTGGAGATGAATATAAGTCTTAAAATTCAAACTCGTGCAGGGTGTCCCAAAAAGGTTGAAACACGGTTTAATTCTTTACTTATTAGAATAGATGGACAATATAAGATACAAAAGTGTTCAAAATAAAGTGCAAAATGTTAAAAATGTCTTACGTTAATTTTCAAAAAGTTACAGTCTAAGTTTCTATACGACCCCATTAAACGAATTTGGTCAATGAAATTTTTTATTTTAATATACCAATATCATTCCAAAAATTTGCGTACTTGTATCTTTAAAATTTAATGAGTCAAACTTCATGAAATTTAATAATAAAATAAATAAATATACCAAAATTTAAATGCAAATTTATAAAATACTTAAAAAAATTAATATGCTTTATAATATTTTCATTAAAACTATTTTTGTGTGCTTAAAGTATATAATAGTTCAATGTTTTACCCTACAATAAAATGACGCAAATTAGGCAATGTTAGTTACATCCAAATATTTAAGGGCTATGTTACACCATTTTCGTGCTGCTTACTACAAGAATGACCCTAATAAAATGGTAAAACATATGGACCTCCAGATTTCAAAATATAGTTTGGGCAGATATTTTTTTTATTTTGACGTCAGATTTTATCACTAATTTTGGTTCTATTCAAAATAAAACATTTGAAAGATGTTTTACATGTTATTTTCAATAGAATAAAAAAAAAAATGTTTTGAATGGAACCAAAAAATTGCATAAAAGTTTAAATTTTGAATTTTTCTTTCAAAAGTTTCAATTTACTTAGTCTGTATCACAAATAATTCTTTGTCTCAATAAAAGGATTTTTTTTTTTTTAAATATGTTATATAATTGCAACTAACAGTTTAAAAATTTCCTTTCGGATAACGCCAAGACTTGATACACTCTATAATGATTAACATATAATCTTACTTTTTTTTAAACTGATATTACATAACTAAAATATTTTGTTTGATACAAAGCAATTTCATTCCTCTATAACTGGAATCATAAAATTTTATCCAGAAATTTTAAACAGGATTCATAGATTTAAATGTAACTAGTGAGTTTTCAAGATAATTTTATATCGTATATTTACATTTCTTTTTATAATTGTTCTATGTGAAATAGTTGAATAAATTTATAAAATGATATCTATAGTATAATGTATGTAATTAAAGAAAAAAGCAAAATTGTCGTGCTTTTGCCTCCAAGGCACGTGTTCTTGCACCTAAAGAAGAAGGGGCACATCAAGCGACAGTACTTGTGTTTATTTTATGTTGTGTAACAAAGTTTTAAAGTTTAAATATTTATCGTACGCCAGTTCTTTAATTTATATATATATATTATTTTTTACCAAAGAAAAGGGAATGGAATTCAAGATCACAGAAAACATTTTGTTGGCTCAAATGCCTGATGCTAAAAATGGGGAACAATTCAGTCCTTTCGAATTTTTTTTTTTTTTTTTTTTTTTTTTTTAATGAAATTGGTGGCTTGTAAGTTCAAATAAAAAGACTCCCCCTCACCGCACGGAAGACCTTCCACCCTGGCCCAAGACCTTCGTGTAATCAGTCATCCTTAATCCATACAGCAGCAGTACGTGAGTCCGATATCTTGCAGCTGATGTGCTTAGTAGTGTAAAATTTTCAAAATTTTCATTGCTAGAAAATGAACATTACACCATTTTCCCTGTTCATTAGCTCCTCCTTGAAGTAATTAAAATTGTCCTTGTCACAAAATTTTATATTTCTCTCTTTGAATCTACTATCTGTAACCACCAATAATCATTATAGTTTGAACCATTTGAACTCACGCTTTCGCTGTGTTTAAAAAGACCAAAAATTTAATTGGCAATTTTCGTACTGCGAAACAGAAAAATAAAATATGCATATAATATCAGTATGGTATATATTGCGATGTATGCATCATGTAGAGTTGCCAACATGTCTAATTTATTCCTTAGCATGATTAGCACGAGCAATTTTTCATACTACGCTTTTGTAGAGTAATTTTCTCTAACATGCAATTACGATTAAGTAAAAAGAAAAGAAAATGGTGAGAAATAAAGGCGGATGCTAACAATTCTACAGAATAAACTAGAAAGGTTGATAATTTTGGCATTGTATTTTAAGTAATATATATAATCGCTTTTTATTATAAAATCAATATACATTATTTTGTTATTTATTAAAAAATATAACAATACGTTTCTTATTTCTGTTTTTTTAACCTTTAACTACACGCGTTTAATATTTTAACACAAGTACACGCGTGGTGTATTTTGTACACCACCAAAATATCAAATCCCTAACAACACACTTGTCCGCAGAACATCCTGAGTAGGTCCATAGGATTTCCCTTTTATCCACAGGACATCCTGAGGATGCCTTTCGGAGAAGACGTGTTGTTAGAAAAATAAAGTAAGTAAGAACAAATATGTATGCTACGGTTGGCAGCAAAAGTATCCGAGCACTAGCAATAATCACTGTCTAAAAAAAGTACACATAACAATTCTTTCCTAAATAAATCCTTGTCGAGTCATGTTCCTAGTCAGTCTAATAACATGATTCGACAAGGACTTATTTAAAAAAATAGAATTAAGTGTACTTTTTTTAGATAAGAATTATTGGCTAGTGCTCGGAAACTTTTGCTGCCGACTGTATAAGTTTTAATTATCAAAACTTTTCATAAAAACTTATGAAAAATCTTCGAATAAATACTTCAATGATAGGTTAGATGTGCAAGCAGCGTGGGGAGAGGGATCCCAAAATCATTTATGTTCTGTTTACTATAAATGGTGTATTTTTTACACCAGCGCGTGTAGTTAAGGGTTAATATAACTGTATTTAAAGTAGAAAATTTAACCAACATCTTTAAAAAATCTAATTTAGATGCATAAAACAGAATGTAAACTATTCTGCGTTAAAGAAAACTGCACAAGTAAAATTATATAAAAGATAAAGTGCTTTTGTTTTCTTACTCTAAAAAATTGAAAAAAAAAAAAAATGTGCTTTATACGAATGTTTTCCTGCCAAAAATCTATCTTTTAAAATAATCTTCGATTGAAATAAGGAATATATATATATATATATATATATATATATATATATAATCTTGATTCATTACAGTATATTTCATATTTAAAATTGTATGTATATAGCATTTTTCTTTCTATCCCAAGGACAAATAAAATAATTTGAATATATTGCGATTTAAAACAGTAATTGGAAATGAATTTTTATTATAGCAAATTAATTCATTTATAATCAATAAGGTGGGCAGTATTCAGCAATACTACAATTTGTTCCTTTGGAAAATAGCATACATATTTTCCAATGAAATGCAGACGAATGATTATATCATTCCTTTACAAAGAATACAGAGGAAAATCGATGCATTTTCAAAGTTGCCAGAGTTGTCAACTCTCCGAATTTATTAATACTGATAACTTTTAGCAAAAATATTCTCTTTATTTATTATCTAAAATTCTGTGTTTAAATTAGACGAAGATAACTTAAGTGGTTTGAAAAAATTCCAGAAGTTCCGAAGTTCTGCATGGTGGTCTTCTGTTCCCATTGTTTAAGTATATTTAATAATACTCTACAGCTTTAAACGAGTTGAAGTTAATAAATACACACTGCAAAAGAAAAAAAATCTTGTTATATAACTGAAAATTCCTAGTAGCAAAGTTGCCCGAAAATACCAGTGCACTATGCATAAAATGCGTTGACAAAAATTCTCTGTAACAGAGCAATATGCGGAATATTTGCACACAACAGGGTTTTTCGATGGGGCACACCGAAAAAATCCTTGCGTTAAATAAAATTCACCAGCTTTACCCATCAGGAACGAACTAGAATCTACCGCATAGTAGTCGACGACGTTACCACTTAGCCACGGAAGTACAATTTGTACTGATATTTGGTACTTCTCCATCTTGATTTAATACCAAGTTTTCCGTATGCAAAACTCAAAAAAATATGTAACCACTAGATAAAATCTCTTATCAGTGGTTACAAAATTCAAGTATTTACAGAAAAAATTTCTTTTGACAGATTAAGATGTAATTTTACATTAAATTTCGGTAGTTTTAGAAAAAGAAATAAAAACCTCTAGGAAAGTTACATTACTCTTTTATTATTTATCAGAAATTTTACAGTGCATGCTAGTGAGAATGCATGTTAGTGCTACGGGCCCGCCATGTTTTTCCTGATTCTTCCGTCATTATATTTATATAGTAGCTTTCTACTAAATTAAACATAGAAACAGGCTATAGAAGATTACTATATCAAAATGTTGGTGGAAGAATCAGTGGAAATATACAAAGCTGTAATAGTATATTCATGAGATAAACGTATATTAAAATGTTAGAGTTGCTTTATATCGTAAACAAAATTTTTCAGATGATTACTGGCTACAATCTTTATTTGCTAGAAATCTGTTTTGATTTTATTTTGTAATTTCTTGCTTAATTAACTCTTAATTAATAATCCTTGCGTAAGATCTATAAATTTTATTAAATTTATTGTTATTATTATTAATATTAATATTATTAAATTTAAAAGTCACACAAAGATATACAAAATATATAAACGAAAATTTCTGCAATTATATTTTAGCTAACGTGTTTTCCTTCAGAAAGAAATATTAATATAGTTTGTGCATAAAAACTGTAAATTCTACGGAGAGCTACAAAAACTAATCAAATATAACGTGATTTAGTGGAAAAATCATTTGCAGTATATTTTAGTAAATTTAGATAATTTCAAAGTTAACGAAATTGTAATATTTTTTTGAGGTTCTATCAGTATATTTAAAAAAGATTGCAGGAAAAATGAATAATTTTTCTTTAAGGATGTATAAAAGAATTTGGACATATTTATTCTCTAAGATTAGTGAATATTGGAAGTAATTTTTAAAGTACGTTACAGATTTTGTAGCTAAAATTACGTACATATTACACACAAAACTGCATAAAAGACTTTAATCCATTGCAGTTTGAAGAAGATAATTTCTTAAAATATGATTTTAATTATCATAATTGTTTTGAAAGTAAACTAAATTTTATTGTAATAAGTGATGTGTATAAAATTAAGAAATCATTTTCAGGGTTATTTAAAGTCGTTTTATACATTATTATCTTTAGATGGCAATTGCTGCAAATATATATATATACATACATACACCCTTGTGCAAATTAATTGAAACAAACTACTTTTTTCGTGAATTTTAAATTCATTCCTATTATTCTTTTATAATCATACTAAATTGTGTTAAAATATGGGTGGGATGAGTAAATCCTTTCCCTAGCAACAATTTCCACCAAACAGAGGGGCTCGTTGAGCGCATGCGCAGAAACTTCTGTAGTAGATGAAAGCTCCAGCTATGATCACATCAGTTGAGAGTCCACTGTCGTTAGAGATGGATATGACGCCGCGAAAGCTTTCAAAGATTGTTACTCTCTCCAAACATACTCCAAAGACTTATAAAGAGATTTCGAAGATAGTTGGCATTAGTATTGCAACTGCGAGCCGTATCATAAAACAAAATGAAGAAACAGGATTCATATCTCCAAAGCGGAGAGTAAAATTTAACCGAAAAAAGAAAACAACTCCAAGAAATGATTTTTTTTCTACTTATACAAAGTAAAAAATACCCTCAAAAGACTAGTGTTGCACTTAATAGAGATTTAAAAGAGCATGGAATAAATATTAACTCATCTACTGTTTGGAGGCGACTTCTTGCAGCTGGTCGGCCGGCCTATCAGTCTATGAAGAAACAGCTTCTGACCTAACCAATGAAGAAAAAGTCGTACTTGTGGGCATTAAATATAAGAATTCGACATTCGAAAATTGGAGGAAAGTACTATTTAGCGACGAAAGCCATTTTTTTTTTATTCATTTTTTTATTTTTTATTTTTTTTGTCTAAGGCCAGCGAACTCAACACGTGCAGAGATCGCCCCGGCGAAAGAATTCGGGATTGACACATCAACCAATTTGATAATCACCCTCAAAAGAAGATGTTTTGGGGTTGTTTCGGTTACAGTGGGGATAGTTCTTTGTAGCCTGTTGACGGTATGATGCATTCTGAGAAACATACTTCTATTTTGCATAAAAAAGTTGTTCCAGAATTGAAGAAACGATACCCTAATAGAACGGGGGATTTTTCAGCAGGATTTTCGCCCGTGCCATACGTCCAAAATGGTGAAGAAATTCATGTCTGAGAACCAAATTTAGACACTGGAATGGACAGAGAATTCTCCTAATATCAACCCAATGGAGAATTTCTGGGGTATGTGCAAGAATCGCCTATTAAGTATGGATTGTACAATTATGGAAAAGCTAATCACAGCGCTAATTCATGTGTGGTGAAAGGACGCAAATATTATAAACGATTGTAAAAAACTGGTAGAATCCATACCAAATCGTGTCCAAATGTTAATAAAGAGTCTTGGGGATCATATTATGGACTAAAAACTATTGATTTTGTATAAATTTAAATAAAATAGCATTTCTTCTTAGTTTTAACAATTTTTCGAGTTCGTTTCAATTAATTTGCAGAAGGGTGTACATATACATATACACACATATACACACACACTTTGCAACGTTGAATTCCTATTAGAATAGTATGGAGAGTTGGACTAGTACAGTTAGAATTCCCATTAGAATAGTATAAACAAGATTATACAAATTAATTTGAAGGTAACAATTCTTTAATGGCAATTATTACTTAAAGTGCTTTTCCATATTAATTTTATAGTCGAAACACATTTAGCAGTGTTCTGTTAATATTAGACAGTGTTTCATAATGTACACTGTAAAAAATATGTCATATTTGCTGACAGAAATTCTCTGTAATTTGAGAAAATACGTTCTGAAAACGTAATTTTTTCATAAATTACGCGTATTTTCTCAAATTACAGAGAATTTCTGGCAGCAAATAGGACACATTTTTTTACAGTGTATGCAAAACACGTGAATTTTCTTTGTCGTTTTAATAGATAGGGCATACATGTTTAATCTCATAAAGTTCTATTTTGAGAATAAGCGTTCAAAAAAAAAAAAAAAGAGGCTAAACAAATTCCTGTGAGTGAAGTTCTGCGTAACGAGATGAGTGACCAAAGTCAGGCATCATGAGTTCGAGACCTAAAATGGCAGTACTCTAACTACTTATTAACTTTTAAACTTCAATATAAAGAATCTGGTAACACCGTGAAATGAGTTTCCAATAATCTTAAGTAATAATGCTATTTGCTATTTATGAAATTATAAGAAAAGTGTGGCAGTTTATTGAGAGTTCAAATGCTCGTCTGAGATAGTATTCACAAAACGGTATATGTCGGATTTAATGTAACTACGTTATCTTCTATAAAAGTAAGTTGTAGTAAAAAGATCCAAAGCGTATGTAGAGTCCAAAAATTTTTGAAAACAATTCCTATCACTTCTAAAGTTTTTTGTTACCTTTTCAAAATTATTGAGTTGTGTGATGCCAGCGCTAACAAAAAGAAAAAAAAATGTCTAATAAGTACTATGCGAGATTCTAAGGTCCTGGAAAAAATTATAAGGTCGAATAAATAACCAGTTAAATTAGGATTTATGCAAATTTGTCGGATAGGAAAGCAATTGAAATACAAAGTATGCAAATGATTTGTTAATTATAATACACTTTTATTAAAATCTAATTTAAACTAATCAAACTAATTACCATATTAAATGTTAATCTTATCTGCTGATGGAAAAAGTATAGGTTGTTGAATTTTTTAGAGGAATATGTTAAATTTTCTGCGGTCTGAGAAAACACGGAATATATGAGGCGACCTATTAACGCATTTAGGGACATTTTAATTATTTTCTGTGCTACTGACAACGATGCTGAGGCAGAAACGATTGTCTGATGTGGAATGCGGAAAAGTCCTTGGTAGAAAGCGAGTGAAATGAGTGGTGCAGCTATTTGCAGGTCCATCGGTAGGTCTAAAACGGTAGTCAATATTTTTTTTTTTAATTGTTCAAAGTATGGTAAATCCAAGCGCCCAGGAAGGCCACGTACACTTTCAAGGAACCAAATATTGACCGTTTTTCGATGGGCGTGTGACGACAAAAAAAAAAAAAAAAAAAAAAAAAAAAAGTCTTCTTTTAAAATAGTTCGTGCTCTAAGCCTATCATGTGCCATCCAAAACGTCCGCAAAATTTTAAGTTCCAACCCGAGGGCACAGTTCGTAAAACTACAACCCCGACCACCCTTAACAAAGAAGCATAAATTAGTTTGCTTAGTATTTTCTAAAAAATATGTTTCGCTTGGAGTTAAATGGAAAGACATAGTTTTTCAGATGAAAAAATACTTCATTTTGATGGGCCAGACGGCTTTTAGAAATACTGGCATGATATTAAAAAAATAAACCTTACTTTTTCATGCGGCAGTATGGAGGTGGATTAGTGATGGTATGGTTTGCTGCTAATCGCACGTTACTAAATGTGGTAATTAATACCACACAAAAAAAAAAAAAAAAAAAAAAAAAAAAAAAAAAAATGCAGAAAAGTATCAAGATATGCTGATTAATACTTAGCTTCCCAATGTCCTACTAGTTACATCAGAAGATTCGACATTTCAGCAGGATAATGCCGGCATTCATGCTGCTCATTCAACAAAAGCTTGGTTCGAAGCATATGAGGTTCATTTCATTTGCTTCATTGGCCATCCTGCAGTCCGGATTTAAACCCAATGGAAAATATTTGGGGCATACTTGCGCAATCTGTTTATAAGTACATGCGACAATATCGGACAAAAAGCGAACTTATCAATGCGATCAGGAATGCATGGGAAAATATCGAAAAAGAGACTTTATTTGGACTTGCTGTAATTATGACTGATCGACTGATAAAAGTCATTGAAAAAAATGGTGAATTTGAAGGATATTGACTTTATATTTTCATTCACAACTCCTCGAACTTATACTGGTTTCCAAGATGAAGAGCCATCAGATTTCTAAATTGTCATTTAATGCTTTGATTATATTTTACATAAATTCCTAACCTCTGTTTATGTTTTTTAATTTCATTTCTAAGAAAGAGTGATGCTAAATTTTTCGTGTTTGACAAAGGTTTATTATGTTTTTGTTATTATATATTTCGTGACCTTATACTTTTTTTCATAGCCTTATAATATGGCAACTTACATAAGGATTACATTTCTAGGAAATGGTTAAATTCCTTTTTGTATAAAAGTGGATTTCAGCCGCATAGTCTATGCGAACTAAATGCGAACTTTGTGTACCTTAAATTACCATTTGTAATGTTGCTTCTTACATTAATATCGTGTTTTGACTCAAAAAAAAAAAGAAATAAAAAGAAATAAAAAGAAAAGAAAAAAAAAGAAAATGAGCTTTCTTACCTAATTCTAATCAGAAGGGGACACACTCATGCTAAAATTAAGATCCTTTTCTGTGAAATGGTTTTGCACATTCATTTCAATTGTAATAAAGTAAATGTGAAACAATAATGCGAAAACTGCCAGTTCAATGTAGTTGCGTGACTTTATGACATTTAATTTTTCTATGATATCATGATTGCTTTTGCAACTGGTATGAAAATCATTAGTAATAGTGTAGATTTTATAGTACACATAAACGGGTTTTGATGACATCTATAAGTTTAAAATGACCTTCATATTAGTCTGTTTCTTTACTAATGAATGAAATAATTTATGTACTATATGCCCTATTTAAATACTTATAAGATTATATACTAATTGAGATTAATAAATTTAATTTTTCTTACCACAGAGACCAAGTTCTAGAAACTTCGTTGCAGAAAATAATACCCTTTATTTAATCGTATCCGATTTACTCTTTTAAAAACTTTTAAAAGCACTAGTGACTAACATTCTACTTACCATGTTATATATGCTTATGTTTTCATAACTTCATTTGGGAAAAACTTCTGAAACATTTTAATTTATATAATTTTCTTTGAAGATGATTTGTATTTATTTTCAGATAATCAGATTATCAAAATTATTATAAGATCGTAAAAATTATTTTGATGAATTTCGATACATATCAGAGTTATACTTTAAAAATAATTCTATTTTTTAATGTAAATTTTGGTTTATCATCACACTTTAGAACCTGCCTTTAAACGTGCACAAAACATTTTTTATTAATATATCTGATTAAGCGCATAATAATTTTCATTTAAAATATAGTTGTTAAATAAAAATAAAAAGGACTTATCGTTTGGTGTTTACGATCATGTGCTTAAATTTACTTTCATTTTCCTTTACTAATTTTGTTTTTTGATGACTTTTATCGATATTTTGCACTTAACTGATAATCATTAGGTAATAATCTTCTCTTTTCTATTACTTTTATGTCCTTTTAAATCATTTTCTATGTAAAGAAACTGAAACTACAGCTTACATAAGAATTACAATTCTCAATTAAAAATTTCATGTTTTGTTATGTTGTAGAATAGTTTTGCGGAACTTTTCGCTTGACGAAAATGATTTTTGAAAATCCGAACGTGACTACTATTAACGGTCCAAAATAAGTTTATCGTACACTGTAAAAAATGCTGCAGTAAAATTACGGGCAAAGCCCGGCAGCAGAGATTCCAGTCAAAGCCCGTAAAAATACATTTAGACGATGAATGGTGTATCGCCAGTAATTTTACGTTGTGATGAAACATACAACCAACCTGCAAAAAAAAAGGGCATTGACCGTAAAATTAAAAGTTAAAGTTTGAGTTTCTCGAATGCTTTAAAAAAGTTTCTTGCAATTATTACACATGCGTGCAGGGAGAAATCCACATCCCTAAAAAATTTATTTATTTTTTTACACGTAAAAGCTAATTTATTAATTTTCATGCGAAGCAAATCGTCTTGGGTAACCCGGGATTCGAACTCAAAATCACCTGTGTCAGATGCGCTTTGCCAACCGCGCCGTTCGGATCACAGAGACTTTTCTTTAAAAAAACAGATATCAAAAGTCGACATCAAAATTGACTAAGTAGACAATAAGACTTCTTCACACACCATAAATTTTAAGCCAGCACAACCGGTTTCGAAAGGACGTAGCCTTCCTTCATCAGGTGCAAAAAACACGTGCTACTGCCTTGGAGGCAAAAGCAGTGTTTTTTGCACCTGATGAAGGAAGGCTAAGTCCTTTCGAAACCGGTTGTGCTGGCTTAAAATTTATGGTGTGTGAAGAAGTCTTATTGTCTACTTATCGTTTGTACACCAGTTTTCCATTTAGTTTTGGCAAAATTGACTAGTTGATAAATCTTGTCATACGCACCAAAAGATTTCTGGAAAAATTTTTAAACCGATTTACAGCACAATATGAAGTAACAAATCTTCAATTATTTTTACAGAACTAGCTATACAAATTTACAGCAACCTATGCTGTATTTATGTTAAAAAAAGTGCTTCATTTTTACAGAAATTTTATACAGTGATTAACTTGTTAACGTTCAAACTATGCATAAAAATTATTTTATTTTAAGACTATTTTAAAATGTAAATTTGCTATTTTTGACAAAATTAACAAGTCAGTCAATTCTCATATTGAAAAAACAAAAGCTTTTTTTTTTTTTTTTTTTTTTTTTTTTTTCTATAAAGACTACGATACTGAATTTTGTGAAAGAAAATCTTACTATTTTTCGAAATCATTTTTATTTGTAAACGGACTGGATTGGATTTGGGAATAAGGCCGATTGACTGCTGTAGGTCCTAGGCCTCAGGGGGGTGCCCTCCGAGGAGTCTTTCTGAGGGGTCCTAGCCCGTATTTACACAAGTTTCGGAGGAAACCACGGAAAACTCCGAACGGCTAGGCTAATGAGCGCGACCTGTGACCGAGCCCGGGACCTCACGTCTACCACCTTTGAGCGCAGAACCGCTCGACCGCTGGTGGGCATTTTTTATTCGTAAACACTAGCACTAAAGAGGTAGTCTTATTTCAAGGTTCTCATTAGAGGTAAATAATAGGTGAGAATTTCTCACACTTTTTCAAAAACAAAATGAAACTTTTGAAAACTATGTGAGATCTCTGAAAGTTAATCGAGACGCAGAATAAACTTTGAATAATAATAATAAATAATTTACATAAATACAGAGACTTTGTATCTTCAATTAATACGATTTTTTTCATGGTTTTCGATCTTTATGGTTTCAGTAGTGGGTGCAAAGAAGAAATAAGTAGAGCTTAATTCTTATTCATCCAAACAGGTTTTCATTATAAAGCCAATTTCAAACTGTGTTTATGAAGTGTTAGGCGTATTTGCAATTTTTAGAATAGCAGAAGAGTTTTTTTTTTTAAAGCTGTATTCCACCGAAGGGTGCCCACCAGCGGCCGAGCAGTTCCGCGCTCAAAGCTGGTAGACAAAAGGTGCCGGGTTCGATCCCAGGTAGCGCTCGTCGGTCTAGCAGTTCGGAGTTTTCCGTGGTTTTCTTCGAAACTTGAGTAAATACGGGCTAGGACCCTTTAGAAAGACCCCCAACGGAGGGTACTCCCCCTCTGGCCTAGGACCTATAACAGTCAATCGGTCTTATTCCCAAAATCCAAATCCATTGAATGAAGAAAGGACTGAAGTATTTCGAGTGCAGAACCTGCTATATATGATGTAATGTACAGTCGTGGAAAAAAATCGCAGCACTCGCTGTAATTTCATTATTAATTGACGCAAAAAAATTTAATAGACATCATTCAACAGGAAATGTAATGCACTTTTTGAAAATGCTGTCGAATTTTGAATTAGGGGTCATCTACATATTCAAATGAGCGCCATCTTTGATTTTTTTCGATAGCAACACCCAATTTTGACTTCATATTTGAATTTCTGAGAGTCTGGCAGACGGAAAAATATGCTGTTTGTATACTTTATCTTTAGTATTTATAGAGTTATAATAAAAAATGTGTTAGGGGGTTATCTATAAATGTAGAAAAATAAAATTAAGATCCTTTAAAAATTAGACAAAATTTAATGTTTTACACCGGAAATCTTTCAGGAAAAACAGAATTATAAAAATTAATAAAAATATTGACCTTTTTCCCAGTTCCTTAATGATCCTGAATTCAGTTTTTTGGATTTGTATATACTTCAGTACTTTTTTAGATAATTTTAGATCTATTTAAATACATTACACTTGCGATTTGTCCAGACTGTACTCTTTGAAAAAGTGCAATGTTTTTCAAGTAAAAGTGTCTATTATGCCTGTACGGATCACCAGTAAAGCTTAAAATTTCTTTTGTAGGTGTAACATAATATACGAAATGAAATAATATATACAACAACGCATAAACTAAATCTTTTCGGACAAATTATTGTAAGGGTTCATGAAGTAAATATTAAACAATTTTAATTGCACTTACCAGTTTTGGGTCAGTTGAACTCTTTGGAACAGTACTATCTTTTTTATAATTTCTATGAAAATATAATTTCTTAATTAACCCTTTCGCGACTGCTGACGTAGATTCACGTCATTTCAAAATCTGTAACTCTCTCAGTGGGCGTTTCTTTCGTAATTTGTGTGTTACTTATTTCTTAAGTGTGTACCCAGTGTTCATATTTTTGCAATAAAATATACTATGGATAGAAATATATTGATTAGAAACAATATAATCATAATGTATATCCATTTGTAATATAATTCTGAATACAGAAAATTTGTTCTGAAAGATTTTATTTTGAGAGAATAACGCCCCTAGGCGGATCTTACTGTGAAAAAGACAAAATCCTGCGGTCGCAAAAAGTGTTAAAATATCTGTACTGATAAGTATAAAGGATTTAAGTCCAAAAATGTCGATTTTGAGTTAAGTACATAGTCAGACTCAGAAAAAAATTCTCTGTCGATTGGCATAAAGTATTTAAATCCATGTCATTTAGTTTTTGAGAAAATCCATTGGTAAAAAAAAGATTAAAATCAGAAATTTAGCATTAATCTTTGGTATAAAATATTTAATTCATTTTTTTCCCTTTATTAAATGAAGATTGGCAATCACTGAATGGTATAAAGCGTATAAACCAACATAATCCCTTTTTCCTAATCGATTCTGCTGATTAGTTTTTAGTTAGTTTAACTTTATTTTTCGTCTCCTGAAAAATCAAGGATATGGACTTAAATCCTTTATACTTATCAGTACAGATATATTTATAAAAGTAAAAGTATATTTTTAAAAATATATAAAATTAAAATATATTAATAAAATTTTAAAGACTAAAGTATACTTAAAATAAAAATCCTCCCCCCCCCTCCTACAAAATAAATAAATAAATCAAGCAATATATGAAGCAAATGATTAAGTTTTTAACTGTGACAGTAGTTAAAAAACAATTTTACAAGTCTGGCTTGCATTCCAATTCCATTCGTTTTTTTTTTTTTTTTTGTTTTTGTTTTATGACAATTTTTACATTTAACCTATTTTTCTATTTAAAACATTAAACCCCGCCTATTTAGTTATTTTTTGTCTTCTAGTGTTCGTTTAAAAGATTCAAAATTTATCACCAGTAATCGATGAAGAATATACCACTTATGCATATTTTTGTGAACATAAAATAAGGGGTTTAACACGAATACTCAATGTCACATTTACTTTTCTTTTCTGTATTGTTTTGTTTTGAAGAACGATGAAGGTGGGGCTTGTCTTCTTTAGAAAACAGGCATTCCTGATAGTAACGCTAATGTCTAAAAATCATCATTTTTATTTCATTTCTTTGCGTTTGACGTTGTTGTTATATAATTTGACCCGTAAATAAACAATAAACATATTTTGTTTAATTTTCTTTGTTATTTTTAAAGATTTGATTCGTTATCGCAAGCAAAACTTTATAAGAGACGGCCCCCTAAACCACTCCAAAATAAAGATTTATTTATATCTCGAAAACTAATAACTGGAATGAGCTGCAAATTTGCACACCCATATTTTTCAGCATTAGGATTCATTTTATGTAAAAATTAATATAGGTCATAATTCATAATTTTTATGAATATGAATTTATTAATATTTTTCAAAATTAAAAATATTTTTTAGAATTAAAAGTAATGATGGATTATGTTTGGGTTTCTTCACTGTATCTCGTAAAAAAAAAATTATATCGATCAAGTTATTTTTTGTGAAGATATTAATAAAAGTTTGAACTATGAATTTAACATTAGCACCTTCAAACTTTGAACACTTATAACTCAGTGAAAAAATAAGTAAAATATACAACCAATATACTTTTTCGTGTTGTCGCGATCCCAAGAATTCAAATATAAAATAAAAATGGGGGCATTACCAGTGAAAAAATAACGCGTTTTAATATGTAGACGACCCCCAATTCAAAATTTCAGTTCATTTTCTGAAACTACTTACAATTTCCAGTCGAATGATACCTATTACATTTTTCTACATCTATTAGCAACGAAGTTACGTCGAGTGCTGCGTTTTTTTTTTTTTTTTTTCCCGACTGTACATATCTGATGTTCGTATTCAGATAAAACAGCTTTGTTTTTTAACAGTGAAGATCATACATAATAATCATAAGACTTACCTTCAAATGGTTAATATACATATTCATTTTATATTGAAATAAACTTTATTTTAGCATATTGTAAAAAATGCATTCTGGAAACAACATTAAAATTTTCCGTTTTCTTAGGCTTAACTAAAGGGTTAAGAGCAATTAGAATGCTGTATGCTGAAAGAAAAAAAAAACTAAAATTAAAAAAATGCGTTTAGTGGATAAAACAATTATTAGGTTGTAGTTTGTGTTTTAAAAATCTGGCTTCAAATCAAGAAACCATTTTAGCTTTCTTTTTTAAAGTTTTCGTGTTAATAGACAAAGAAAATCCATTTCATCAATATCAATTACTCACTTTCAGTCAGATGGAAATTTTTTGAATTAAATTAAGAAAACAATAGCTTATTAAAACCAATGGATGTTTCTATACGTCATGCGTGCATAATTAAACATATTCAATTAGTATAAATAAAAATCATAGTTTCAGTTTGAAAATGGAAGAAAATGGAATTCTCTCTTGATGTCACTGAAATGATAGCATTTGAAGAGATTTTCTCATAAGAAAATGGTTTGATGAAAGATAAAAGCAATTTGCGTAGATTAACGGCTTTTTCTCGTAAAAATTCAAAAAATTATACTTTCGAAACATCAATTTACGGGCTACGACTGTTTAGCTAGCAAAACGGTCATTTCCCGTAAAATTATACGGTTATTTCCTAAATTATGCTTCCAAAACATTAATTAACGGATTATGACCGTTTAGGTAGCAAAACGGTCATTTATTCTAAAATTATACGGTCAAATACCGTGATTTTACAAATTTTTTTTTATAGTGTATTGCAATAAAAACATTAACTATGTCCAACTTTTTTTTTTTTTTTTTTTTTTTTTTCCTCTTTGACATGAGAATTAGTTCTTATATTCAAGAGAGATAAATAAAAAAAGTGGTTTTTTTCCTTTGGCATCAAGTCAAGCAAATATTAAAAATATATTGATAGAAAACGTGCGAAAGGAATTTTAAGAAATCAATATGATGACAGTACCAGGAATATAACTTCATATTTTAAGGTGAAGAATCAGCTGTTTACATTGTATATTTAAACCAAAAGATAACTATTATATTAATTTATATAGAATAATAGTATCGAACAAGTGAAAATTGCATTATTTGACACAATCTTAGTGAAATTTAACCATTAGATGATTGCCAATTTTATATCCAAATGAACTTAATTAAGATACCTACCATAAGTTTTCGATATTATTCTTTGGCTTTTGAAAAACTTTTAAGTTTTTTCCTGAATATAGGAAGCCTTTGGCACTAAATAAAAACTTGTAAAAGACCGATTTATTAAGGCTGTACATCAGTTAGATTTCCTCTTTCTTTCTTCCCATGTTATGCAATGGGATTTTTGTTGCTTTGTTTTATAAGCATATCTCATTCAAAAATAAAGTTTTTCAAATTCTGTTTTTTGAATATTACTCTTTGAATATGTTGCCTTTTAGCTTAGTAAGCAATTTTTTGAAAAAGTAAATTTACATAGTTTGTTTAGAGAACCAAACTTAGGGTCCTAAATTTACTTAATGAAATAAAATATTTAAGTTTTTTTTTTTTCCAAAAAATTGCTCACTAAGCTAAAACGCGACGTATTCAAAGAGTAATATTCAAAAAACTTCCTTTTTGAATGAGATATCCTTATAAAATGAAGCAGCAAAACTTCCCATTGCATAACATGGGAAGGAAGAAAGGTAGCTATCTGACTGATGTACAGCCTTAACCCTTTGCGGCGCAAGACAATTCAGATCATTTAAATTATACTGCCACCGGAATTCATGAACTAAATTAAACTAAAAGAAATTTTAAATTTTAAGGTTAAAAAAACCGGCCTTTTCTGATATGTTATAAACGTAAATTTTTACTAAAAAGTTTCCGGGAGGAATTTTTGCAGCTGGATCTTAAATTTTGCGTCCTCACAGCAAGGACACCGCGCGTTAAGGGCCCTCTTCACTCACCTCCGCCGGAAGCCGAAACTAATGTTATTCTATGGGAAATTTTTCTTTACAAATAACTTATTAACTAATACATATTTTTAAATTCTGTTTTCACATTCTGAAAGTTCCCAGCTGTTAAATTGACGCACCTTTTCTAAAATATTATTTTTTTAATTTTTTATATTTTATTTTGAAGCTGCAAAATACGAATTTTCAATATGTGAAATTTTTTCATTTGCAATTTCGAAATAAAATATTAAAAATTAAAAAATTACACTTTTAAAAAAAGTCCGTCAATTTAAGAGTTGGGAATTTTCTGAATGTGAAAACAGAATTTAAAAATATGTATTAGTTAATAAGTTATTTGTAAAGAAAATTTCCCCATTGAATAACATTGGCTCGGGCTTCCGGCGACGGTGAGTGAAGAGGGCCGTTAAGGGGTTAAGAGAGAAGATCATTTCTTTCAGACAGCGAAAAAGAATTGTCACTATTTTTTGGTGGTCCAACTTAAATAAAGCAGAAATGTCGGCAATATTCAGTTATATATATATATATATAACTTATTTATTTTCAGCAGCTTCAAAACGCAAATGTATGCATTTATTAATTACAAACTTTGTTATGTATAGCTGTATCTATATGAAAGAAGGAACAATATTTAAATGCGTCTGTGTGGGAAAAACAAGATTATCCAATAGTATTATATAGTAAAAAATAATGGGATTGCATGTTTTCATCTTTAGTTTCATCAGCATCTGAAAATTTGAGATGATTATCAGCTTTGATAAAAATTAATCTCATTCTTTAGTGGCACTTTGTACTCTAATTTGAAGATTATTTCGTCTGTCATCAAATATTTTTTTAGTTATTATTAAATAAATCTTAATTTAGATGTTATCATACATAATATTTTTTCCCTAAAAAATAATTAAGTAATTTGACTCCCTTAATAAAACCTCTTTTATGTAAAACATCAGGAACTTTAAACATTCTGGTGCATTTCTTCTCAAATTTCTTTTCATTTCGTCTTTCAAAACTTAAGAGATTTCCTTATCCTATATTCTGGCCTCAAATTTTCAGTGAGGTTATAGCTACATAATTAATAATGTAACTTTCAGCATGTTAGTAACCTGGAAAAAAATTTACAGTGTGTTAAGCTTTTCAAAATCTTTTGAAGCGAATTACTTATCACAGTTTTAAATCATATGTTAAATCATCTGTCTTGAATCATTCATATCATGCGTCCAAGTATGAAATAAACGTGATTACAAGTAGTGTTTAGTAATCTCTGGAGATGGAACTAACGAGTGCAGAGAAAGAGTTAGATGCCTAATGGAAAATATCTAAAATATTCACGATATCTAAGGAATCATGTTGCATTTGTTAGGAAAGACTTCTGCTTTTTATCTTTTCACGACTTGATAAACATCACATAGCCAGCCGACAGAATTGAAGTTATTTCTTTATAATCATGATTCATTTCTATTATTCGCTGTAACTTTCGAAGCTTCTATTTAATATTATTATTACTTTTCTTTTTTGTCCCAAAATCTCTTTATTAAAACTTCAAGTTATTGTAAGAGAAATATAATTATTAATGAATTTGAATGTATATTTCTAGCACTATATTACTGTAATGGGTAGTATTTAGACATCTTTTACTTACATGCATGGCTAAAATTTAACATATAAGATTTTGACTAATAATAAGATAAAATATATTTATATATTTGTATACAGAATAGAGCCCAAAATGATTAAAACGCGTCTTTGTTCTTTACCTATTAGAGAAAAGTGAACAATGAAAGTTTCAAAAGTGTTCATAATAAGGTAGGAAGTAAAAACAAGTCTATAAAATTTATTCCCATTAATTTTTAAAAAGTTACACTTTTTAAATTTTTTACTACCCCTCTACAAACATTTGACCAATTAGAAAGTTTTTTTTTTATTTTATTTTATTTTTAATATAATTTTATCATTTTATTAGTTTTCTATGCAATTTTTATAATTAACTCTAAAAGTTTTCTCCCTCATTCAAAGCCTTTCACTAAATTTTTGTTCAAATAATGCAGAAAATTTTAATTTAATGTTATACTTTTAGATATTATGTATGACTTATGAAACAAAGTCAACTTTACAGCATAAAATAAATTAAAAATATTGTAAAGAACATTCTTACAATATTTTTAATCCAGTAACTCTTAAATTACGTAGCATTCAGACAGATAAAATCTATGCTTGTAAGCAGAGTTTATCTAATTTGTCTTGAGCTACATAAAAATTAACTTTTCACACTTTCTTTTGCTATTGTCATAATTTTTGCGGGTACACTTTTATAAATCTTCATAAATCCTGCTAATATTTTATATATTTTTTAAAACACTTCTTCGTTGGAAAGAGCTTCATAGAGTTGCAACATTAAAACCTTCTTGCTTTTCGGCTGTTTGATAGGATCACTCAATTGAATCATGATGATCAGCCGAGCATAAGATAATCCTAAGGAAAGTGATAGACAGCAAATAATATGACGCTCATTTTTTGTAAAACAATGGCTGACTTTTTGGAATATTGAAAAATATAGCTGTTTCTGCATTAAAAAGAGTAAAAGAAAATGGCAAAAATATGATTTTTTAAGGCTTTTTGATCAAGAGATTGTAATTATTTAATATTTCATCTAAAATGTTTCACCACAGCAAAAATTAAACATCCTTTTTACATTTTTTTTTTTTTTTTTTTTTTTTTTTTTAAATAACTAAAAGGTTCAAAGGTGATTAAAAAAAAAAAAAAAAGCATTTATTTGTGCTCTAAAACTCCCACATTCAAATAAATGACACACATTTTTTTTTTTTTTTTTTTTTTTTTTCATTTATCTTTTAGAATCTTTTAGGATACTTGGGAATTTCTTCTAACTTAATTTGAAATTTGAATAAAAAAGAATTCATATTATTTATTTTTACATTTTTTTCTTTTCCAATTTTTGTGAAAGAAAAATATACATGCGTTAAAGTGTTTTTTTTTTTTTTTTTTTTTAATCAAATCTCTTCGCTAGTACTAGAACTTTATTTCGTTCAATTATTGCAACTGAAATATCAAACAAATAATAATAATAAAAATAAAATAAAATAAAATAAAAGTATGTGTGAAAAACAACTTTTGCAATTCTTTTCCTTATCTAAAATTATAATAATTAATTCTACCTTTATTTTTTATTCTACCTTTAAATATACCTTTATTTTTTGTTTTGTAATAATATACATTCTTAGGGCTTGTATTGTAAAAATATTTTTCTTGAAAAAATATCCTTGTTATGGTAAATAAAAAATGTCACCTCAAATAAGCGAAAAATTTTATTTATTTATTTATTTATTTCTATTCTTTAAAAAAAAAATATTTCCTTATTTATTTATTGAGCAACTTGTTTTTAAACTGAATGCTTCAAAAATATTTTACTGCGATATATAACACTTTTGAATACACTGTAGGGGGGGGGGGGGGAATAAAGGCAGTAATATGCGCTGGCGATTCGACTAAAAGCAGTTTTTCCAGTAAAAACAAATTCATCATAGGTTAAGGAAAAATGAATTATAGCGCGTTTCCTGGCACAGTATACTTGATTAAATTCTTGCTTTAACCATAATATATTTGGTGCATTCTATTTATCTATAGATTGTTCTGAGAAATCGAAAACTCAGAGCATAGCCATGTGGGATTTATTGTATTCCTGTTTATAATTATAACCTATCTTTAGTAAGTGGCATTTGAATTAGACGTTGCAACTAGAGAAATTATTTATGTAAATCTCAACTTTAACCGAAGAGAAAAAAAAAAAAAAAAAAAAAATCATGTGAAAAACATCTAGTTGTTGATAAGTTGAAATTTCTGCTGGGATTTTCCGAGGTGTGGATGCATTTGAATGATAAAAAAAAAAAAAAAAAAAAAATTCTATTGGCCATCTGTTTAAAATATAGATAAAAGGATGGTGTGAGTATGTTGGTGTTGGGAGTTACAACCCTACACAACCCCACACAACCCCTGTAAAACCCTACACAAGATGTGTTAGGGTTGAGTACAAATGACAGCAGTAGGTTCCAGGCTTGGGTGGGAGGTGGGGGGGGGGTGAGTTCTTTAAGTTGTGGGGAGGCCTATTGACTGCACTAGGGTCCTAAGCCTGAGGAGGAGTGCCTTCCGTGGGGGGGGGGGTCTTTCTAATAGGCCTTGGGGGGAAGTGCCTTCCATGGCGGTCTAGGTCTAACCCGTATTTACGGAAGTTTCGGAGGCATCCACAGAAGGCTCCGAACGGCGAGGCTGACGAGTGTGACCTGCGACCAAACTTGAACTTCACTTAGATAAATGGAATCCAAGAAAACTGAACAAATTTCGTAAAAAGGAACATTACATGTGGAATAATTAATACTCGTATAACAATGTTATGAAAAAATTTACTTTCAGGAATATTCGAGGAAGAACATACTCAAGAATAAAGACTAGCAAATCTAAGTAAATCGTCACAAGAAATCTGCTTTTCGTACGTAAGAACTAATTTTCAAAATCTTTGTTGAACAATCTTCTGTATTAATCTCTATAAAAGTATTATATCTCTACCCTTAAAAGAATAGACATTGAATAAATACTTAGTCACTTTTGAAAAATAATTTCTGTATTCTGTTCGTAATAGTTTTGCAATCTACTTTTACTATAGCATTATCTACTACATTGTAGCTTTTATAATTTTTGCGACCTATTTATGATAATTTTGTATCTGATTTTTTACAATACGGTTAATATTCGATGTTGGAGCATCGTTCTCTATAATATAGTATTTTGTTACTTTAACTAAAAGTAAGAAGGCAGATAAATACAATATATAAACGAATGTTGAATCAATTTTTTAAATTTGTTATAAATTCAGTAGCATCTCAATAAACAGAATCTCATAGTATTAAATAAAAAAAAATCCTGTTTACATCTTAGTATGCATATTATTACAATGGGATTATGTGTAGAGTTTTTTCGCAGAATCATAGAATTTTTCTTTAAACAATGGATTCATCATTTATAGGCAGGTTTAAAAATTTTATTTTTATGTTCTATTGTATTTCTGTTTTTAATATTATCACCAAACTTATTACGTCTTTTCAAATTTCCAAATAATTTTTTCTCCGAAGACTATGTAAATTTTATTTCATTAAATCATATCTACCCATACATAATGCAGTATTTCAGTTCGCCCAAACATTTAAAGTAAAACACCAGTGTTTGCCACCCTCACAAAAGACATGTTAAAATAATCATTAATTAACATCTATGAATTTGAATCCTCTCGTGCGACATTCTCCGGTTCTAGCGCTTGCGAATTCAAATTCATAGTTGTTATTAAACGCTTATTTTAACATGTTTTTTGTGAGGGTGGCCAACACAAGGGAAATTTTAGGGGTGGTGAACACTGGTGTCTTCACCTTAAGTAGAGTTTTATTGTCTTGCATCACTAAAGAATTTGCTTTATTAAGACTAAAAATGTGAGAGGTATTCCAAATGAATAATCTAAAAGTCTAATACTACAAGTTTTATTTTTTGAAAAAAATCACTTTGTATAGCAAATATGCATTTAGTTATTATGTTTTCATATCATTTCTGAGTGCATTAAAATTTATTGCTATAAATTCAGAAGACGAAAAATCCCTAAACAATTAATAAATGTTAAAATGTCAAAAAAAAAAAAAAAAAAAAAAAAAAAAAAAAAAATCATCGTATACACCTCTAATCGACTTGACATATAAATGCTTTGAGCTTTCAAAAACAGGAGCAAGGTCAGCAAAAAAGGTTAAACTTTTGTGACAAATTCCCCGCTGTCACCAGTTATGAGCAATCAGTAAGCATTATTGCGATTTCAAAAAAAAAGACATATGTATCAATAAATTCTAAGAGACACTTCTTGACATCTTTTAAAGCTACTTAGATATTTTAGATCAATGAATAGAACCCTAATTACTCCAGGAATTTTTTATAACGCAGAAGAAAAATTGCAGGTAAAATTATATGTCTTTCATTCTTTTTTTTTTTTGTTGTTAAAAATATGTAATACAAAATATATTCATCATATTCACTTTTCCCCTACACACAAAAGATTCTTAAAACATTTTAGAGAGTTAAATACAACGGCATTTAAACTTTTAAATAATCTCTATAATTGATTGCATGCAATACATTGAGTAATAAGAAAATGTTATTAATGTATAAAAATAAATAATATTTTTAATTTCAATGACAATAAATCTAATACTCATAATAAGTAGGAAGTAACTGAAGGGATCAAAATTGTTTTATTTATTTGACAGCTTTAAGCTCTATAGTTACAACAACTTTTGAATAGATTGATCCATATTGCATTTCACAGAAACAAATGCACAGTATTTTGCAGACATAGGATATCACAATCATCAATGCCCTTACCTGTCGCCAATTGCCTACTGCGCAGCACCAGTGCAATGTAAAAAAATCCCAACCAGCCAACCATGCCCTTACCGGGATTCGAACCCAGGACCTGAGGATCCACATGGAAGCGCCCTACCGACCAAACCACCGGGCCGGCATCAAAATTGTTTTCCTTAAATTAAAAAAATATTGCCACTTTTTAAAAAATTGTTTAACTGAATTATAGCTAATTCAGTAACATGTTAATCTAAATTATAGTTAACTCAGTAACAATGTTCAACATCATATATCCAAAATTAGTGCACCACAGTATATATATTTTATAATACTACATTTTAAAATAAATATTATAATAAAGGTTTATTTTATGTAGCTAATTCAAGAGATATTATTGTTATTTTCTTTAGACATCTATAAATTTGCTTTTAGTTGTTTTTCTTTGCTACAGTGACATTTAAAAAAAATTAATTTTCATTCAATTCGTTACGGCCTTTGTTATTGTATCCGAAAAAATGTTAGTTTTAATCAAATATGAAATTTATATATATATATATATATATTCTTTATACACCTATTAAAATATGCATATTGTTACGAAAACGTTGACAATTTTTTGTGAGATAACTGGTTCGTAAATAAACAGGCAAGTTCCAGTCCATGAACATTCCTGAAAACAAGCTAAGAAAAATTTTACCCCAAACAAAAAAGTCACGATAGTAGATTACAATTACCGCAGAGCAAATATCGCTTGCTCTGAAATAGTATTCTACAGATTATTACAGAATCCCTCATTGGCGATTCACTGGCACAGTTTAGAGTTTAATAGAATCACTAACGTGTAGATAGTGTAATTTTGTTCTATTCGGCTAGAATGAATGGCGAGAAACGAGGCGTTATACCAAACCCATCAACACCGCTAAATTAGAAAAAGGCTTTATTAATTCTTGCTACCCTGAAATAATATTTTCCGCCAAATTTGGTCGCTAATGTCGCCAAGTGACTAAATTTTTTGCCAACGCAAATTTTGGTTTTGGCGTAGAACTCTAGTTTGGTGTCAAATTTGAACAAACTTTTTAGTTTATTATTGCCAAAGTGTGGAAAGTCTAATTTAAAAAAGAACGGAGTTTTGGAATTTTCCGGAAAGGTTCATTGGTTTTCTAGCGCAAAACTAACTTCTTCGAAAAGTCTATAAATGACTAACAAAACTGTGAAAAAGGAAGAGTCATTATTGATGATTGTAGACTAGAACTTGCCTATTTCTTTACGTGTTACTTTCTATACGGTATTACAGTCGGGAGCAAAATTATTGAAGCACTAGCAACAATTTCTACTTAAAAGATGCGCCCCTAATACTGTTTTATTAAGTAAATATTTGTCGAGTTATGATCTTAATCCTATACTGTTTATAAAAAAGTAAGTTGATAATAAAAATTAGCGATCAAACTATATATATATATGAAAAGTAAGGGTATGTGCTTCAATAATTTTGCTGTTGACTGTACAGAAAAGGTGGGAAGAGGTCGCAGTTCTTTCATTTCCACGAAAGTGAGCGTTGACTTATCGCCAAATTAAGGAAACTAGTATCCATATTTGGCGAAAAATGCTAGTTTAAGATTTCTAAAGTTTGGAATCTCTAACTTCAATAGGAGTCGAGTTTTATATTTTCTGGAATGATTCATTGGTTTCTAGCGCTGAATTACCTCGAAATTTCTATAAACCACTGACAAGAGTCTCGATTAATTCAAATTCAATGGTGCAGTTAATGATTGTTCCTCAATTAGCAAAATTCCTGCTCTGTATTTAATCTCGTTTACTTGACTTCTGTAGTACAAAAGACTGTTTTATTGGATTATTTGTAAACATTCGTTTATTATTAATTTTTGTGATACCAATATATATATATATTAAATTGTTTCCAGAATATTCATTAAATGAAGTGCATTCGTCGACTAGAACCTGCTTACATCTTTAAAAATTACTTTCTACACGCAAAAATGTCAACAATTTTCATATCAGTACAATTACGGACTCTATCTACTGGCTGAATATTCATTAAGCAAAGTGCATTCGTCGACTAGAACATCTTAAGTATCTCCAAAAGGGAAAGTCACAGAAAGACCAAAAAAGGAGGTGCACAAGTGGATATAACAAACTTATATACCAATTTGCAACGTTCTACGTCCAGGTCCAACCGTTTTTGAGTTATGCGAGATACACACAGAGATACACACATGCATACAGACGTCATGAAAAACCGTGCAAAATCGTAAATAACTTTAAAACGGAAGCTCGTATCAAGACCAAGTTGGAAGTGTATTAGTCCAGTCAAAATAGGGAAAATATAAAAGAAAAAAAAAGTGCAGTTTTGAAATTTGGCACAACCATAGCCAAGAGTATCCTGAACAACATATTAAAAGCTCCCATCCGTGGGGGGTAAGCGGGGGGCAGGGGCATTTAAAGGGGGACACATTTCAGTTTTTACTAAATATTTTGAAAACCATGAGATTTAGAAAAAAATCTCAATTACAAAACTAATTTGCGTGAAATTTCCTACAAAAATATCTTTTACCTTTTCTTTGTGTGATCTATAGGGGAAATGTTTAGAAAATATAGGGAGACGAAATGTCACATTTTCTTGAAAAATGTTTTTTTGCAGTAGTAAACTAAAGACTGTAATTACAAGGGATTTGGTCAAATACTTTCAACTTATGCATTAATTATATACGATGGGGATACTTAAGGGTAATATAGCAAGATTTTTTTTTAATAGCTTTGAGGCAAGTAGGGGCAAATGGCGTTTTGAGTACCAATTCAGATAACGAAGACCAAAAATTGACAAACAGAAAAAAAAATTCTACAGTTTTCAAAATGGGTACTGTCATAGACGAGGGTGTTCTGAACAACATACTAAAAGTCCCCACCTGCGGGGTGTAAGCGAGGGGCAGGGGGGGGGGGTTTAAAGGGGACACTTTTTAGTTTTTATCAAATATCTTGAAAAATATAGGATTTAGAGAAAAATTTCGATTACAAAATTAATCTATGTGAAATTTCCTATAAAAATGTTCCTCACATTTTCTTTATATGACCAATAGTTTAAGAATGATAGGGGAGGAAAAATAGCATTTTCTTGAAAAATACTTTTTTGAAATAGCAAAATAAAATAAAATGTGTAATTAAAAGGGTCAAGATTAAATATTTTCTACTTATGTAAAAATTATGTACGAAAAGGCTACATATGAGTAATATAGGAAGTTTTTTATGTTTTAAATAACTTTGAGGCAAGAAGGAACAAATGGCTTTTTGAGTACCAATTCATTTAACGAAGATCGAAAATGGAAGAACAATAAATAAATAAATAAATAAATAAAAATAAAAATTATGCAAGTTTAAAAATGGAGGACATAAACATAAGGATAATAGGGCAAAATAACATATTAAACGTCCCCGCCTGTGGGGCTAAATGTGGGGCATTCATTCTCTCTCTCTCTCTCTCTCTCTCTCTTCTCCTTCTTCTTCTTCTTTTATGTACATTTCTTAAATATTTTGAAAACTATCGGTTTAAAGAAAAAAAACGTATTTGCAAAATTAAACTATGTGAAATTTGTTTCAAAAATGTCTTTTACCTTTCCTTTATGTGATAAACAATTCAGAAAATGTTGAAGAATGAAATATCGCATTTCCTTGAAAAATGCTATTTTTTGCAATAGTAAAATCAACTACTGTGCGTAATTAAAATGGTTCAGGTCGAATATTTTTTGCATGAAATATATATTTATATAGCGATATATATGTGTATGGTAAAAGGGGCTATGTAAGAATGATATAGCAAATATCGCGTGTTTTAAATTTTTTTGAGGCAAACAAGCGCAAGCAATATTTTGAGTATCAATCCAGACGACGAACACTAAAAATTGATGAATAAAAAAAATCGTATAGTTTTAAAAATTGGTATAATCATACAGGAATGGGTATCCTTAACAACGTACTACGTGTCCTATAAACAATATACTAAAATTTTCTGCTCGTCTAGGTCATTTAAAAGAGACTTCTTCATTTTTTCTTAAATATCCTGAAAACTATGGAAAGAGAGAAAATTTAGAGGATAAAATTAAATTCAAAATTAACCTACTTTACATTTGCTATAAAAATATCTGCTACAATTTCTTTGAAGGATCAATAGTTCAAAAAATACAGGCAAATGAAAAATTGTATTTTAAAAAACTCCTTTTAAGCAATAATAAGGTCATTAAAGACCATAATTAAAACAGATCAGATGAAATATTTACTATCTATACAAAAACTGTATATGAAAGAGGGTTATGTATGAGTGATATAGCGAATGTTCTTTGTATTTTTCTGCTCTTTTAACTTGCCGCCTTTTATCTTAGTGGGCAAGAAAAATAAATTGCATAGTTTGCAAATGGGTTAAGTCATAGCGGTAAGTGTCCTAAATAGCATACTAAAAGTCCTCGGCCATCGGAAGAGGGGGGTGAGGGGTGGGGGAGAGGGTTCTTGCCAGAGTCATAATTTAATATTGCTTCGACCTCTCTGCAATCACTTGCTTTTGAGCTATCGTGTACACAGACTAACAAACTAACAAATTAACACACTAACATGCTAACAAATTAACACACTAAGATGCTAACAAACTAACACACTAATAAACTAAGAGACACCCTACAGACGAACACCATATCATTTCTGTTATTTTCGAATTCCTTACACCTCAAAACGTGTAAAAAACTGAAAAAATCAAGGTCTGAAAAACTAAAAAAGTCGAAAATTTTCACTATTATCTAAGTTTTCCATTCCTATAGTATGGTGGAGAACTAATAAAGTATGATTTTTTAAAGTATTTTTCCTGTAATTTATTTAAGGGAGGAAAGAAGTAAAATATTTTTAAATTGACTTAAAAATAATCAGACATTTAAGGGTTATTATATTGTACTTATTATACAACCCCTGGCAAAAAGTATCCGATCACTGAAAGATGTGTCTAAGATACGTTACTATAAAAGGCTATTTTTCTAAAAATTTATTACATTTTTTAAAATAAAGTTTTTTATTACAAAAGTATCTTACTTTGTGACATGATAAAAAATAATACCATAAATTGCAATTAATTTTTACAATACAGAGGAAAATTAATATAAAGTATTCAAAGAAAAAAATGTCCGATCATCACATAACCGGGAAAAAAATATTCGATAAATTTCAATTTAAAACTTGGTTGGTCCTCCTTTTGCTCTAATAACTGCCTTTAAACGGCGGGGCATGGATTCAACAACCTTTTCACATAAATGTGATGGAATTTCCTTCCAGCTTTCCTTGATGGCTAGACGAAGTGCATTCATATTGGTCGGTCTTCTCTTTTCTATATTATTTTTCCAAACATTCCAAATATTTTCGATCGGATTAAGATCAGGACTATTTGCAGGCCAGTTCAGAGTCTTTATTGGAGAATTTCCGTTTTTATTTAAGAAATCCTTGACCCGTTTACCTCTATGGCAGGACGCATTATCATCTTGAAATAGGAAATCGGAGGAGTCACCAAACGCTTCCTCGATGCTAGGTATCAAATAATGCTCTAAAATGTTAACATATACTTCTGAATTGATTGTTTGCAACACTATACACAATTTACCAACTCCTTGAGATGTCATGCAACTCCACACCATAAATGAAGGCTGATATTTAGCTTTAGTTTTTAGGCAATCTTCTTTGAACTTTTCATCAGCTCTCCTCCACACAAAGATTCCAGGGTTATCCCCAGTTCCTAGACAAACACGAGATTCGTCACTGAAAATAACCTTCTTCCAATCATCAGAAGACCAGCATTTGTATTTCTTGCACCATTGAAGACGATTTTTCTTGTGTTTCTTAGTCATATATGGCTTGGTTTTGGCTTTGCAGAAGTGATATCCTTTATTATTTAAACGATTTCGCACTGTACGTGCACATACCTTTACTCCATACTTTGACCAGTCGGCATTCAGTTGTTTAGACGTACACCTTCGCATAGATTTGGCAAGATCAACTAATTTCCTGTCTTGTCTACTTGATGTTACTCGTGGTCGACCGCTTCGAGGCAGATTTCTTACATCATTTCTTAAGCGATATTTCTTCCAAATTTCGCAAACAGTACTTTGAGCACATCCAAATGTCTTAGCAACCTTTCTTTGGGAAATTCCGCTTTTTAAGCGTTTAACAATCAAAAGTTTTACATCATTAGATAATTCTCTCTTTCGAGCCATACTTCAGCAGATGCGAAACTAACTTGTAACTTTCAAACTACAATTTGACCTTTTATACCGTCTTCTTCGAACTTGAACGCATGCGCCGAGTAAAAAAAATTTGCATATATCATTTAACTGTGTTGCTTTTGTTTGCGATCAAATACTTTTTTCTCCACACAATGATGATCGGAAATATTTTTCCTTTGTGATTCAACGTATTTTCTCGTGTAAACTCTTAACTGATATTGTAATTTCTATTACTATTTAATAGAATTTGACAAAATTAGTCATATTTCACAAAAGCATACTCATAGGTTTGAAAAAAGTTTGAATTTGTGAAAAAATAACCTTATGTTTTAACGTATCATAAGCACTGTTTTCGGTGATCGGATACTTTTTGCCAGGGGTTGTATTTTGATATATTCACTTTTACTTTATAAGTTCATTTAAAAGGTATTAATAAAAATTATTTGTACTAATAGAAAGAGAAAGTTATAAGTAGATTGAAATCACTTTGAAAATTATTGAATTCCTAAATTAAAATACTATGCTTGTTTCTAACTTAAAATAAACTTACTTTGTAAGTAAATTAGTCCAAAGCAATTTTATAATTTGGTAAAATGCGTTTAGATTCTTCTAAATAACGTTAAAGTTTTCTACTATAAAAAAAAAGACTAAGTGATTTGAATAAAATATCAATTCTTTTTGTTTGTTTGTTTAAACTCTTAGTAAGTTTTACAACTTACTTAAGTGGCTCCACAGGTATTAAAATTATTTTTACTGTTTCTAACGGAAGTATTTGTACAGTAATTAATTAGTTATCATTGCCTTTTTTTACAGTACAAAATATTTTTCATGTACTGAAACTCACAACGTCACAACTACAGTATCGGAAATATTTTATTTCAAAATATTTAACGATTAACAAATGTTGGAAATACCCATATTCTTTATATGTTAAATTAATCTTAGAGAAGAATTAAGTAAAAAATTTAATTAATTAATATAATTAATAAATTTTTGTATCGGGCATGTGATTAGTAAAACGCCTTACGATCTTGTGAAATTATGAAAGCTTAGAAGCAAAGTTTAAAGATAAAATAAAGCTATTTTTCTAGCCAAGTTTCCCTGGATTTTATGTAGGCACGCATGAATCTAATACTGAAGCAAGCGAAGTAATGGATTCTTATCACTATTAAATTTATGAGTTCTTTCTTCGTTTCTTATAAACCATACCGACTCATTACGGTGATAGCAATAATCATAAAACTTTCAATATTTTATCAAAATTCTTGATTACCTCTATCTTTATGTGTCATAACAACATAATATTTATTAAGATATTTAGTATCTGAAATAGAATTTTGAAAAAGATTTTAATGCAGAAGAACTGAATCTTACAATTTTCCTTAACTATAATCTTCAGGAATTTTTGCATATTTAAAAGAATAAATAAATAAATAATAAGTAAAACACTGTTTCTAACAAAATATGTTAGTTACAATAAGAAAATCTTACTAAGTAAAACAATAAAAATAAATAAATAATATGATGTTTAAAACTGAATGCGAGAAAAAAAGTCTCTTTGCAAAGTTTTTTTTGAAAAATAAATAAATAAACAAATAAATAAATCATTACAAATAAAAAAAAAGTTTTACGAATTTGTGCAAGTATGAGAAATGTGTATAAATATACTTGTATAATATTTTTCAAATTTTTAGTATTTTTGATTTATCATTTAAAGTAATTATAGCATTTTTTTCGTTCTTTGACATTTACATTTAATTGTTTGACTAATATTTCTTCGTTTATTTATGCGCCAAAAAAAAAATATTTTATTACTTTTGAGACTTTTGTCTAATATCCTCTTTTCCATACAATCGTTCCTATTATAAAATTAATTTTATTTTAAGAAAATTAATTTCATAATAGGGCCTCCATTTATTTATCATATATCCACTGAAGATAAATTTTAAGTAAGAATAAAAAAAATTTTCAAATGAAAATACATGTATATTTCTAATTTAGAAATGCATGGAATGTTTCTAGGATTTGAGCACAACTTCTGAGAAAAACATTATAAACTTAGATACATTGTCAGACATATTTTATTGTCGATATTTTAGACCAAATATTTTCTCTCTTAAAAAAAAAAAAAAAAAAAACATTCACCTAAATTCAGTATACAGAAGTTAAGTTAGTTTTATTTTACTAATTTCTATCATATTTAACTTGAATACACCTTCCTGAAATATTTTGTGAAGTAAATATATGCAATCGGGAGCAAGTTTTTATTATTATTATGAAATTATTTGTCAATGAAAATCAAGATGATTCGTTTTACAGGGGATTATTAGTAGAATTGATACTTCTAAAACTCTAAATATTTATAGTTATATTTTACTTATTGAAAATATTTTAATCAATTTAACATTTTTAATTAAATACTTCATTCGTGAAATATAACTATAATTTACTACAATTTAAACATTTTAATAATTGAATATCGGGATGAATAATTTAAACTTTTCAAGAAATATGTGTATCAGCGAAATGGTCTTTGTACAGATTATATTTAAAATGTTTATTTGAATACCAAATATTAATGTATTATTCACAAAACACATTTAAAAAATTGAAAATAAAACACTTAGCATAAAAAAAAAAAGAAAGAAAAGAAAAGAAAAAGAAATTTCGCTGGATCAAAAATCCGATGTGCTAAGACGAATTTTCTGACTTTCGAACATTATTTTAAGACAATATCTCTCAAAGTATTTTCTACAACATTAAAGAATTATATAACGTATGCAAATGTGTATGCTTGTGTGAGTATAATTAACAAAATCTTGACACCCAATAGTAAAAGCAATGAATAATAATCTTGAGTTAACTACAAATATTTATTTTGAATTAATTGAATAATCACTAAATATTGTAATAAATATATTTGATAAATAATATATTTAATAAATAGTATTACATTAATAAATATTCTAGCAAATATTTTGATAATTTTTTTAGGATTTGATGGACATTGAGGTATGTTTAAAAGTAAGTAACAACATTCAAGTAACAAAAATATGCAATAAAATTTATAAAAATTAGGATGGTATTTTTGTAACACTAATATTATATTGAATATTTCTGCCATCATTCTTTATTTATTGAATTTCGCAAAAGAAATTTAACAATGAGTCTAAAAAATTTTATCTAAAGTTCCAAAGAAACAATAATATTAATAACATTAATAATAATAACAATAAAAATATTTTAGTTTACTAAAATTAATTCTACTTAGTTTTTAGAAAATGTATGCGCAAAAATACATATTATTATGCAATCATTATATCTATTCATTAATATCATTTAAAAGTTAATCAAAATGTGTAATGTTCAACTATATATGCTCAACAACGAAGTAGAAATTTAATGTCTTAATACTTATCGGACGGGTCAAATTTGTTTTGCCTTTCATGGTTTCCGGGCATTTTACACATTGTGTGTGCAATGCATTAACAAATAACTCCGTCTACAGGCGTTTCTTTTACATATTGTGTACTACGTTTATTCTATAAAATATGTCCAGATTTCGTGTCGGTACTACCAGGGTAGTATTCATATAAATACTTCAACTAGAAATAGTATAATTACTATATACATTCATTTTTAATGGTAACATGATTACATAAAATACATTTGCTTTAAAATGCAACATTTTAGAGTAATGCCCAAAGGCGGAGTTTTCTGTTCAAAATAGGAAAATACGTCGTCTGAAATGCGTTAAAAGTACTACCAAAAAAAGCAAAACTGCTCAGTAGAGTCAACAGACAGATTGTAATATAACTTATGATACCAAGAAAACATAACACAACTGCATAAAATTAAAAACTAATGCAACGTACTGAAAATTAAAGCAAAAACGTAAATACTATGTGGTCCGTCCTCGAAAGTCATACTGGAAAAATGCAAATCTATGTGGCCCGTCCTAGGAAGTCACAGTGGAAAAACGTAAATTTACGTGACCCGTTAAGTGTTAAAATAAAGCACAATAATAATAAAAACACATTAGAACAACCCCTCCCCTCTAAAAAAAAAATCCATATTCATTATCAATAAAAATTTATTTAATTCATTATCACTGACAAACATGCAAGTCTTTTAACTTAAAAAAACATTTTTACGACTACAAATAAATATCATTCGCTTAAAATATATTCTGTTTATTTTATTTTATTTTATTTTATTTTTTATTTGATTATTTATTTATTTATTTATTTTTTAAGTAAGACACTAAGATAAGATCCAGCGAGAAAAGTTCAGGTATGTCGTTGACCTTTTGTGGACGGACCCATGTAATGAATGCTTAATGATGTATGTTTATTTAGAAAGAAATGGCACACTAATTCATTTAAATCTTAAACTTTAGGAGAGCATCCGACGTTTAACTTATCAGTTCTGTCATCTATGATAGCCAAAATATTGATTTATACGATCGTGGAATAAAACTGGAAGAAATAAGTGATTTAAGACTACCATAGTCATGAAATAATTTTCTTCCTCGCTTCTTTTAAACAGATGTCTGAAAATTTTCATCTTTAAAAAAGAAAAAGAAAAAAATGCCGCCCGCTAAACCAAAAAAAAAAAAAGTCTAATCCTAAACCTCCTCTTTGGAAGTCGATGTTAAAGACTTAGACATTGACAAATGGATTTGTCTTAGACCTACTTTTTATTGTACAGGGGTCACCTGTGCTGACGTACTAAGAAGACACAAGAGAGAAATAAATAACTCTTCTTAGTAAAGAATACCGGAATTTCTTATAGGTTTGCTTTCGTTATATATTAAAAAAAGTCAATAAATAATAAAGGAAAAAGGAAAATTTAAATTTCGTTCTACATAGAAATTAATTTAAGGCGAGAGCCCCTCTATTTTTATTTATTTTTTCTTGTAGTTTAGTGCTTGGAATTATTTCGCAAGGGAAATCGGGGATAGTTACAATAGATTTTTGATTCTGATTTCTTTCTTTCTTTCTTTCTTTCTTTTTTTTTTTTTTTTCAATATTTTGAGAAATTATGATGATTGTATCTTAAGACTACAAAATCATATATGATTTATCAAATAAATAAGTTTTTGAACATCACTCAAAATACACGTTTCCTAAGAGTTTGCAAATATGCCAACTAGCCCCGGGTGCGAGGCTAGTTGGCATACCCGTAGGGGCTAGTTGGCCTAACATGATATGAATAGAAATACTTATTAGACAAAGCACAGCAATTTTCTTGGAAAAACATTTTATTTATTTATTTTTTTAAACATCCTTTTTTAAAATTATTTAGCCCAAAATTTTTGCTTAAATGTATAAACAAATTGTGAATTTACCAAGAAAAATAAATTCTGATCATTATTATAGTTACCTATACTTATTCAAATAGAATTACCTAAATGTTTGAAATGAACTGCGAATGTAGAAGCTGCACGCACTTTTATTTGAATAGGTGGGTCCAACTATTGCACAACTTTATTTTGATCGTACAGAATTGAATCATTCTTGTCTGGACATCTCTTTTTTTTTTTTTTTTTTTTCCTTTTTTTCCTTTTTTTTTTTTTTTTTTTTTTTAACTATGGTAGACATTCGAATCTCATCGCCATCGGTTCCGTCAAATTTCGTAAGATACTGACGGGATTGGGACGGGATTGGTGATTAACTAAAACAAAATCATTTATTTTGTATTCAGGGTGGATAGAGTCCCTTCATTTTATGAAGGATTTCTTGTTGGTCTTGTTTTATGTGACTTTCGGCATCTTTTTGAGCTTCTTCGGGGCTCGTAGGTACATTTGAATAAAAGCATCGTCTTGACATTAGGCTGAGAGAGAAAACTCTTCATCTTGGAATATCATTAAGGAAAGTCAAGCTGTGGCAATTAGCCTCATACCTAGCTATGCGAACTAGCATCATTCCTAGCTATGCCAACTAGCATCATACCTAGCTATGTCAACTAGCCTCACAATGATTTCCAACATAAGATGAATACCACAGAATCTCAAACATCAGGCAAAAACAGGTTATGGTACATTCATGTATTAACAGTTACCCACTTTTATGAAAACCGCCATAAGCAGCGTTTCAATTTGACCTACAGATTCAGAACTCCAAAAAAATGTACCATGAAAAAATTTTCTCACCAGTCAGAAAAATGGTGAAACAGTGATTTTTTCTTCGGGACGTTTCTAAGCAGATTGAATTTACGGTAAATGATGCACTTATACATTATACATACATTCCCCGCTAGTAAAATGACAACGCTGTACCTTCACTGTCGCAGGAAATAGAAGCTGAGTGACAACTAATCCCGGTCTACTCTAAGTGAAGGTCCATAATTGATAATGCTTCGGTAAAAGCCCACCAATCTCCTGAATTAAAAACTATATTCAGATTCCTCACTGAAACCGTTTTATATTCTTTGTTTTTGACCGAATTTTGACCACACACACACACACAAAGTGAGAAAGAGATTAACGGCTAAAAGCATGATTTTTGGATTCAAGGAACCTCAAAAAGTGTAACTATAATAAAAACTCAATTTCAAAAACTTGACCCAAAAACAACACTTTCTCTACCATATATGGGTAAGAGAAAGAAAAAAGAGAAATACAGGGTGTTTATAAAGTCCCGGACCCATTTTGATGTTTAATAACTCATAAAATAATGAAGATATAAACAAACTTATGGCATTTATTGATGGAATAACTCATATATTTTCTTTTCAGGTTTGAATATCTTTACTTTTGTAAATATCGTCTTCGCGTGTGGTTAATTTCAGATAATTTCACTTTCCAGTCTAAATATCTGTACTTTTCTAAATATCGTCTGCTTATTAATTGCATTTTTCTCTCTTTTGTTTTTTGGCAACTACGAGGGTTGCTATTTATATTTCTGGCCTTGGCAACAGTAAGTGTCGCTAGGCGACCGCAGACGATTTTAATCGAAAGTTTGATATTTTTAAACGTAAATTCAGCAGACGATTTACCATTATAGCTTTATTTGTGTTGTTGACAGTAAATTGAAAAGTTCTTCTCTTTCAAAAAATAGAATTGAATCGTGAAAATTTTCGTGCGATTATTTTTCATAACTTTCGACGTGGATTATCAAGACAAGAGTGCTTCGATGAACTTAATTCTTTATACAGCGATAAAGCGCCATCCTACAGCACTGTAAAAAATTGGTATAACGAATTTAATCGTGGTCGATGTTCGATCCAGGATGAATCCCGTGCAGGTCGTCCAAAATCCGTTGTTGTGCCAGAAAAGATCGATGCTGTGCGTAAACTGATAAAGCAAGATCGTCATGTGATATACCGGGAGATTGAGGTGTCTTTGGACATTAGTATGACTAGCATCAATAAATATTGCATGAACATTTGAGCGTAAAAAAAATTTGTTCACGTTGGATCCCGCATAATCTGACAAACGCTCAAAAAAAGGCTCGTGTCGATTGGTGCAAGGAAATGTTGGAAAAATACGACGAATCATGGATCTATGCATATGAGCCGGAAACAAAACAGCAATCAACTGTATGGGCCTTCCAAGGCGAGGCAAAACCAACAAAAGTTGTTCGAGGAAGAAGCACATCGAAACAAATGATTGCCTGTTTCTTCGGCATTAACGGTCATGTGGCAACAGTGGCGTTAGAGCAACGCAGGACGGTCAATTCTGAATGGTACCCGACCATTTGTTTGCCAGAAGTCATCGGAGAAATTCGAAAAAAGCAGAAGAACAGGCGAATCATTCTTCATCATGACAATGCGAGCTCTCACACATCGACTCAAACAAATGCATTTCTGACTGAGCGAAAGATTGAACTGATGGGTCATCCGCCGTACAGCCCTAATTTGGCACCCAATGACTTCTTCTTATTCCCACACATCAAAAATAAATTACGTGGACAACGATTTTCGACCCCCGAAGAAGCGGTTGATGCATTCAAAACGCATGTTTTGGAGTTACCTCAATCGGACTGGAAAAAGTGCTTTGAAAATTGGTTCAAACGCATGCAAAAGTGTATTGATCATCATGGAGAATATTTTGAAAAACAATAAAACCAATTTCGATCCTACATATTTGTTTTTTCATTATTAGGCCAGAAATATAAATAGCAACCCTCGTATTGCAATGTTATGTTTACTTTTGATGTGTTTGTTCTATGTAGTACTTTTGCATGTGATGTTTTATTCGAGCGGATACTAAGGAGAATGCATACACCACAAGAGAAAGCACAGATTTTATGGTGGTACATAGAAAGAAAATCAATAGTGCAAGCACAGAGAAATTGCAGAAGAATTTACCAAAAAGATCCTCCATCCAAAAGCAGCATCTTGCGGTGGAAAAATAATTTTCTAGAAACTGGAAGTATCGGAGATAAGATACGTTCCGGACGTCCCTGCACAAGTGATTTTGATGTTGACCGTGTCAGAGAGACATTTTTACACAATCCTAGAAGATCTGTGAGATCAGCGGCAAGAGAATTTGATATGCCAATTTCGACGGTGTACAAGGTTATTAAGAAAAAATTAAGACTGCATGCATACAAAGTTCAAATTGTTCAAGTTTTGGAACCAGACGATAGGCCTAGGAGGATGGCCTTTGCAACAGATATGATAAGGAGGATAGAAGATGATGCTGATTTTCTGAAGCGCATAATGTTCTCCGACGAAGCATCCTTTCATGTTTCTGGCATTGTTAATCGCCATAATGTGCGCATATGGGGATCTGAAAACCCCCATGAATACCGTGAGGCACAAAGGGATTCCCCAAAGGTTAATGTGTGGTGTGGACTAATGCATGACCGAGTCATTGGGCCTTTCTTTTTTACAGAAAAGCTCATCAGTCCTATACTTAGACACGTTGGAAAACTTCGTATTTCCACAACTAGAAGAGCTTCAGCCACATGTCTTTTTGCAACAAGATGGTGCAACACCTCATTGGGGTACTATCGTTCGTAGTTCTTTGAATGACCATTTTCCAGGAAGATGGATTGGGCGAAGAGGTCCAATTACTTGGCCATCCAGATCACCTGATATAACGCCGCTGGACTTTTTCCTTTGGGGATTTGTAAAGGACAATGTTTACAGGAGGAGAGTGTCGAACATTGATGACCTAACAGTCAGAATTACAACCGCAATAGCCTCTGTGGGTGCCGACATGCTTGCCGCTACCTGGCGTAAAATTGACTATCGACTTGCTATTCTCCGTGCGACGAAGGGGGCACACGTGGAAGTTCATTGACAAGGGTCATGAAACTTTTTGAGTCTATCTAACCATTTATGTTATTAATTTTAATCAATCTTTATTATTTTATAAGTTATTAAACATCAAAATGGGTCCGGAACTTTATAAACACCCTGTATAAGTCACAGTGCACTAAGTAATTTTTTCCTGCTTGTAGTCAGTTATAAATTGTTTATTTTAACCCATTGACCGCCAAAACTAGAAATAATGAATTTTTTTTTTTCTAAATACAAACAGTAATACTCATTATTTTGATCATATATAACAATAATTTAAAATAAAATTATTAAAATTAGTCTTATCTTACTAAATACAGGGTGTTGTATTTGTACAACTTAATAAGAGTATATAATGAAGACAAATAAATGTTTAAGGAAATTTCCTTGCGGGAGTATAGAACAGCAAACACTACAGATGACTTGAAACGTAACTATTTTATTGTGAAACATACTTTTTACAAGTTATTTAAACTTATTCAAATATGATGATTTTCAAAAGTTTTGGTTTGATTAGTGCAAGTTTGAAATTTATTTTTAAAAATAAAATTATTTTTCAGATCAAATTTTTTTGTAATAAAATAAACATCTATCCTTTTCTTACTTAAAAACAATACTTAATATAAAATACCTATTTTAGTTAACTGTTAAACGCGATTATTTCTGGTGTTGCGTTCACGCAACACCAGGGGGTAATGGGTTAAGCTAATATTAAAAGGGATGACAGCAGGAAAGCTGATTTTATTTAGTCTGAAAGAAATAGGCCTCCGCCCTAAAAAATCTACACAGTTGCATTATATTGTTCTTCCCTTTCCTTAAAGACATTTACAAATCCAAATAGTCTAATTAACGACAGGGTGAAGAAATTTCATTCATCAATACATGCATGAAAATTTCAAATATTCTGTATCAAAAATCTTAATGCAGGATTTATTTATTTATTTTTAATATATACAATAGTTTTCTAAAATAACATTTAAAAATATAACTTTTCTATCGAAACTTTTGAAGGCATGAATGTCAGTGATAACCTTTATTGTAATTCGGAAACTGGAGATATATAATAGTAAAAAAAAAAAAAAAAACTCTTTCTCAAAATGCTGATTTTATTTTTACTTTCTTCTATATTCAATAAAAGAATGTACTGGATTCGTAAAAATATTCGACTTTTAGTTTTCGACGGATTTACACGCTTTGAGATAGCTACAACACGATTTGACCATTTTTAGAAAATGTCGGTCTGTCCGTTTATCTGTCTGTGTGTGTGTGTGACAAAAATTTTGTGGCGACTGTATCTCCGGAACTACGGCTCAGAATTACATATAAATTTGTTTGTAGATAGGCCTTGACCTAAATGAGTGCCTACCAGCTTTTGGTGTCACCCACTCAACAGGTGGCGCTGCTATACAATGATTTCCGCAATTTAAGGGAAGGCTATATCTCAAGTTCTATTGCGTATAACCAAACAAACCTTGATATGTAAGACGGCCATTATGAGACATTATGCCTCATTTTCATTGCTTATCGGACAACAGGTGGCGCTGATGTACAGCGATTTCTGTATTATAAAGGAAGGCTATATCCCAGGAACTACAGCACAGAATTGCGTGTAAATTTATATGTAGATGCACCTTGATATGTATTAGTTCCTGTAAACTTATGGTGTCAACTACTCAACAGGTGGTGCTGCTACACAGCGATTCCTGCAATTTAAAGAAAGGCTGTACCTAATGTTCTACTGCGCATCATCAAACAAAACTTGATATGCTAGAAGGTTATTATGGGATACTACGTCGATTCAATTTGGATGGTTATCGGCCAATAGATGACGCGGCTATACTGCAAATTCTTTCGATAACGCTATATCTCAACTACGATGGCAATATAACTGTACGAAATTCGATATGTGAGATAACCATTATAAAAACGCATTTTTTAAGATGTTATTTATAGATACTAAATCAGTTTGTCTTTGGATATTTAGTGTTAGTTTTCTCTAAGATGAAAATCATTTGCATTCATCATGTTAGATATTTTTTATAAATAATAGTTTAATAAATTATTTGCACTTAGTGAATTTGTATAGGAAAATATAGAAGAAAGTCTTGTGGTGGCCACAGCATACTATTTATTTTTTATTTTTTATTTTTTTACTTCAAATGAAAATAAATAACGGAAATTTCATTCATTTTCTAATTATAACAACTTCTTTGTCGTGGTGTACATAGTTTTCAAATTCCAGTTTGAAATAAGAAAAATTAACCTTAAATTTTTTTACAAAGTATTACTTTTAGAATTGACATTGCTGTATGAAAACAGCTTTATGTACGTTTGTATTAATCTTTTTCAGTTACAATAGTAGTTAACGAAGTATAAATATATCATGGAAGATTCTGTAATTTATCTTACATAAAATAATAATAATAATAATAATAATAATAATTAAATTAAATTAAAAAATACATACAAGTTGTTCCAAAACTCCCCCTCCCCCCTCCTAACTCGAAAATGAGTCGTAATTGTGAAAAATGGCGAAAAACGCGTTCAGTAAATTCGAGAAGGACGTCTTTTGATGAAAAAAGTTTGGAGCCGGGGTGCTAGGGGGAGGGGGGGGGATCAACGTTAAAATTTCAAGCAGGAAGGTATGTCTTGTGATACATCCCTGGAAACGTCTCTTCAAAACGATGAATTTCATACAAATTGTTTTACCCTACAATGATTATTAAGGGAGATACATGGGTTTTTAGACTTTTGAAATGTGAATTTTATACTTATGTATCCTTTTAATAAACATTGCAGGACAAAACTGTTTATATCAAATTCATTGTCTTGAAGAGACGTTTCTAGGGATGTACCACAAGACATACTTTGCCCAAAAATGTTTGGGCCCGGGCAACGGGGTAGATGTAGTGCCGATAGGGAGGGGGCAACTTTAAAATTTCAAACAGGAAAGTATGCCTTGTGGTGCATCCCTGGAAACGTCTCTTCAAGACAATGAATTTGATATAAATAGTTTTATACTGCAATGATTATTAAAGGGGATACATAAGTATAAAATCCACATTTCAAAAGTCTAAAAACTCAAGCATCTTCTTTAATAATCATCGTAGGGTGAAACTATTTATATCAAATTCATTGTTTTGAAGAGAAGTTACCAGGGATGTATCAGAAAAAATACCTCCCTATTTGAAATTTTAAAGTTACCCTCCCTAGCAGCCCCCTAGCCCCCCCCCCCGGGCCCAAACTTTTTACACCAAAAGAGGTCCCTCTCAAATCCATTGAACACGTGTTTCGCCATTTTCCATAATTCAGACTCATTTTCGAGTTAGGAGGGGGGGGACTTTTGGAACACCCTGTAGAGAATAATACTGATTTTAAAAATATTTGCCATAATTTCTTATGCATGTTAAATTCAAATAAAATAAAAAACCCTGAACAAGACATGAAAAATATATAAAATTGCGTAAATATCAAGTTATAAATACACTGATGGAAAAAAAAAATCCCAACACCAGGATGGAGCTGTGCTAGATAAACAAAATTTGGTAGGCGTGTTTATACATCTGAAAGTAGACGTCGATTCAACTTTCGAGCTACGCGCATAAGTGTGGCGCTAGTAGCGACACTATGAACATGCAAATGAGGTTTGCTTTAAATAAGCGCTGTAAGGTTCGTGATCGTTATTTACAGTTGAGATTTGACGTAGTGGGTTAATGTTAGTCAAGGATGCCTCTAAGAAGACGAAGAAGCCATTATCAACAGCTCACTGAGTTTGAACGAGGTCGTGTAGTAGGGCTACGAGAAGGTGGGTTTTCTTTCTGCGATATTGCAGAAAGACTTGGCAGGAATGTATCCACTGTGCATGAGTGTTGGCAGCAGTGGTCAAGGGAAGGTACTGCCTCAAGAACACCGGGTTCCGGGCGGCCACGTGGCACTACTGAGAGGGAAGACCGCCGTGTTCGGCGTATGGCTGTGGCTAATCGTACTGCGTCTGCAGCTGAAATTCGAGCTGCATTTGGCACCACAGTGACACAACGAACTGTTACAAATCGGTTACTTCAAGGACAGCTCCGAGCCAGACGCCCTGTAGCGTGCATTCCACTGACTCCAAACCACTGCCGTTTGCGACGTGAGTGGTGTCAAGCTAGAGCTCATTGGAGGACGGAGTGGAGATCTGTTGTGTTTTCTGATGAAAGCCGGTTCTGCCTTGGTCGCAGTGATAGCCGTGTGTTGGTTAGAAGGAGGCCAGGTGAACGCCTGCTAGCGACCTGTCTGCGGCCTAGACACACAGGGCCTACTCCTGGAGTTATGGTTTGGGGAGCAATTTCCTATGACAGCAGGAGCACTCTTGTGGTTATTCCACGCACCCTGACGGCAAATTTGTACGTCAGTCTAGTGATACAACCTGTTGTGCTGCCATTCATGAACAGCATTCAAGGGGGTGTTTTCCAACAGGATAACGCTCGCCCTCATACCGCTGTTGTAATCCAACGTGCTCTACAGAGTGTCGACATGTTGCCTTGGCCTGCTAGATCACCAGATCTTTCTCCAATCGAGCACGTATGGGACATCATTGGACGACAACTCCAGCGTCATCCACAACCAGCATTAACCGTCCCTGCATTGACCGCTCAAGTGCAACAGGCATGGAACTCTATCTTACAAACTGATATCCGACACCTGTACGACACAATGCATGCACGTTTGCATGCTTGCATTCAAAATTCTGGCGGTTACACCGGTTACTAATGTACCAACATTTCACATTTGAAATGGCTCTTCTCGCCAATGGCTCTACCTGTGATCTTGAAACTTTAATCAATTAAATATGTTACCTAGACAAATGTATTGCTGAAATTTCATTACTGTACAATAATTTTTTCTTGGTGTTGGGATTTTTTTTTTCCATCATTGTAGATCCTTAAACGAAAAATCAAACAGCGACAAAACAGAGGTTCTTATTATTTAGAACTTTTTCGGTTACTGATATACACATAACGTACTCCAAAAGTAAGATCCTAAAAATTGTAGCGCGTGTAATCGGAAAATTGCCAAGTTTGAAGATTTACGCGAATACGATTTCCCTCAGGAGGAGAAAGAGAACACGTATTTTGAAAAAATAAACTCTAATTTCAACGTTAACTTTCTATCACTTTACAATAAAAAGTATTTTTAAATGATGAACCCTTGAAGGAATCCCAGAAACAGAAAAAATATAAACATTGATTTTATTATTATACTTTTATTATTATTATTTATTAGTATTGTTTTAAAAAATTGTAATCATATCACTTGGAGCCATGTGTACCAGAAATTAAAATTCTATATTCAATAATTTAAGTATTATTATACTTATATATCCTACAGATCAATTAAAAATGTACTTCTAAAAGTTCATCACATATTATTAAAGAAATAAGATTTTAAAAAAAGTTTTTAAACTGTTTTCAACAAATTTCATCAAACTCATTTCTTTTTCACACATATCTGTGACTTCCAATAACATTTTGGCTTGTGGATCATTTTATAGATCATCTAACTATTAATTTTAGATTTAACAAAAACAATAACAAAATTACTATTACTTCACCACATTTAACTGGACAAATGTTTTTAATGCTAAGCATCCTGCATTGTTTTTCATCCAAAGCATCCTAAGTTATTTTTCATTCTATCCATCTGTGTGTATATATATATACATATATATGTATATATACATATATATATAATATTGCATGTATGTGTGTGTCAACTCCTGCTTCTTCAGACTGAGTAGCAAATTTAGCAATTTAACAATTGATTTTAGAAGCGGGTGACTACTTTAATAGTCTAAAAAAGGAACTAAATGTAAAATTAGGGATGATTTAATTCATTTGTGTGACAAGCAGAACGTCTCGTTAACTTTATAAATTATAAATGTTTGTATTATTATTATTATTATTATTATTCTTATTACCATTATTTCTTTGTAGAGATGGTTATTTATGTGAGAGGTAATAAATTCTCACTAAATAATTGAACAATTTTATGCATTTTGAGGGTTATTAAACTACTCAGAAAAATTCCTTATTAGTTCTCACTCCTAATTTTAATAATAATTAATAATATGCAAATTCACTTTTTAACTTTTTTCCCCCTTACCTCTCACTTACTCCATCGTTCTCTCATTGTCGCACCTTCTTCTACCAATACAGTCATTTGTCTTCAGAGAATATGAATTGGGTCAAAAACACCGGTTATGCGCGTCGCTACTTATCTTGTCTACAATGAGTGTTGAATTATGTGTTCTGGGGATTGACAATCTGTAAGTTGACAACTTGTGTATAAATGGACACTAACGAACCTTTTTTTTTCTTTCTTTTTTTTTATTTTTATTTTTAATTTTTTGTTCAAGAGTGTATGGAAATAATTTTCCATTAAAATTCATTAATGAAATCATGTGACGACAATTATATATATATATATATATATGTATATAAAATCATAAATTTTATCTATAAAAAAAAAAAGGTAAACAGCTAAAACATTTTAAGTTTAGTAAATCGATTATTTTTTTTTTTTTAAATCTAAAATTAATGTAAACTAAAGCAGTAGAATTCTTTTTAGGTATTTTTCTTTAAAAATCTATCTATTGCAATCACTTTGTTTATCTATCGAGATATATAATACATATCTATCTATGTATACATAATGGAAATTTTGCCATCCCAATAACTTCTGAAATAATTCTCCAAATCGAACCAAAGTTGGACAGTGAACTTGTCTTATAGATATCCTGGATAAGTTCGTTAACTAAGTTTCTCCGCCATTTTGCTTTCAAGTGGAGACCACTTGAAAATTTCAAATCTCCACATTGTAAAAAACATATTTAAGACCGAATTTACTTGAAATTTGATGCATACATAGAAAATATAAGGGTCTCAACTAAGTTTAGTGATGAACTTTATCCGCCATTTTGTTAAAAATGGCGGTTATGGCGGTTTGTTAAAAATGGCGGTAAATTAAGCGAGGCCATTCGAAATCAGGTTTCACTTGAAAATTTATCATCACGATAACTCTTGAAATACTAAATCAACTCGAACCAATGTTGGACAGTGAGCTTATCATACAAATATCTCGAAAGAGTTCATTGATCAACTTGTTCCGCCATTTTGTTTTCAAGTTGCGGCCACTTTAAATCAGGCTGCCACTTGAAAATATGCGACATGATAAATTTTGAAGTACTAAACTGATTCAAAACAAAGTTGGATTGTGAACTTACTGTTCAAATATCTTGAATAATTTCGCTAGGTAACTTGCTCCGCCATTTTGTTTCCAAGTGGCGACCACTTGAAAATTTGTCATTACGATAACTTTTTGCAATTAATTTGAATTAAGTCGAATCAAATTTGCGCAGTGGACTTATCATTCAAGTATTTTGGATATGTTCGCTGGGCATCTCCCTCTGCCCTTTCGTTTCCAAATGGTGGCCTCTTGAAACCGCGGTGCCACTTGAAAATTTCTTATTGCGATAATTTTTGAAATGCTGAATTATTTCGAACCAAAGTTTGACCGTTAACGTATCATCCAAATATCTTAGATGATTTCGCTGGGCGAGTTGCTACGCCATTTCGTTTCCAAGTGGCGACGAAATGAAAATTGATCATCATAATAACTTTAGAAGTGCCTAACCAATTCGAACCAAAGTTGGACAGTGGACTTAGCATTCAAATATCTTAAATGATTTCGTTGGGCAAGTTGCATCCTAATTTTGTTTCCAAGTTGCAGCTTCTTGAATGCTGCCACTTGAAAATTTTTATCACGATAACTTTTAAAATACTGTATTTATTCAAACCAAATTAGTACTGTTTACTTATCTTGGATTAGCTAACTCAGCATCTTGCACTGCTATTCTTTTTTCCAAATGGTCGTTACTTAAAAATTTATCAGCACGTTAACTTTTGAAATGCTGAATTAATTCGAATTAAATTTGTAGAGTAGATTTATCTTAGAAAAACATCTGATATGTTCGTTTGCCAACTTGATCCGTCATCTTGTTTCTGAATGACAAACACTTGAAAATTCACATTAAAAATGCATTTATGAACCGATTTGCTTGATACATAGACCTCATCAGTAGTTCCACTAAGTCCTTTAATAAATTGTAGCTGCCATTTTATACCAAAATGGCAACTACCTAAAATGAAAAAAAAAAAAAAAAACCTGCTTTTCCAAACGAGCCAATAATTTCTAGCATTGTTGAAACGAATTTATGATTCCCATTCCTCTGGCATTCCTACCATTTGCGGTTCTGGCCATCTGACTGACCGAACTTAAACTTTTGCTAATATCACAGTACTAAAAAGAAATAATAATAATTATAATTAGCTGCAGGTTTTTTTTTTTTTTTTTTTTTTTTTTTTTTTGGGGGGGGGGGGGGGTAAAATTTATGTTTTCGGGGACGCTGAATCCAAAAATGGCCTCAATTGTTCCCATCATATATGGGGTTTTTTATTATTATTATTAACATTAATAGATGTTTACAATGAAAGATCACCAATTTTATTACAATGAATTAAAGGCATTCTTTCTCATAATTAAAGAATTTCTTCGTGATATATTTAATATTCTATACTCGCTCTTTTCGTCTGCTAATCCTTTTCTTCTTCTTTTTGTTGTCCCTCTGAGCTCGTTTTCGCTTTTACACCTTACAGTGCTTGTTTCCCCCATCCTTAGGAGGGATGAGGAGAGAGATTTATATTTTTGTTCCCCTTATCCATTTTGTATTACTTTTTTTTAATTCACTCTTATAAATATTGTATCAAAGTGAGAAATAATTATTCAATATTGTGTTTTTAATAAAAAAAGGACTATCAGTTTTCACGCAAAATCCAACTAAATGTGAATTAAAAAAAAAAAAAATCGTGACAGTTTTTTAAAATATTGTGTACGGTTTTAGTGATTAAAAATTCTTACGGGGCAAAAAAAGAAAAAAAAAGTCCTGTGCAGTTTTGTACTTGCTGCGCTATTTGTTATTATTATTATTATTTAAGCAATATAAAAATGTTTCATTCTGGTCTTCATAATCAAGCTTAAATTTTATTTTAAAGCATATGTTGAAATAGAAATCTGATTTCACGAATGCAACATATGTTAAATCGCGCGATTTTTCCCCCCTAAAATTGTTATCTAGTTCTAGGATATAAAATTTGCTAAAATAACGCACTAGTGTATTATACGAGATGGTGCAGTACAGTAACGTTGAAATTACATAATGAATTATGCCGATAATGATTTTAATAGATTCTTAAGAATATTTATTGTTTATATAGCAGTTCATAAATCTCAGAATAATAACATTTCTAAATATCACTATATTAATGAATTTAATGAAATTAGTCTAAATTAACATTAAGTTTAGAATATTCTGTCAACATTAATTTTACATTTTATTTTTCTGAAAATTTCTGCTCAGATATTTGCATGTTAACAATAGTGAATAAATTCCGTTTTATATATGTGAACAATCAAGTGCGCATGGGCAAGATTTTGAAAGAATGCAACAGTCTATGTTATTTTAATTCATGGCAAGTACAGCTTATATTCTTGAAGGGAAGTTAAATTTATCATAATTCTATAAAATTAATTGCAAAATGTCAGTTTTATGCAAAACAAGGAAAAAAAAAACATAAGTAGTTCAAAAGATTATAAAACATTTTTCATTTGTTTTGTAATCTATGCGAATCTATGCCACTTTGTAAAAAACACTTTACAAAGCTTTTTTAGAAAGTTTGCTTTCAAAATTTTCTTTCATTATTACCCGTTACGTCGTTTAACCTTCAATTTATTTTATCTCTGTGAGGATACATTAAAATATATTGTGTTTTCAACAATTGAAAATGCATATCGTATATTTTACATCTTATATATCCAATAATGCATCTGAATATTTTTCTGAGGAGTTGTAAACCATTCATAAACAGTAATCATATAATATTTGATAATAAACACGTTTCTATTTATCTGAATAATGACAGTTAATTTTGGTGTTTTCTGTGATAAAAAGGTATTAAAATATCTTTAAAGGAAATATTCTTATAGACTGGCATATGTGTCCAGATTATTTTGTGAGTCCCTGTACATTAACCAGTAGTGGTATTTTCACTAGTTTTAATTAAAAATATATTATTGTAAGTATATTTGTTTCAGGATCTGATTCTCCAAGCGCCCGGGTCGCCCCTCCATTTATAAGAAGGCCCCAAATAAGTTGCCTTTTAAATTAAAAATATATTATTTGTATCCAAAATTCAATTAAACTTAATGATTTGTTTAAAAAAAATAATAATAAAAAAAGTTTCTTTTATGTGCATGGCTTCCTGCGATTCAATAGCGGCTGTCCAAACGCAGGGAAATATGCGTACATCCAGAACTTATATTTTCTACCACTTCGAAGAATTGGCGCTGGACTTTCCGTGTATTTAAATATCCGGTATAAGTATTTAAATGTTTGCAATTAAGGGTAGAAACTAATTAGAATGTGAAGAAAAGAAATTTTGAATGTGCATACAATTAAAATCAATACATGTAGAATTATGTGTATTTTTGTCAAAATGTTTTATCATAAATAAAATAATAAAAATACCATATATTCATAGTGACTTTTGCGTCTTTCTTTGCAGATTTTAAAACTTAACACCAAAGTATGATACACTTTGAGAAATTTTCGTATCGAAAATGAATCAAATTCACAACAGTCCATTGTATTTTTCTATAAAAGCAACTGACTAAACACAGCATAACCACGTGCTAGGACAAACGATTTTCAATATTTATTATCCTATTATCTGAGATAATTTGTTTTTAAATAATATCTAATTTTTGTATTCTCACTAGATAGTCTTCATATACGGCAGTTAACTTTTATTCTAATTCTTCAATCATTCTTTTAAATTAGTTTTACAATTATATATATATATATATATTGAAATACAATAATAATTCTTTTATTGAAATTTCTTGAAAACTGTTTATTAGCAAAGGGAAAAAAAGAAGAAGACTTTTTTGACATTTTTTTTATATAATACTTGATAACTATTTTTAAAGATTTTTTTCCTTTGTCCCAAAAATTTTCCCATAAATTAACATTTCCCTATTAGATAATACATATTGAAAATTATTTCTTCTAGCCTGTTTTTAATCACGTTTTGGAGAAGACCACGAAAAAATCACAGCGGCTAGATCAAAGAGCAGGACCTGGGTTTGAACCTGGGTTCCCCTCTACCAGTATAGAGAGCAGAACGTCTCGGCCTCTAGCGAAGCCAAATAAGAGTGGAAAAATGTTTAAAAATTAGATATCAGGGATTATTATTTTATTTATTTATTTATTTAAAAAAAATGAAATATTAAGTTTTAATTAACTTATTTATTTATTTATTTATTTATTTGTATTTTAAATATTTTTTAGGAAATCTTAATAGAATTATTTTTATTAACTTCTATTACATAAATATAAAAATATACATATATAATTGTGAGAGAGTAATTAAAAAAATAATAATAATTAAAAACGTTTTAATTCCCATAAAAGAGAATTACTTAGAGAAAGTAGAAAACGCTGATATTAATTAAAAACAAATTATTTCAGATACTAGGATGTTAAATATGGAACATGATTTCTTTTAGCTCGTATTTATGCAGAAGGCACGAGTTATGTAGAAGGCACGAGGAAATAAGAACGGCTAGACCGACAAGTGCGATCTTGGTTTGAACCCGATGCCTCCCCACTACCAGCCTTTAAAAAGTAGAACACCTTTGGCTACTGCTAAAGCTAAAAAAAGAGGGGGAGATTAAAAATTAGTTATCAAAAGTTTCTTTTTCTTTCCTTTTTTTTTTTTTTTTTTTTTTTTTTCAAATAATTTCAAATATTGAATTTTATTTTCTATATATTAAAACAAAATTTCAAGAAATTTTAAAAGAATTACTATTATTACTATATTTCACTATATGTATAATGATTATACATATATATATATATATATATATATATATACATATATACACATAGTATATATGAATTAAAATTAGATCACAAAATAATAATTTAAGACTCAGTAGAATAAAAGTAACAGACTATTAATATATACCACCGAAATCCAAATTAACCAATAAATTATATTTAAATTCTGAATTATTTAACCAGCAAATTACATAATGTTTTAATCAGAATTGATTTTATTCACAACAGAGTTACCGTAACATATTTCCTTGATTATTAACTGCAAAACATTGAGCTCTGTGATATTGAAAATAAAGTGAAACAATATATATTTTAAATTAGAAATTTGAGAGACTAAGATCTAATGAACTAATTTAAAATACCTGAAGACCTTTAGTTTAAAGGAAAAATAATTGGAAAGACTCAAAACCATGTAAGCATTTTCTCTTCAGGGGTATGCCATTTCCATTCCAGCGCTTGAGCAAAAGAAAGGTCTCGAAATACTGATTCGAATTAAAGCTAAATATTTTGTAGGAAACCCCATCTTGCTTACAATATATAATATATAATTATAAGACAATAATTAAGAAAAGAAAAAAAAATTATAATTTCTTTAGTACAAATCGTAGATGTTATTAAAAAAGAAATTGTTTTAGATACTAGAGATAGTATAAAAACAATTTTTTTTCTAGCCCGTATTCATGCAAGTTTTAGAAAAGATCGTGGATAAATCAGAATGGCTGGATCGACGATCGCAACATGGCTTTGAAACCGGCATCTCCCATCTACCAGCTTGGAGAGCAAAAGCTCTCAGCCACAAGTTGAGGAAAGGGATGGAGGAAAACATTAAAAATTTATTAGCAGGGAACATTTAAACTTTTTTTTCCCCAAAATAATGTAAATATTTATTTATTTATTTTTAAATAATTTTCAAGAAATGCCAATATAATAATTACACTGGTCTACAGTGGTTCGGTAACAACGGTCAAATTATTATTTTTATTATTAATTCCAATTTTTATTTAAATATCTGCAATTAAAAAAGTCCCACCACGTCACATTTTTCTGTTAGAGTATCAGAAAATGGCAATTTTCACGATTTTTTATCAGTTTCACAGTATCACAGGTGGTAACCCTTCCTGCTGGCAACCCAGAGTCCTGTCAACTCAGAGTCTCGGCAACCATGTTTGTTCCTTTTTTTTTTTTTTTTTTTTTTTTTGTTAAAGTATCAGAAAAAGGCAAATTTCACTTTCTTTACTGATTTTTACAATAAGGAAAGCGCAGGTGACGTCACGCTCAGGGCAAAACACTCTACTCAGGGCAAAACATTGGTATTTCCACCAATACAGATTGTCCTTTTGCCACTCGTGAGTGGGAAAAATTGATTAAAAGAGCGTTTGTTTGTAAACATGCCCTTTCCTTATACAGTTGACAGCAAAAGTATCCCAGCACTAGCCAATAATTCCGATATCAAAAAAGTACATTTAATACTATTTTGTTCAATAAATCCTTGTCGAGTCATGTTCTTAGACTGACTAAGAACATGACTCGACAAAGATTTATTTAACAAAGCAGTATTAAGTGTACTTTTTTTAGACAGGGATTATTGCTAGTGCTCAGATACTTTTGCTGCCGACTATATCACACATGGTAACTTTTCGTGCTATCAACCCTTCCTCCTGGCCATCCTCTCTGCTGGCAACCCCTGTTTGACAACCCTGTATTCGTACTTTATCTGTTTCTTTTTTTCTTTTTTTTTTTTTTTTTTTTGTTGTTGTTGTTGTTGCTGTTGTTGTTTTTCTGGTATTCTAGTTAACAGATATTCTTTGTTAAGTATGATTGTGCTGTTTTATAGTTAAAGTTTCATGTTTAAAATGGCAAGTTTTCAGTGTAGAACTTGTAAAACCGTACCCGATAAGTTTTGCTGTATTTGTGAACTATTCATATTAAAATCACAAGGTAGACATTTAACACACAAGACGTAAAAAAGCCTATTTTTTGTATTTTGGTTTTAAAATAACAAATAATAACAATTCAATCATTTAGTGTATTTTCCATGTTTTTATGCTCTACTTAGTCTACAATATGTATGTTTTCTCCATATTAACAGTATTTCATGCTAAATTAATAATATTGATAGTAATAATACATGTCTTCTCAAGACTTTTGTACATTGCTTCCAGTACCGATTGAATAATCATAACAAAAAAAAAAAAAAAAAAACTGTACGTGTTACAGATTTTTCACTATTATTTTTTAATTCTGCACTACAAAATTAGTTGAAAATAGTTAATTTCATTTCTGCTACTCCCAAAAACATTTTTTTTTTTCGACTAGAGATATTAATAAATTTCATTGCATATGTATAACAAAAATATCTACATATAATTCTTTAAAAAAAAAAAAAAAAAAAAAAAAAAAGGAAAAATGTTTAGTGTGCGTACAACACGTTGATACCATAATAATAAAAAAGAAAAAAAAATATAAGAAAGGAAGAAAAAAGATTATTTCAGATACTAATAGAATAAATTCTCAAAATGATTGCGAATGTGGATTTGTTTTTTCAAGCACAATCTATACATATAAAAGAGTACTTCCACTCACTCACTGACTCATCAACGCACAGCAAAATCTACTGGAGCGACTGACTCGAAACTGGGTCAGATTATAGAACATATAGTGTAAGCATCCCCTAAGAAGCGATTTTGGGAAATTCGCCCCCCCCCCCAAGGTGTTGTAGGGGGCAAAATATGATTTCACAAAAACCTTCATATCTCAAAGAAAAAAAAAAAAAGATAACCGTAAAATTTTTGCTTCAAAATATAGCTAATTTAATTATCTAAAAACCAATTTCTGGAATTTTAGAAATTGGGTCCCCAAGGGGAAAAAGGGGGCAAAACGTGATTTCACATGCACTTGTAAAAAGACCGATTTATTAAGGCTGTACATCAGTCAGATTTCCTCTTTCTTTCTTTCCATGTTATTCGATTTTTGTTGCTTTGTTTTATAAGCATATCTCATTCAAAAATAATGTTTTTCAAATTCTGTTTTTTGAATATTACTCTTTGAACGGGTCGCCTTTTAGCTTGGTGAACAATTTTTCGAAAAAATTAATTTAAATATTTTATTTCAATAAGTAAATTATGGACTCTAAGTGTGGATCTCTAAGTAAAATATTAAAATTTATTTTTTCGAAAAATTGCTCACTAAGCTAAAAAACGACCTGTTCAAAGAGTAATATTCAAAAAACAGAATTCAAAAAAGTTCATTTTTTAATAAAATATTTTTATAAAACGACGCGACAAAAATCCCATTGGATAACATGGGAAGGGAGAAAGGGTGCTATCTGACTGATGTAAAATAAAGTTTTATCTTCAGTAATTTTACAGTGACAGTTTCTTTATAGAATTATATAATATTGGATAGTTTATTACTTTTTTTATGTAGCATTTATTTTTTCTCTTTCCTTTTCCTTCTTTCTTTCTTTCTTTTTTTTTTTTTTTTTTTTTTTTTTTTTTAAGCCGTACATGTTAAATAAAATTGGTTTAAATGCAAAATGAGTTACTTTAACATAATTTTGTTTAAATAATATAATTTTTATACTGACAATGTATATATATATATATATATATATATATATATATATATACATATATATATATAATTCAATTTTCAATTGTTGTGAAACTATTACGAATGTGAATTGAACACATATACATTTAAAAAATATTGTAATGATTTGGTAAGCAGATACAAAAATAAAAATGACAAGTAACTGACATTTAGGATGCATATAAGAGTTTTAAGTAAAAAATATTACTCTCTACGACCAAAAAAAGGTGTATCCAATGGCATTTCTTAACAATTTAAAATGATTTTCCTTTTTATTTAATACCTACATCTTAAGACAATTTTTCTTAAGCTTTATTTTTAGTAGAATTATGAATTTTGATATACTTGGTAGAAATGATCACATATTAGCTGTGTTAAAATATGATTTTAAAATAATTAAAGCTTAAAATGGGAAGAATAGAGGACAAACTATACAGAGGTATACTAAAAAGCAATAGTATAAGATATAAGAAACACAAAATATTGATTCACTTTTTATGAATTTTTTTTTTAATGATAAAGTTATGGTAGTAATATACCAGAAAATACATGGAAAAGACTCTATACTTGTATACTTTAAAATTCGTGTGCATATGCCTTTAAAAAATAACAAATGTCTATTTTTTCCTATCTTGAAAGAAATATCGCAATATATCACTAATATCGATATTAACTTGGTGATATATCGCGATATTTAATTTCTGATATCGTCCAGCACTATTCATTATTATTATTATTATTATTATTTGGCTTATTTCAAACAGATTTTTCTTGTCTATAATTAATGATTATGTATATATATATATATATATAAGAAATACAAGATCTATTTATTTTATTTGTTTATTTATTTTAAATTTGTTAAAACTTTTTTAGCAGAAATTTTTAATAACTGAACTTTCAGGAATAAATATAGAAATAAATAATTATTTACGAGCAAATAATCTTCTTAAAACATTCCGCATGTTTAACAAATAGTTTTGTGCATTAAAAGATAGTTTTAATAAAAATAATTCGTTACATTTTCAAAAAGCTTCGTTTGCGCAAGCAAGTACATATCCTAAATACAGGACGCTTAAGTAGCGCACGAAGCGGAGAGAAGAATAACTATGCCTTATATGGTGTTTCTATTGTTCAAGTCCGCGTCTGGACAGCTGCTATTAGATCGCAGGGAGCCATGATACATGAAAGTAAGGTAGTTCTCTAGTTGTGGTTATAGGAACATGTGACAGTTGAAAAAATATGCTTAATATCCCAGATCAAACCTATTTTATTCCCAAATCAAAGATGTTTTTTTTTTTTTTCAATATTTGCTTTGTCTTCGTTTTCTATTTGACATACTATTCATTAAAAAATCTATAAAGCTATATGAACTATTCATAACAGTTAATCATTGCTCCATTTCATTTGCTTTCAAATTAAAAACCATAAATATAGTAAAACCACTCTAAAAGTGTACCTCTATCAAAGAGCCATCTCTATTCAGGCTCAATTTTTCCGGTCCAAAATCTTCCCTATTAGAATAAATACGACTAATTAACTTCCATTAAAGGACCATGTACAATTCCCTAACAGCACAAAATGTTTCAGAAACGTAACAGTCATATAACATGGAAACATTCTAAATATTACAGAAACGTTGAGTTTGCTTTCCGATTACTTTCATAAACGTAGAAATGTCCACGATCGTAACAAAAAAATCGGATACGTAACAGAAACGTTCCAATCACATAACAGAGAAAACATAGAAAAAGCCGAATGTTTCAGAAAGGTATCAGAGAGCATATTAAAATGTGTTACGTTTTTGAAAGTTTGTAAGCATTTAAAAACATAACTGAAACATTATATGCTGTATGGGTTGTTTACCTCACTTAATTGTCGCATTTAACGAAATCAGATGATAATATTTTTTCCTTGACTTAAAACTGAGGACTATCCACCATATAACTAAAATTATTCTTCATACATGTAAAAATAAATTTTGTCTAAGAAAAAAAAGTGATAAATTTTCAAATTTCTAAATGTGCATATTTTCTGAACAACCTCTATTGAAAGGCCACCTCTCTAAAGGGTCAATTTTCTACAGCACAGTGGGTGGCTGTTTTATGAAGATTTAACTGTGTTAGTAAATTTAGCCTTGCCATCAAACTGTGATCAGACATCCTCACTGCTTTGTCTTCGTTCAATGTAATGGTAGAAAAGGTCCCCAATTAATGATTTTGCCATGTACTCTCATTTTTGTAAGTAGATTTTTGTAAGATCAGTTTCTAAATATTGTTAATATACAGTGTGTTTCAATAACACGTTTCAGAATTTCTAGGAGGTGTAAGGTGCATCCCGAGGTCTGACTCATATAGCGATGTAGGGCTTTCCTGATGCGTTGGAGCACACAGAAATATCAAATAAAAAGACGTTTAACATACATTTTAATAATAAATGTACACGAACAAAAAGGCTGTGAATGAATAAAAGTGTTCGAAGTTTCGTGCACCGATTTCAATGCATGTTTTAGATCTAAGACCCATGTAATTCCGAACTTTCTGGTTGCAGGAATCATAGCAGCTTCCGGGAAAAATCGAGATTCCTAATATTCTGGAATAGTCCAGAATATTGGGAATTCCATGCGCCATAGATGTGAAACATATTTTGAAGTCGGTGGACAAAACTTCGAACACCTTCAATGACCCATGTCCTTTTTGTTCATGTACATTTATTATTACCTTGCTCCCTAAAGCTTTACGCCCATTTTATTATATTGTCACCAGTATCTCAAATCAATTCTTTTTTGCATAATGTTTACACATGTTTTAGCATTTAAAAAAAAAAAAAAAAAAAAAATTTAATCGATGAAAGTGGTGGCGGTATAATAAAATGCCTGTAAAATTTTAAGAACGCTGCGAGGCCTGCTATATAATTTTGAGTCGTAGGGATGCCCCCTACCGCTCCTAGATGTTTTGAAACGGCGCGCTGAAACACCCTGTATTTTTGGAAATGAGAAAGTGGACAACCAGACAAACCGAATTCTTAAATGCTTCTTAATTTAGTTTGTAAGTAACTGAAAAATAACAATAATAATAAAAAAGATTTTCAGAACTTCTACATAAAAACATTTTTTATTTACCTTTGTGTTTTAAAAAATTAAAATAAAACTTTTCAAAAATCCTAGCCATTTAAAGTAAAGTTATCCGTATCTAAGAATTTTAAATCTAAAGTACCCTGAAATCTAAATTTTATAGAAAACAGAATGTGCACTTGAAATGAGTGTTTTTATATGCAAATCATTCAATGATCCCACATAACGCATGGACAAATAATAGGTATATACATATAAGCATGAATTTTTATTCGCTTTCATTTTCTATTTTCGAAAGATCAGTAAATCAAAGGAAATGTTAAAGAAGTGTATTATAAGTAAAATGATGTGATAAAATCCAGTATCACGTTTTCGAACCTTAGGAGCATTTACATCATAAAAATATTCGATGAGGGGTGAACTTCATTTGAAAAAAAATGGTATTAGTCTGTACTTTTTACAAACCGAGCGAAAAGTCACGCCCAAGCAAGAAGAATCGAAAAGATTTTACAGATAACTTTTTGCAAATGTGTCCCCGACCCTCTGATCAAAACTGATAAAAATTAATTTAGCAAAGCAAAGGTGCGAAAAAACAGCATACGGAAGGCACAGTTTCCCATTCGTTTATTATCTGTTTTTACCATCTTTGTTTTTCCCCATCTCTAACTGGCCACTCAAAACCAATTTTCTATTTCTAAGTTTCGAATGGGCGTACATTTTGCCGAGCACAAAGATTGGGGGAAAAAAAAAAAAGCAATCTTGAGTTGCGTGCTGCAGATCAATCCGTTATTCTGTCAGATGGATAAGCAAGACTGTAAAAGTAATAAATGTTATTTTTTAATGAATTTGCAGATAAATGGCAATGTGAATTGTCAACAAAATGCTGCCCAAACAGTAAGCTAATATTCGGAATTCGTATTCATCTTGAATGTTTGCTACGTGCCAGCATTCTCAGTCTCATTCGTTCAGCTACAGTAATCCCACAACAAATTGCCTTCACGATTTTCTTTTTTATATTATTTGGTTTTGATAATGAAGCTGCTATTGATATTAAGTAGTTTCCCCCTCTTAGAACATGTAATTGCACCGCATTCACTTTTTGTCGGCAAAGAAAGGAGGGACGTTAAACATATAACTCGATTATTATCGCAAACCACCGTTTTTCATCAGTTAATAATAATTGCTCACCTTCAGAATTATCCTTCTTATGCGCTACAGCTCTACAAAATTATAAAGAAGCCTCCAAATGAAACATTTGACAATTTCTAAATTACCTAGTTTATTTCACATTAACTAACTGAAAAAAGAGAGAATTGATGATTTATATGATTGCAGAATTTTGATAAATCGAATTAAATCAGATAGTAAATCATATTAATAAATTAATACAATAAAATACACCTTTGAAGAAAGCAAGAATTATTTGGAAAAAAGTCACAGAATTTTTAAAAGGCTTTGATACAGTTTTTACATATTGAGGATATTTTCTGAATTTAGTAAAATGTCAATGAAATAATTTTGCAAGTAATATCTTGCTCCGAATATAAATATTAGAAATGACCACGTAAAGTATAAAATATTCACGATTCGTATTTAAATAATACATATAAATAAAAACAGAGATTAATTTTAATTATGAATGCTTAAAATTAATTTAAGAATTACAATGTTAACTGTACACACACATATATATAATATAATATACACATACAGAGTACTCACTACCCATCTCGTGCTTCGGTACATTTTACATTCTTAATTTTTGCTTTATAGCTTTTCCTGGATCATTAATTTTTCTTTCTTTCTTCCTTTCTTTCTTTTTTTTTTTTTTTTTTTCTATTTTCTTTCTTCTATATTTAATAGAAGAATGCATTGATGTCGTGAAAATTTTCAACTTCTGGTTTTATACGTTTTAGGATTTATACGTTTTAAGAAATGTAGAATACGATTTAAACATTTTTAGAAAATGTCTGTCTGTGTGTGAGAGAGAGACAAAAATTTGGTAGCAACAGTATTTCAGGGACTACAGCATAGAATTCCATACAAATTTATATGTAGTTGCACCTTGACATAGAATAGTGTCTACCAATTTTTGGTGAAAATTGCCCAGAAGGCGGCGTTACCACCTCTTTTCTAAATTTTTAACATGGTGGTATAGAACAAAATTTATTATAAATGTGCCCAATGAGAATTTTTTTAACGAATAATTATAAAATTAAAAATAATTATTTATACTAATAATTGTCAACTAGGAGAAAACTTTACGATACATGGGAGCAATATTTCTTCCATCATGAGGGGGGGGGGATTTTCAATATAGATACCTTTCAAAAGAACTCGTCAATACCTTTCAAAGAAGAATTGAACCACTGATCTGTGATAATTTTAAAATGAAAGTATCTATCTTTTTCACAATAAATAAATAAATAAAATAAAATAAAATAAAAAATATATTAGTTTTTTAAGATAAATTGTAAGTAAAATTTAAAACTGATTTTCTTTGGACGTTTAGTGTAATATTTCTATGAGGAAAAATTCGTCTTCATTCATCATGGAAATTGATTTTAATCAATTATAACTTTAATCAATTATTTTCACTGATTGAATTTGTAGAGGAAAATATAGAAGAAAGTTTTGCGATAGCTACAAAATGCTAGTTTTAACAAATGTGGCTGTTTTTTTCTTAATGGGGTTCATTTACTATTTTTTGGCATTTAGCATATATAGTACCAATACAAATTTTCTACACTTCGATTACGAATGCCGCACTTACTACTTACTTTTATTTACTTTCTAGTGTTTCCGGAGTCAATCTCTCTCCCACTCAACTCTTATCTTTTTCTTTCCTCCGCCATACTGGCCATATTTCCCCATGTTTTTCTTTTAATGCCATTTTTAAGCAAGAAAAATTATTGCATAAGTATCACATAAAGCGTGTAATTCAAAGCAAATCGAAGAGTCATTTGTTTACAGGATCAAATATAAGCAAAATAAATAGTGATTCTGCTTGTTTTTTTTTTTTTTTTCTCTTTTTTTAATTACATTAATTTCATTAGAAAATTACTAAAAAAAAAAAAAAAAAAAAAAAAAAAAGCATAATGTGAACGAAAAGTGTTATTGTGAAGAGTTAAAAACTCCTATATTGAAAAGTTTAAGTTTTAAATTTCCGATGCCTAATCACTGCAAAATGTTTGATTTTCAATTTTTTAATTTTTTTTTTTCCTTAATAATTTTCAGCATAGTTAATTTCTTCTCTTGCAGCTACTTTATTTATATAATATACAATGCAACATAACAGAAAAGTATCCATCGAAATATGCTGAAAAACGAATTTATGACTTTGGTTTGTTTGTCTGTCTTATTAATAACTTCAAATTTCTTTTTAAAGCATGTAAAATTATCTGCCATGTTTTAATCTGCCATGTTGCTCATCCAAGCGAGATGACCGTAAGTTAAAAAGCCATTGCTAATAAAATCGGTTTGTATTACATTTAGAACATAAAAGAGATTCAGAAAAAGTGTTTCACAGCATAATTTCTTTAACTACAGTACAGCAAGTATTAAACGAAGCAGGTTCAAATGACAGGAAATTTGAAAAAATTCCATTCTTAGTGAAGATAATTAGGAAAGTAAGACCTCAGATGGCTAAACAAAATAAAAAATGATTAGTTAATTATTGGGATGAACTGGTTCTCTTTGATGTGCCAAATTTAACTTATTCCGAGCGAAAGAAAACAAGCACATCTGACAACGAAAATATGACCGACTTAATGAAAATCGCAATTTTAAAACAGTGACACATTCTCCGTACATTATGGTAGGTGCAAAACTTTTCAAACAGTCGGGCAAATTTTTATGCTCAAAGGATCAATTAACTCGAAATAAAACACAATCATCATAAAAGTGGTGCCTATAGTGTAACCACGTTTCCTACGCCTAGCAGTGAGGACGAGTCAAAAATCTTGGAGGGTTTCCAAGTTGACCAACAGGTTTGAATTTAGTAAACATCCAGTCATTCAGTATTCCCTTATGGCTTATTTTCTCTCAACGAAAAGGTTGTCTCCTCTATTTTACTAGTGGACTCGTTGAATCCGCACTGGCGCAGAGGCTTCCATGGTCGCAAGAAATGTAGTTAAAGAGTAACCGACTATTTTGGAGGTAACTTTTACATTTCCGCAAACAGCATTTCAAATGATAATGCACCTTACTACACGGCGTCTGTAGTAAGTTTATTCACTTCAAATTGTCAAAATAGTCTATCCATTCCCATGAGAACCTATAATTCTGTAAGTAATCATATCTTTTTTTTTACTTTAAGTTAAATCCCACAAAGAATATAGTGGAATTTCTTCTTTACCAGACATGGAAATAGTCCTAATCGCGATCCGTTCGAAAATGTTTCGTCTCTAAAAAAGGGGGGGGGGAGGGGAGATGATTCGAAATTTGCAGCCTATAACTCTGCCAGAACTAGAAAAAATATTTGTGATATTTAGCACATTGACATTTCTGAAATTTATATTAAAACACTGTATAAAACTATGCCATTGCGCATTAAAGCAGTAATTCCATATGAAAGTGGAATTAACCCAATGCAGAATACATATTTTTAATAAAAAACTGCTTAGATCTAACAAATAAATAGTTTTATTTCATATATTAAAATATAACTTGCTTATTTCATATAATAAATCATAATAGAATACAAAGTGTATGGTTATTACATTATGTTCAAAAAGAAAATTTTATGCATATTTTTAAAAAGTACTTCGTAGAGTGCAATAATTAAATCGAAATGAAATCGTGAATTATTAAATCGAAAATGTACATAGGTATCATTTCATACCTTTGGTATTATACAAACAAACAGTTTTATTTGTTTCAAACATTAATTTTAAAGTTATTACAAATAAAAAAGGGATAAGTCATTTTTTCTGCTGTGCGGCTTTTTTTTTTTTTTTTTTTTGTCGCTTAGTGTATATAAAAAGAAAGTATTGGGTTCCCGAAAATTTTCAACTATCTGTGTTCGATGGATTCATACGTTTTAAGAAGTCCTGAACAAGATTTGACCATTTTTAGAAAATGTCTATCTATCTATGTGTGTGTGTTATAAGTTTTGTGGACGATGTAGCTGACGAACCAATGAATGACATTTCACCAAACTTGGTATTTAGTTGGAACTTGACCTAAAAGGATACTTATTACATTTTGGGATCAAACGCTTAGCAGGTGGCATTGTGATCTTATTTTTATTATAGGATGAAATTTCGTGTGAATTTACATGTGTTCTTTTAAACGAATGACTGTAAAATTAATATGACTTATTGATAATAGTTTTAGTAAGCCGGGGGGAAGTACTCCCAAAGGGGTGTAAACTTTCAATATAGGTAAAAAATAAATTAAAATAAATTAAAAATAAAAATTAGAATAATTCATTTCTTCTTATGTCGGCACAAAATTGGCTTTCTTTCGCATTTAGTGCATTGTAAAAAAATAGGTTCTTAAAAATAAGTATATATTGTCTCAAAATAACTCCGAGACAATATATACTTAAATTTGAAAACCCATGTACTCGTTTTTGAGTACATTGACATGTGAAGCATGGGGATATTGGGATTCTTATTGGTCAACCCCATTTTTGAGCATGTAAATATACTCATAAATGAGTACATGGGTTTTCAAATTTAAGTATATATTGTTTCGGAGCTTTTTTGAGACAGCATATACTTATTTTTAAGAACCTATTATTTACAGTGTGTTACACTTCGAAATCGTTGAGATCAAAAGCGTCTGCATTTATCATTGAAAATAATTTTAATAAATAATAATTTAGTAAATAATTTGTACGACATGAATTTGTATAGGATAATATAGAAGAAAGTCTTGTGGTGGCCACAATATACTAGTTTTAAATGGTCTGTTTCAGATGTATAAATCTACTTTTTTCAGTCTGCGTGTGTTAGGGTTAAGGCAAATTCCGTACACAAGGATCCTAGGCCAGGGTGGTATTTATTTCAAGAGAAAGTCTTTCCAGGGGAACTTAGCCTACCTTGTACTCGTATTCATGGGAGAGTTGAAGAAAGCCACAAAATCTCCGAATTGATAAGCCGATAAGTAAGAATTGGGTTCGAACCCAGTACCTCCCAATTTTCGTAGTTATGAATCTATTGTGCGAAATTGATTTCGTTATTTAATTATCCGGTAGCCGTAAAGTCCTTAACGGTGAATCATTTATAATTTTAAGCATACATTTTTAAAAAGTTCTGTTATGAATTTATTATGAAACAATTACAGAAGAAAACATATTTTGAAAGGTCATGGGTAAAAAATTGTGATCTATGAATGTATTAAATACACAAAAAAGAAATTTTATGTTTATTGGTAATTTTTATACTTAAGCAAATTATTTATTTAAGAAAATCTCTCATTAAAATATTTTTTAGCTCATTTTTTCTTAAGTTTATTTTATAAATGAAGTCCCAATGTGTTGTTTTACTTTGCAAAATCAACAACTTTTCTTAAAACAATAAAATAATGTGAAGCTGAATTGTATATTATAGTTCAGAAACATGTTTTATTTTCAATCGTTTTAATATCTGTATTTGTTACTCACCAAATAAAGGAATAGTTCTTAATTGAACAAATGAGACAAAAATAATTCATCAATTGTTTTAAGTTCAAAATAATTCGAACTTTGAATCTTATTTTAAAAATTTTTGTTTATTGATTTCCAAACTAATAAGTAAATAACAATGATGATTTAATACAATAGACACTTTTGTTTTTGAAAAAGTAATTTCAGTGTTTTTAACGTTTATGTGTATTCCTTATTTTAAAAAAAAAAAAGAAAAAAAAAGACGAAGACGAAGAACTCAATAAAAGAAATAAGCGTAACATAATCTTTAATAAAATCATACTCCTTCAACAGAAACTTTCCCACATATTTTAAGATATTTTACAAATCCTTCAGTTCTAATATATACTTATTAGAACTTCATTATAGCTCATTAGTAACCTTTTCATGTTACGTTAATTCACAATTTTAAATCGTATTCAACCATTCTTTAAGCTCAATAAAATATATTTTTTACAGTTTCCTAAGAATTATTAATGCATTTATTTTCAATGCTCTACATTCAATCATTTGTTCGTTTTACAATTTCATTTACAATATTCTTTTTTCTTTTTTTTTCCCCTTAACATGGATTACTAAGTTTTTTAAGTCCTTGTTTATGAAGTTAATTTCATGGAATAAGTACATAGCCGTATCAGTTCTTTCAGGAAAAACAAGCGGTATTTTAAAAATGCTCTACAAAAAGCATTTTTAAACGAAGAAAAATACGAAATGTAGAAGCACATTCGCATAATAACATCATCTTTTCATTAATTTATTTTTAAAAAGAAGTTGGCAAGACCATAAAAGACAGTGATAAACTGTTCTTTTACACGAAACTCTTGTCAAATCCTTCTAACCCAAGATTCCGTGTGAAATAGCCATACCGAATAGCATTTCTTTTTAAGCAACTTTCTTAATTGTTGGCTAATATCATTCTTCAGAAGGAATTGCTCTTGAAGATGAACAGTCAAAATTGGAAGCCTAATACACTGTGTTCGTATGCTGGGGGACTAAAGAAAAAAAAAAAATCGCTATTCATTTTTCCAAATGAGACAAGCCAACTACCATTTCGGTTTTTCTTAGGCGATTAACACTTAATCATTCTGCGAGATGAATCGACTTACAAGAACTTTTTGAAGGACAGTTGCAGAATAAGTTAACACTTATGACTAGAAAATACAAAAGAAATTTATGAGTGGATTTTTTAAATACTTCATTGGCGTTTTTTGAGTTTATTGAATATAAGTCAAAAAAAAAAAAAAAAAAAAAAAAAGAAGAAGAAGAAGTAAAGCATGTATTTACTGCCACAGATTTTTTTTTTTTTTTTTTTTTTTTTTTTTTCGATGTATTAATCTAACAGTTGAGACACAATTAGGATACACGGAAATTTGAAAGACAATAAGTATTTTCTTTTTACATATATCTGCTGATGGATGTCTTTAACAGTCTCTTATAATTAACAACTCTAATCAGTAATGAATAGTTTTATTAAATACAAATATCTAAATAGATAGATGTTAAAATTAAAATCTGGGTATTGTTTAAAGTAGATTAGGGTAATTTATGGTTTATAAAGAAAAGTGTTGCACTGTAAAAAATAATTATAGTTTTACTGCTAAAATACTTTTTTAAAAATAAAGTTTTATTTCCTTTATACAAAATGGAATCTGATATGATGAGGAAAGTACAAATAATACTCATGGAAATAAAATAAAATAAATTATTATTATTATTATTATTTTATGGTAAAACTATCCTTACTGATAAGGAAAAATGCAATTCCATACACTTAAGAAAAACTTTTTTCACAATGAATATTACATTGAAATTATTAGTAAGCGAGAATAGAAAGGGCATCTTTTACTTAAATACAATGGAGGTATATTAAAATCATTACTAAGAGAGAACTGAAAAAAATTTTTGACTTATGGGTGTGTTCCATATTGTATTATCAGCTCTTTTTATTATTTCATTGATATTATATGCTAACAAATGTAATATAATGCATGGTTATTCCCAACTTGAGCCTGAAAAATTTTTCTTGTGATATTAAAATATTAATTAAGATAGACTCGAATAATTAAGAATCTGTATCAAACAAGGTTTTTACGGACCCGCTTTTTTTCAATGACTGTTCCTCCAGTAATTTTGAACAATAAATTTCCTTTAAAATTAACAAGCATTTTAATAAAAAAAAATTTTAAAGAAATTGTCGGTAGAAAAAATTAAAAAAATTCAAGGCCCGTACGAACCTTTGATATCAAAGAATCCAAGCAGCTAAATTCTTTTCTCTAAACGATGGCTGTTTACGCTATTATAAATTAGATAAGTTGATACCAAAATCAATTTATCTAATTTGTAATAGCATTAAAATAACTTTTTTAATAGTTTTCAGAGTCACTTGGATAAACTAAATTCAAAACATTAGAATCTTGTGCGTTATATTTATACACAGTAAGAAACAAATCTAGTAAACAGACTCGATTTAGATATTTTAAATTAAACAGTTAGCTGTTGCCTCACAAACCATGTTGAAAATGGAAAACAGCAACTTCTTGAGACTCGGTACACTTGTTGCCGGTGTTAAACATATTTTTCTTTACCTGTTTTATACGCGTTCTATAATATCTTTATTCTTCTTTCAGTTTCAATTTGCACATTTTATAATATACCAAGAAACATGCTTCTACAAGCATAATTTAGGAAGAGTAGAAAAAAGGAAGGAAAATAACTCCATTGCAATTTGTAATTTTGAGGAATACAACCACTACGGCTAATGATTTGCTGCCCGAATAGGGTATTCATAAAATAGTGTAGATTCGATAATGCATGCTTGCTGAATAATTAAGCAGAATGTCATTACATTGCTGTTAAAATATTCTTAGACATTAGGACATCCACGATGGTCCCCGGAGGCCAAGAAAATGAAAACAAATATATCACTCCGCTAGAAATCTGAGGATCACGGGGTGCCTGGTTCGATTTCGAGTTACGGTGACATTTCTTGGATTTAATTCTAGTTCTCCGTATTATAATCCTATCCAGTGTACTATGTGTCATCACTTCAAAGATTCTTTTCAATCAAGTTCTGTGATCTCGACATACATATTTGACAAATGTTGCTTGTTATAGACTACATCAAGTTTAAATTTATCAAGTAGCTTAAATTTCCACTCATAATGAAATTCAACAGGTTTATTATAGTCAATATCAATTTTGTAAATAAAGAGATCCAAGTCAAGATTAAATTGAGTAATGATATCAATAAATTTGTATATATCTTTTGGATCTAAAGTGCTTTATTTATTTATTTATTTTAATATTTAACATCAAATAATTTTTCGAAAAAATATTAATTATGAAATTCTCAAACATTTTACATGACAATTTAAAACAGATATGCTTAAAAAAAAAAACTAAAATACATCATGAATACTTACACAAAATATTTACTTACACAGTCTTCTGCAAATTATTTCATTAAATATTTCTTGTTATATACGTTACACTTTCGCCAATCATTAACTTCGTAAAATTTTTCTTGTAAAATTACAGACACTGCATAAATTAGTTTTTTAAAAATCTAAAATCGTTTCAAATATTAATGTGGGTTTAAAACATTTTCAACTTTAATTTTTATTCCCATTAAATTAAATTAATGTAAATAACAAGTATTTTTTCTCATAAATAAATGTTTTTTTTTTTTTTTTTTTTTTTTTTTTTTAACGAATTGTCAGCCAATAATTCTTTTGTTTCTAAAATAAGAAAATAATTTAAGAATGTGCTGTATGTAGAAACATTGATTGCTGCTGTTCTGTATAATTTTCGATACTTATAAAATAAATAAATAAAATAAAATAAAATAAACTGAAAAATTAAAAGTAGTTTATGAAAATATAAGAAGGAAAATTATTTTAACAATTATATCTTTCTAAAACGAAATTTTTGACTATTTAAAGCAATATAAGACACATTTTATTTGGATTGTACCTAAGAGAATTGCTGTGGCATCCACAGATCTCTTTTTGTTATCATTAAAACTATTTGACAGCCACTGACGTATATATCCAGTCACTGAGCTGTTCTGATATCCGCACTACAGTTATTATTCAAAATTATATAATTATGAAATTTTAACTTGTTTTTCAAATTTGAAGGTCGTAAATAGTAATTATAAGGATTATAATCAGGTACACAGTTACATTTTTAATCTCAAGTTAAAATAAATATTATTTTAGTACATTGAAAAAACTATACAGCAAAAGCAAAATTATATTTTTGCCTTTTTTCAAAGCGGTCAAATGGTTAATTCTGGGGATATTTTAGTTACTCCACTAGGTTAGGTACTTTTTCAACAAAATGATGATAATAATAATAATAATAAAAGTATGAAAAAATTCATTCAATAAAATGGCTTTTTTTAATAAGAATTAAAGCAAACTTTGAGAGAGAGGAAAAAAAGCAAACAAAAAAGATCTCATATAAGTTTCCCCTCAAAAATCTACTCATATTCTAGTACTCACTTTACATAATTAAGTATTTTAAAAAAGCGTGTGAAACTAAAAAAAAAAAAAAAAAAAAAAAAAAAAAAGTGAATGAAAAGAATAAACGTCTGTAATAGAATTGGGGGTTCATGAAATAACAGAGTACCGAAAGATAAGGAAAAGGCAGTTAAGATGTATGAGCAGGGGATCTTGGGGTGAAGATTTAAAAAAAGGGTCACGACGCAAGAGCCTTGAATGAAGAGAGAACGGGTAGCCGTAGTCATAAGAAAGTTAATAAAGAGAAGCTATATAATGTATACTAATGCAGGAAATAAGTAGCTGCTGCTACTGAAAATTATGTTTAAGTAGAAACATGGTATCTAAAAGGGTCATTCAGATCATGGGCAACACAAAAGAGACTTCAATTAAGCAAAGTAAATCAATCAGCTGTAATGGTGTAATTTTAAAAGTAAGAGCAAATGAGAAAACACAATTACAAAAGCATAAAACATAATTTTATACAGCTCTTACGTTCAGTAAAGTTATTGAATTTGCTTATCCTTCTAAATTGCCTTCAATGACTGTTAATTAAAAACGTACAAAATTACTACGATTTTGAGCATTGTTACTAAATAGCACAGTAATAAACAGCTCTAGTAAATAGTTTACAAGACTTATTATTATTAAAGACTATTACAACATTGTGGTAAGGAATAAGAATTATAAAGAGCCGTAGGCACTTTATATATCGATAAAATTAAGAAGACATAGATTAGTGTTCTTCCTAGATGTTCTTAGTACCACATATATTCTAGATATTTCTCCTATTCTTTTTTAGATTGATTTCTTTAGAAATCGACCTATTGCAATCACTTCATTTATCTATCTATCTATCTACCTATAATGAAAAGTTTGTCATCACGATAACTCCCGAAATAATACTCCAAATCGAACCAAATTTGGACAGTGAACTGATCTTATAAATATCTTGGATGAGTTTGTTAACCAAGTTGCTCCGACTTTTTGTTTTCAAGTGGCAGCTACTTGAAAATTTTAAACCCACAATGTAAAAAGCAGATTTAAAGCAAGATTTGCTTGAATTTTGATGTAAATACAGGCCACATGAAGGTCTCAATGAAGTTTATTAATGAAGTTTATCCGCCATTTTTAATAAAGTGGCAAATATTTTAAGTTAAGCGGGGCCACTTGAAATCAGGCTACCACTTGAAAATTTAAAATCACTATAACTTCCGAAATAATACTCCAAATCGAACCAAATTTGGACAGTGTCTTAACTTAATTTTTAAATATCTTAGATAAGTATGTTAAACAAGTTGTTCCGCCATTTTGTTTTCAAGTTGAGACCACATGAAAATTTCAAATTCAAATTGTAAAAAACGTATTCCGAATTTTTTTTAATTTTGACGTATACATAGTTTATACAAGTGTTTCAAAGAATTTATTAATGAACTTTATCCGCCATCTTAAGTTAAGCGAGACCACTTGAAATCAGGCTACCACTTGAAAATTTAAAACCATGATAACGTCCGAAATAATACTCCAAATGGAACCAAATTTGGACAGTATCTTAACTTATCTTATAAATATCTTAGATGAGTTTGTTAACCATGTTGCTCCACCATTTTGATTTCAAGTGGAGATCACTTGAAAATTTAAATTGTAAAAAGCGCATTCCGAATTTGTTTGAATTTTGATGTAAATACAGACTACATAAGGATCTCAATGAAGTTTATTAATGAACTATATCCACCATTTTTAATAAAGTGACAGATATCTTAAATTAAGCGGTGCCACTTGAAATCAGGCTACCACTTGAAAATTTAAATTCATAATAACTTCTGAAATAATACTCCAAATCGAACCAAATTTGGACAGTATCTTAACTTATCTTATAAATATCTTAGATGAGTTGTTTTTAAACAAATTGCTTCGCCATTTTGATTTCAAGGGGAGATCACTTGAAAATTTCAAATTCAAATTGTAAAAAGCGTATTCAGAATTTGTTTGAATTTTGATGTATACATAGATTACGTAAGTGTCTCAATGAACTTTATCCGCCATTTTTAATAAAGTAGCGGATATCTTAAGTTAAGCGGGGCCACTTGAAATCAGGCTACAACTTGAAAATTTTAAATCACGATAACTTCTGAAATAATACTCCAAATCGAGTTAACTCCAAGTCATATTATCATATAATTATCTTGAATTATGACTATAATTTTTGAAATACTGATTTAATTTAAACTAGAACTGGACAATGAACTTATCATACAAATATATTGGATGATTTCGCTGGACAATTTGTTTCGCCATTTTGTTTACAAGTCGCAGCCACTTATACTGCCACTTGAAAATTTGCTATAACTGATTTGAACCACAGTTGGACAGTGAACCTATGCTTCAAATATCTTGGATGTGTTTGCTGGGCAACTTGTTCCACTGTATTGTTTCCAAGTGGCGCCCACTTGAAAATTTGTAATCACGGTAACTTTTGAAATACTTAATTAATTCAAATCAAAGTTGAAAAATGGATTTTTCATTCAAACAACAAAAATCTAGACATTTCATGTAACTCGTGAACCAATCTAGTTATTGCGTCCATCTTTGGTATATCGATAATAAGTATTTTCTCGCCAAAAGTCGCCAAAAAATGTCGCCATGGGGGAAAAGTCGCCAAATTTGGCGCCAAATCAATTACCTGCCTTATTGAATCTTTCTAATGCGTTTTTAAGAAAAAATTAGACCATTTTAATGCCAAAACAAGCTAGAAATGCAGAAAACTAACATTTTATCAACTTACTAAGCCTTTTTAAAAGAATTTCTACAAAAAAAAAAAAAAAAATTCAAATTTGCAACGATATCCTAAATGAGCAACTTTCTCTGCCATTTTTATCGAAGTGGCAGCCACTTAATTTTTCAACACGATGACTTTTGAGATTTTGAATTAATTCGAACTATATGTGTACAGTAGACTTATCTCACAAATGCATTTGATATATTTGTCAAATTAACTCACCATTCTGTTTCCAAGCGCCGGCCACTTGAAAATTTTAAATTCACATAAAAAGGTATTTATGAACCGATTTGCTTAAAACTCCATATGTGCATAGACTACATCAATATTTCTACCAAGTCCCTTAATAATTTGTAGCCGCCATTTTGAAACAAAATGACGGCTACTTGATAAGAAAAAAGCAATCAACCTTCCCTTCCGAATAAGCCGGAAGGACTTGTTTTAGTATTATTAAGTTGTTGTTAAATTATGACATAGAATCGTGCTTATTTAAATTAATATTAACAATAGTCAATCGTTTCAATGAAAGTGTTTTTTTAAGGGGGGGGGGGAGAAAAGAAAAGAAAGAAAAAGGAAGATAATATTAATTAAATTTCACAAAGGTGTTCAGGTACTTTTTCTTATTTGTACGCTTTTATACGTTTATATTTTTGCACATTTTGTTCTTGCGGTCTCACTATACTGTTTTTCGTATATTAGTGAAATAATTTTTATTTTCGTTTTCATTTGCATTGTTGAATTGTTGTTACGGTGACATCAGAACAATACGTATGGTATCAGACATAAAGACCTGGAATTAAAATTTTTTATTCAGCATGAGTCAAATATGTAAAAATAAATAAATAAATAAACTGGATATAATTCTCCTTAAAGCCAACAGTTAAGAGGAATTACAATTAATTTGTAAAGAAATTTTCCTGAATATAATTTTTAAGAATCAAAATAAAATCCGTATAGGTGTAATGTTCTAATCGATATTAATATAAATCATTGTATTTTAGGCTTAACTAAATCTTTTCTACACTGTATCTCAAATCAGAGCAATTTAATGTCGCACTTAAAGCGTTTCACATACTTAACTTTCAATTTGCTAACCAATTTGTATTCTCACCACACTCATATTACAATCTATCATGCAAATAATGCATCGGATTTTAAACGTGTTTTCTGCTTAAAAACATGACAAAAACAGGTCGTGTCAGCTACAAGCATGAGTTGGAAACTTTCCAGTACAATTATTAATATTTCTCATATTCTTTTTTGAATAACACTTATAATTTCAAATGAAATAAATCAATACCTTATATAGAAGGGCTTCATATAATAAAAAATAAATGATTAGTGGATTAAGCATTCGTAGCAAATCTGTAGTGTCAGATGGAAATATACTTCAATGAAACAATAATTTATCTTTTTTCAGTGTTGCAATAAGTCAGTTATTTTTGTTGAAGAAATGTTTATATAATTTTAAAAGATTATTAATGGAAAACAAAAATGTAAGGGAGCGGTTCAGTGTCTACTGTAAAATGTAGTGTCTAAAAAATTAACAACAAAATCAAAAACTGAAACGTTCTCTCTTTAAACACACACACACGCATACAGAAAAGGAAATGAATACACTATTTATTTCCATTTCAATATGACATATTTTTAAATTTTTATTTAACAGTCAAAGAAATTGTAATATTTTTAAATTGTGTTTAATTTATCAAGCTAACCAAACCACACATTTTTAAGTTTTCAAAACGTTTGCTGAATTTAAAATGGCAAACCCGCATCAAAATGCCTAAAAACTTAAACTTCATTTAACTACAAAGAAATAAAAATCCGAATTACTTTTATATAAAAAAGAAAAAAAAAATTTAGAAGTGAAATCTACTTATACATGTTTAAAAATTGCATTTAAAGAAGTAAAAAAAGTCTAAAACTGTTAGTAACATTAGAAAATTTAAAGCATTTATTCAAAAATACAACTCATAACCTCTAATTGTAAAAGTTCTGTGAATGTTTAATGAAGAGTGTGACTTTTTCAAAATCAGACGTAAAATTTAACATATGTTGTATTATATATATATATATATATATGTATATATATATACATTATTATTATTATTATTATTATTACTATTATTATTATTAAAAGAATTGAAGACTATGTGAAACAAAGGTAAAACTCCAAAAAATAAGACGTAAGTAACAAAAAAAAAGCAGAGGCCATATCGGGTTAAGGTGGATGGAGCAGGTTTAAGGGGATACTTCAACTAATTTGATCGGCAGTGTAACCCCATATTATCGTATGGAAAAATTTGTTTTACAAATTCCTTATGACTTTTTTCTTTTTTTTTTTTTAAATCTATTTCCGCTATTAGAAAATTCACTAACGTTAAAAGGTTTGTCTTATTAAAAAAAATACTTATATATATATATATTTCATTTTAAAGCTGTAAAAATAATAATAATAATATTGATGATGATGATAATAGTAATAATAATAACAACAACTAAGAGCATTTATTGCACGTTATAGCTTTAAAATGAAACATTAAAAATTTAAAAAATAAATTTTTGGAAAACGAAAAATATTTTAACGGTTGTGAACTTTCTAAATGAAAAAGAAAAAAAAAAAAAATACATTAGGTAATGAATAATTTATAAAACAAATTTCTGCATAGAATAACATGGGGTTAACAGGCAATCAAATTAGGTGAATCATCCCCCTTAACCAGTTTGTTGGGTGCCCAACTTTCCCCAAATTCTCTGCATGCCCATAATGAAAACATATGATGAAATGTCGTCATATGCACAAGAATAAAAAATATACGTATATAAGATGTGAGCCATTTCAGAATATTTCGAAACTTTCATCGGGTTAGAAATACTATTTTCTTTTCTTTTTCTTCTACGTCTTCTTTTATTATTATTATTATTATTATTATTATTATTAAAACAAGAGCCATAACTGAAAATAACAATTTTTATATAATTTTTATAACTAGCAATGTTTTCGAGTTTCTTCAAATTTTATTCATGCTCATAATATCATAAAGTTTCTTCTTTTTCTTATAGGTGCAGAAGGTCCATCGCCTAAACCTGGTCCACTTACTTGTCACTTGAGACGTCATAAAAGCAACAGAAAGCCTAGAACTCCTTTCACTACGCAACAATTATTAGCGTTAGAACGCAAATTCAGATCAAAACAATACCTTTCTATAGCTGAAAGAGCAGAGTTTTCAACATCTCTTAGTTTAACTGAGACTCAAGTAAAAATCTGGTTCCAAAATAGAAGAGCGAAAGAAAAACGATTAAAAGAAGCTGAAATAGAAAAACTTCGCATGGCATCTAGGCCTTATCCTTCACATCTTCAAATTCAACATGGTGGTCTGCCAATCCCAAATACCTATTTCACACCTATCGTAGGAAGTGTTGGAGCTTATACGAAACTACCAGGATCTTCTCTCATTCAACCTTACTGTATTCCCTCCCCAACAAATCTTTCTGGATTGACATTATGCCCAAGGTGATCCAGATATTAGCTCATTTTTCATTTCTCTCAGAAAAACTCAGTGGGATTGTAGAATTTGTTTAAAGGCTAGTTCCTTCTTTCTATTTTGAAATTTAAACTTATTCGTCTGTATAATAACTTAATTTGTTTTGAAAATGATTCTGGATTCTGGAGCTTTTATAATACGGAAATGTGATATAAGATTGCCTTAGTAAATACGAATGCCGTGTAAAATATTCATCATCATTTTTAACTTTATGTCGTGCACATGCATTATGGATGAGTATGAAGCAAAGTGAATTCTTCGTGAGTATTTTTTACAAATAACTTATTTTGCTTCTAATATATTTTCAGAATAGAATAGACCATCATTTTAAACTCTTTAATCTTCTTCAAATTTGTACAATGTTCACAAAGTGATTTGAAGCATCGTGCCTTGTTTTAAAAGATGATGACATTTATCAAAGTGTGCTTAAATACCAAATATCATTTTTTAATCATTAGCTAATCTAATATTTATGATTACAAGGGTTTTAACAGATCAACAACTTTTATACTCCACATGAAAAATGCCAATATAGTTCTGAAACAAACAAAAAAAAAAGAAATTCATCAGTTAACATTTGCTTGTGTCTAACTATCCAGAATTCAATATGAGCTTAAAACTGACTATAGACTTTGACTTTTTTGCCACAAGTCTTTCATATGATAGATGTTATACAATGATGTTTTCATCTTCGTTCCTTACCGAAAAGATATTTTCTGCATATTTTTAAATAATTGTTTGAAAGCGAATAAAGGAAAAAAAAAAAAAAAAAAAAAAAAAAATGATTTTAAAATAAAACGGCTATTTTTCTTGAAATTTTTCTAGACAATGGAATCAATTGTATTAGACTTTGAAAGGTGAGTTTTGAGAGGCGAAAATCTCAAGAACAGTTCAATGTAAGTACAATTTGTATTTCCGAAAATATCAGCCGGTGGAAAGAAAATATGAACTTGAAACGTATTGTACAGAATTACTATTTGGAACTTACAGGAAGTAAATATGTTTATATTGATAGTATATTTTTTAAAACAATATTACCTTTTCTTTTATAATTTCTTTTTCAAATGAATGTATAAAGTCATAAATATTGTATTAAAATAAATATCGAAACAAAAATTGTGTATGTATTATTTAATACTAAATTTCAATAATATATCGACTAGAAAAAATAAGTGGATTTCCAAAAATGTATTTAAATATTAAATAAACGAAGTCTGAGTAAAATCTAAAACGAAGCACGTGTTTTTCTTTTTTGAGTTGCATACATGTATATATAGAGGTATTCCACAAGGTTTTCCTTTTCATATTTTCATCTTCAGATAATTCACAGTCGTTAAATATTTCTTCTATAAACAGCCTTTTTTTTTTTTGGGGGGGGGGGGGGAGGGATTTTTAATATTTTAATAATGTTAATATAGTATTGTTTGACAGCTGGGATTTTTAGAATGTTAAAATAGAATTTTGAAAAACATAGTAGTAATGCGTGATGAAAAATTTCCTGTGACGAAAAACTTCCCAAAGGGATAAGAAGGTGTTTAGCTGTCCGTGGCGATAGCTAATGCTGAATCGTCATATTAAGAAAATTAGGCAAACCAACTTTAAACATAAGTCAGTTTTCAAAATTTTCAATCCTCAGGCTTTTTGAATATCAATAATTTTTAACAGAAATATTCCTCTCACATTATAACGAAAATTCTGCGATTAAACATAATAAATATTTCTATTAAAAAGTATTAGTTAAAAACCAGAGAAGTGGTAGCTCTGAATTCCATAAAAGTGGTGGATCACCTGTTCAATTTTCTTCTTATTCTTGTACAAATATTTTGTATTCGCCAAAAGTGATGGTTATTACAAGTACAGCATTTATAAGTTTAAAAAGATGAGCAAAAAACTATGAGAAAGTCTGGAAAAATAATTTTGGATAAGTGAAAATATGTTCGAATTCTAGTAAGTTATTTTTTAATAACACTTTTCATAATGAGTTTGTCATTATGTAAGATCATATACTTTCGTCACATTTCAGTAAGTATCCTTTTAGTATATGGATAAATGACTTAATTATATGTATATTCTGTAGAATGGTAAGTATATCACTTAGACAATTATTAAAGATTTATAAGTACACTATGAATGCCAATGCCAAAAATTCAGACACATATGTGTCTGAAATGAGATGTTCAGTTTTAAGATGTATGAAAGACCTTGAAGTATTTTAAAAGGCTGATCATTTCATACAACGGAATTGCCTGAAATTCCGCCATCTTTCATCACTTTGTTTTAGGATTAGGCAACCTTACTGACCATGATGAATACTTTCATAAATAAAATATAAATAAATAAATAAAAAGTGGCATGTGATTACGTTTTATTGTTAAAAATAGATTTTAGTATCTCCTAAAGCATAAATAAAATAATTTTTACAAGAAAAAGTCTCCATTCCCCAAGTTTGGATTCGTATCGAAAACCAACGGATCCAGAGGCATGCGTCATACCAAATATGCCACCATACAATACAGATGAATTGAACGATAACATACACTCTAGTAGTTGCAGATGAAATAACAATTTTATGTTTTAACTGATACATTTTTCTGTAAAACTATTGGTAATATATATAAATCTTAATGTATATTATTATCTTAAATTTTATAGAGGGGTTTAGAATTATTTTGTAAAAGGCATAATAAATATGAGAAATTCGCAGCCTACGGTATTTGGAAAACGATTTTTTTAAAACTGGCATTTAAATTAAAACAAACAATATGCAACACCAGAAAATTTATTGTTTTATATTGAGTTGTAGGTAATCATGCGAAAAGTGTTTTTAAATCAAAAGAAAAAAAACAGTTATGCACAAATTGTTCAAGATTTTTAAGTTATAAATACACTTTCGTATCTATAAGCTACTTGCTTCGTTTATCCTGATATATATATTATGATATGAGAGAGCTTTAAATAAAAACTTTTTTATTTCTATTTGAACAAAGTAAGTTTCTCATCAAATATTTTGTTTTATCATTTATTTCAAACATAATTTTATTCAGATAAAGTACACTTCACTAGAGTTTTATCCTTTGAAAATTCAATTTCATAAAGCTAACGTAGTTTAAATAGCTTAACTACTTATTACATTAAATAATATATTTAATCAATGTGAAAAGAAATTTAAACATTACATGCATGTTGTTTTACACAAGTTTCTAAATATCTAAATGTCTGAACTGTAAAATGTCTGAATTTTTAAATGTCTAAATTTAAAATATCTGAAATTCATAGTGTCTAAACTGTAATGTCTTAATTTCGGACACATACCTTATTCAGACACTTAGTCCATTTATAAAAAGACATGTTTTAAATTCAGACGCGTGTACAGCCTAAATTTCGGATAATTACGTGTTCCAGACATTTTTGTGCCTGAACTGGTATTTCAGATACATTTCTCTCTAAATTTAAGATACTTCTATTTACTGTGCATTGCAACATTTTGACAAAGTTCTTTAAGGGGTTACATAGGTTACAAAGGCTAAAAAAAAAGTATATTTTCTTTTCTCTCTCTCTCTCTCTCTCTCTCTTTTTTTTTTTTTTTTTTTTAAATAATAAATGAAATTTTTATTCAAAATTTTGAGTATATAAACGAGCAACATTTAAGCAAAATTTTATAAAATTTTTTGGAAATTTTTAGCCAGTGAATCCTGATTTCCGGAGACTCTTCAGAGAAGTAGGGGACACAATTTCTCAAAAACTAATACATCGACCTTATTGAAATTTTGCACTTCTCGAAAATAAAATTGGCTAGTGCGTGAGCAGAGGAATTAAAAAAAAAAATGAAATTTGGATTTTTTAACAGAGCTGCATGCAAATACAGTACAATTTTCAGTACATTTTACCCCAGGCATTACCTTATAAAATTAGTTGTGATAAAAAAAGAAGAAAGAAAAATCCGTTATTCAAGCACTAGTCAATTCTGTTTTGAGGAAATGAGCAAAATCTCAATAAGAGAGGTGCATTAATTTTTGTGGAATCGTGTTCACCGCTTTTGTGAAGGGTCTCCGTAAACCAGGATCCAACGACTGAAATTTCAAATTTTTTAATGAAAATTTCATAAAATATTCTTTAAATGTTGCTCTTTTATCTGCTCAAATTTTTAAATACAAGATTTTATTATATATATATATATATATAAAGAGAGAAAGTATGCTTTATTTAGCCTTCAAAATCCATGTAATCCCTTAAATATCGTGATAATAATGCAAAAATCAGAAAATTATTATGTTTAATAGTGCCATATAGATTCTGATTTGTACTTCGCATTTAAAATCTAACTTATGAGATACTTATTTATTCCTTAATACCCTTTCCTTTTCCTTTTTAAGTTTAATAAACTTATCTGTCATTTTTCACGTTTTAAAATTAATAAAGGCCATAATTTATAAGAAATATAAAAAGAGGTGAAATATATTGACTGATAGCATTTCATCTGCAAAGAAAACATATATATTGTTACAATGATTTTAAAATCAAATAAAACAAAGAATGCCATCATGAAATGCCATCTAAATCCGCAAGAACCAAAAATACAGGGTGGGACAAATAAAAGTTGTCCGGAGAAGAGAGTTCCAGATTACAAAAAAACACAGCAAAGGAAAGGAAGAACTAGTTAGCTAACCTCCCGATAGCAGATGTTGAAAATGACTACCATTTAACTCTTGGCACTTTTGGGCCCTGGTCAGCAAGCTGCTGAAGTCAGATCGAAGTTGGATTTCTGGAGTTGTTGCAATCTCATCTGAAATGTTCTGCTGCAATTCTTGAAGACTATGAAGGTTGTATGCGATACACCTTAGACTTGAGGGTTTCCCACAAAAAGTAATCGCACACTGACAGATCATGTGACCTGGTTAGCCAGCTAGGGCCGATACCAGACTGATCTCTGCTAACAACTCTGTCAGGAGTGAAGATTGTGTAAATCCATAATTCGGCGGGCTGTATGGGCAGTTGCTCCATCCTTCCATAATTCTAAACGAGTTAATCTTAAAGCAAAATACAAGTTTCGAAAAGTTGCTCCATCCTGCTGGAAGTAACTGTAGGTTGATTTGTTGGGATTCAGAAGCATTTTCTGGTTAACTGCATCCACATTTTCTGGTGTTCGGACACGTTTCGGAATGTTTTTTCTTTGTTCAAAACAGTCTAACGCCTTTTTATGACTAACCGTTGCACGGCACTCTTTGCTGGCACCTTGACACCATTAAATTTATGAGAAAAAACCGACCACACTCTTTTTACGAATTTGTTTTAACGTAACATTCAACAAGGGAAATTCTTTGTTGCACTGTGAGTATCATCTTCACCTTTACACTAATCAACTCACACTGACACAGCCCGCACTAAAATCGGAACCGGTTTCGATCACGTGGTATGTGTACACGTGGTGTGCGCGTCAGTCATTGACGTCCAATTGTATCCATTCGTCCGGGCCACTTTTTTTGCCCAACCCTGTATATGTATAACCAGTAGTAGTTTTATTAAACGTATGAAAAAACCCACAATACTCACGTTATTATTATCTCAAAAACGAATATAACAAATATGAAACTGATTTCAAAATAGAGTGGTACTTTACAAATTGACACTATAGATAGACAGATAGATAAAAGCTAATCTTTTAAGAGTCGAAATTACCAAAACACTTTTATTGAAAATTTGCCATCACGAAAAAAAGACATTTTCATGAAAGAATGTATTAAAAATTTCTGATTTTTAATTTCATCGATATTATTATAAAAGAATAGAAAAATATTATACTATATGAAATTTTGCAGGAAAGTTTCCTGATATAGTAGCGGCCTTTAAAAAATTTGTAATTGCTAATTATTTCGGAATCATTTCTTTTTTCTGTAAAACGAAATGAAGAACAATTATGCATAAACATCAAAAGATTTTCTCCTTAGATTTCTGGTCAGTTTTCATCCCAAACATTTGTGAAACAAAAGAAGTTTTCAAGTATGGAATTTATTAATAGACAGTGTTGAATCCTCATAATTGTAATTTTTATATTAATAAATATACTTGCATTTTTTCCGAAGCACTTTTAGATGAAAAGTCATTTCAATCCAGGTAATTTTTTTAAAGTAAAATCTTTTATTCTTATATATTTGGAAGCCCTGACTTTCTGTCCAGGGATTTTTACGCTCCAACCTGATCATCCGGCTATTCATTGCAGTTGGCTTAACTAATTATGCTCTTTTTGACCGGTTCCAGTTGATTTTTTTTCTGCTTCTTTCACACTTGTCATCGTGAGGGGCTTAATGTTATTATTATTTTAGGCTCTTTTGTCCTGTTTTTCCCAGACAAAACTGTAATGGTCTTTACTGGGCGTATTAGATTTCGGTAGAGTAATATCCAACAGCAAGCCGAAAGTCCTGTACTTATGACTGAACCTTCCCCTCTACATACATACACACACTCACACACGCTCTTATGAGTGTTTACCTTAAGTATTTTTCGTGCACTTTTTGACCAGTGTCAGCTGATTTTGTTATTTTTTCGCAATTGTGTTTGAGTATTTTATTTTACTGTGCCTTTTCTTCCGTTTTTCCTATGCAAAACTGCGGCAGTAGCACGTTTACCCACACCCACTAACAACAACAATAATATTAGATCGGAGAAGAGCAAGTCCTATCATAGGAGTCCTAAACCTTAACCCGACCTTACCCATCCCTTCTGCTCTTCGGTGCATTCACCTTCACTATTTTTCGTGCATTTTTTTAAACTAGTCAGTTGATTTCCTTGATTTTTCAGTTGATTTTGCACAGATATGACAGTGCATTTTTCCTCTGTGCGTTTTTCTGCTTTTTTCCCATAAAAAAAGACCCGTGGTGGCACAATCGCCGTAGTTTTGTATGGGATAAAACATGGCTGGGAGGGGGGGGGGAGCAAAAACTAAAGGAAAAGCGTTAAAGAAATGCACAATCTCGAGAAAAATCAACCATGAAGAAACAAGAAAATTAACTGACGCCGGTTAATATATGTACGAAAAATAGTTAAATCAAATGTAAGCGAGGGGCGGGAGAAATTTACGAATAAAAGTTACTACTTTTCGACTCTTTTAGATTAGATTAGATTATATTACTTTGTAATATTTTTACAGCAAAATTTTCCTTTTTGTGAGATGGAAATTCAAAGATGGTTTAAAAAAAAATTGAAGTAAGATACATTTAAATAAAATGTTTAATATATTATATTTTCAACACAATTGGCTTTGTTTGCTTTTTGTCAAACACATTATTGGAGTATATGAAGTTTATGGACAATTGTGTCTGTTAGGGATCTTGTTCTGTGAGAAATACCCTCCATGAGTATCTTTCTAAAGCATTTTAGTCTATATACACGCGAGTTTTACAAAACAAAATCACAGAAAGCTCTGCGTATTTAGACCGACAAGTGCAATGTGTGTTAGAACATTTTTTAGTGAGAATACATGAATGGATAATAATTAAATAGTTGATTATAATTTGTTGTCAAATAAGATTTATTTTTGCTAGAAAATTTATTTTACTGAAAATATAGTTGATTAAACAAAATTTCTTTTAAAAATTTCTCTAATATATTTATTGATTTCACAAAACGGCTAGTATAATTTTTAACACTTTTCAACAAGTTCGAAAAGTGTTAATGAGTTCAGTTTGTCTGTCTGTCTGTTCGCACAACTCCCGTAAATATTCATGAAATTTCTTGAAACTGATAAATGTTATTCAGGTTATTATCGGATGTTCCCTATTGAAAATGGAGTGAATACCTCTACTGGTTTGTGTACAGGGAGGCCCGAAAATATTCCAAAGCATTGTGTTCTATAAGAGGTATTTCTATAAATCATATTTTAATAACTTTACTTTACACAAATCTTAATGAAATTAAAATATATTATTCAAGTTCACTGTCAGATGTTCCCTATTGAAAATGGCGTAAATACATCTACTGGTTTGTGTTCCGGGACACCCGAAATTATTCCAAATCATTGTGTTCTATGAAGAGTATTTCTATAAACCATATTTAAATACCTTTACTTTGCACAAATCTTAATGAAATTGAAACATGTTATTCAAGCTCACTATCAGATGTTCCTCACTGAAAATGGGCGAAATATCGTCACTGGTTTGTGTACAGGAACACCCGAAAGTATTTCAAAGCGTTTCAATGAGAGATACGTATTTCTATAAACTAAATTTTAATAACTTTACTTTACACAAATCTTAATGAAATTGAAATGTGTTATTCATATGCACAAAAGAATGCTTTCTACAGAATGTAGTATGATTAGCATTAGATTTTCAGGGACATAGGAAAATATTCAATTACATTATGGTCTATTATTGGAAATTTGCTAGTATTGCATTTTCATTTATATTAACGTTTTTAACACTTTATAACAATTTTTAAATATGAATATGATTTCAATTTGTGTATCTCTCTGCACATCTTCCCACCTTTTTATCTGTCCGTCCGCCCTTAAACAGTTTAAGTATTTTAAAAAAATTATATATGTTATTAGAGTTTACTATGAAATGTTTTCTATATAAAATGGCATTAATAGGTTCTGTTCGACTGATTTGTGTACAGAGACACCCAAACAAATTCCAGGGCATTGCGTTTTAGGACAGATAATTTTATAAATTACATTTAAATGACTTTCTACTGTAAAAATCATGAAGATATTGACATTTATTGTTAAAATGCTAATATAATGTTTTGTATAGAATATAATATGGTTACCCTTCAGATTTACTAAATACTAAAATATTCTGATACATTAAGGGCTGCATTTTCTTTTGTGTTAAATATTTTTAACACTTTCCAACATTGTTTAAAAGTGATTATGAGTACAATTTGTCTATTTGTACGCCTTTCAATCCTTCTGTCTGACCGTTGCGTGATAACGTAGGCAAAGAACATTGAAAGTTATACGATACAAGATGTACGTACAGAAAGTTGGAACATGTTAATAATCAATGCATACTGCATGATTTTTCGTTCTTGTTTACTTTTTCTTAATTATAAGCACTAAAGAGCTATTTTTTCTCACCTACTTATAATACTAATTGTGGCACATAATAGAACTCAAAACATATTCGTTTGTTTATGTTATTATTACTGGTAGAAAAATGGAAGACATTTCATATCAGCTATAACATTTTTCTGGACTTACACAGATGGAAAAACAGAGGAATAGAGAAAATCCGTGCCATGTAAATATTTTTTAAGTTTGTTGAAATACGTTTAAAATGAATAACACAACCTAAATTTCATTTGAAGTACTTATTGTCATTTTTAACCTTAGTATATCATTATTTGCTCTGTAAACAAGTAGTTAATCCTAATAAAACCACATTTTATAGGAAACATCATTTTTTCCCACTAAATATCATATGTTAATTTCGTTTGATTTTGTGCAGTAAAAATGTATTAAAACATGACTTAAATAAATACCTCTCTCATAGACGGTAATGTATAAAATTATTTCTTAAGTCCCTGTTCAAAAACAAAAAGTACTTTTTATACCATTTTAAATTTAAAAAAAATTCTACATTAAACTTGAATAATATATATAGGTTTCAAGGCATCCTAAAAATTTTTACAGAAATAAGAATGCGGAAAGACAGAGAACTTAGTTCATATACTCTTTTAAACTTTGATGAAATTTGTTGTTTTGCTTTGTTATTATGTAATGCATACGCAAAAATATTAAGGTAAATAACGATTTATCATGCATTCTCTTACATGAAGGGCATTTTAGAAGTATTCAATTTCCCATAATCCTCGACAAAATCTAAAGAACCACGGCACATTTATAAATAACTTTTTAGAGAGTGAAAGATCACATAAAACTCAAAAAAAAAAAAAAAAAAAAAAAAACTTTAACTACGTCATACGCAAGATTTTACAGGTTTATTTGCACTAAATAATTACTAATATTAGATAAAGAAGAATGCCTCTCTGTGGGAAATAAGTCATAAAGAGAAATTTTCATATTAATAGAAACAGGTAACCCATGCATTTACAATGTTCCTTAAAAATCAAAAAATGAGATTTATAAAAAGTTTTAAATAATTTTCTTTTCAAAATATTTCTTCTGAAAAGCAAAATAATTATTTTTCCCTTAAATAAAAGGCATGAGCACATACATTTTGCTCTGGTTTATGTAAAAACATTGAATGATAACGTAAATCACTAATGTAATAAAAGTCTTTCTAGAGCCGTATCTGTAAATAGTGTTACAAGAATGTGTTAACTGACAAAGAATTTCAAGATTAAAGTACGTTTAGCTTCCAATTAAAACCGACAAAAAAGCACAGGGGAACAGCACAGGAAATTTCCAATACTTAGTCGAATTTATTATAAAATAAAAATCCAGAAAAATAAACATTTATTTTAAAAATGAAAAGTTATTTATATACAGTATAAAATATAAATAGACAAGCATGCTTATAAATAATTAAATACTGCAATCAAATTATATTTCACACCTTTTCTTGCGCGTCTGTTTCTTTATCCAAGAAAGCGACTAATTTTCTAAACAGACTTTTAAACTATCTTTTTCCTCAAATGAGGCGTTGTGATTCGATTTAACAATAGATACGAAGGCGTTACCTGCTAAGATTCAAATTACATTAATAAAAAAATAAAATGAAAATTAATTATTGAAAATTAAAAAAGCATTAAAAGCTAGAAACACCTTAAAACACGTTCATATTCATTAAAATTAAATTTACAAATTTAAATATACAAAGCTTTTCGCCATGCGTTTTCATGGCATCTTCAGGACAGGCCGTAAAAACTCATGGTGATAGCTTTGTATATTTTAATTTGTAAATTTAATTTTTATAAATATGAACGTGTTTTCAAGTGTTTCTAGCTTTTAATACTTTTTTAATTATTAGTATGTACACGTGGCTTTTAGAAAAATCTCAATTTATGAGGTTATGTTTTTACTAAAATTAATTTTTTTATATGTATACCATTAACCTGAAAAAAAAATTCAAAATTTATTCAAAATATTAATTCTTTAAAGTTCTCAAATAAACAATTAAAATGTTTCAGTGATATTCATTTTGAGATTTTAATAATAAATTCAGGTTATTGTGGAAGGATAATAAAATAGTGCAAAAGTTTGTAACATCGACTTTAATTTTACAATGAATCTTTACAATTGAAGTGCAATATCCTCATTTAGAAAACAATTCTGGACAGAAACGTCAGTTATAGAATAATCAAAACTTATCTCTAAGTATTCTTTGTAAGCTACTGTGAATCTTCCAAAGTTGGGTTTTTAGTGAATCTTTTCGAGTCGAACTGACTTTTGACTATGTTATGCAGCATGTTCTTGTACATTATATTTTTAATTACTATTGAAATCATTTTCTTAAGAATATGAATAATAAATGTCAATTTCACTATGATTTCTACAGAACAGAGTTATTTAAATATGATTTATAAAAATGACACTCATAGGATGCAATACATTCGCATTCTTTCGTGTGTTTTGAATAACATATATAATTTTGAAAAAAAAATCTGAAAATATGTACGGACGCTAAAAGCGGACAGAGAGACAGATAGACAAACGGACAGAAAGCCAGACAAAAAGACTAATTAAAATCATAATCATTCTTAAACATTCTTAGAAAGTTTAAAAATGCTTAATAAAATGTAAAGGCTATTGCACCAATTTCTAATTATAGCTCTTAATATATCTGAATATATATATTCTGTCCTAAAAAATCTTAATGCTAATCGTACTATATTAAATAGAATTTTTTTTTATTATTATTATTAATAAATACATATTTCATAAAGATTTGTGCAAAATAATAGTATTAAATTATAGTTTAGAGAAATCGCTCTCATAGAACTCAATGCTTTACAGTTGATTCGGCTGTACCAGTACACAAATAAGTGGTGGTATTTACTTCATTTTCAATAGTGATACTATATCATCATACAGTGATAGCTATATCAAATATATCATCATATATCAAACCATCATATAGTGAACGTAAATAGCATATATTACCTTCAGAGCGGGAATAGACGAACAGGCAGTATGTTACTATTAGCAAAACCTTTTAAAATTGAAGACAATTTAAAAATTAGTAGGAGAAAATAAATAAAAAAGTTTGGATATTTGTGAGAGTGGAATAATATATAAAGGAAAAAAAGAAAAAGAAAATTAAGACAAAATAATACGAATGATGAACTGTGTAAGTAAGAAAAAAAAAAAGAAAAAAGAAAGAAGAACAAAAAATCATGCGGTACACACTGATTATTAACATTTTCCAAAAGTCTGTAATTGTAGCATCGTATAACTTTCAGTGTGTTTTGCCTACATTATCTCACAACGGATAGGCAGTAGTTCTAAAAGGCATACAGATAGACTAAATGAATTCATAATCATTCTTAAACACTGTTATAAAGTGTTAAAAAAGCTTAACACAAAAGAAAACGTATTCTTTATATTTTAATTGCAGCCCTTAATGTATCTCAATATTTTAGTGTAGCCATGTAAATCTGAAGGTTAACCATATCATATTGTATACAAAATATTATTTCAGCATATTAACATTATATGTCTATTTTTTTTTTTTTTTTTTTTTTTTATGATTTTTGCAGAAGAAAGTTATATAAATGTGATTTAAAAAAGTGTCTGTCCTAAAACACAAAGCATTGTCATTTTTTGTTTGGGTGTCCCTGTACACAAAATAGTTGTATAGGACCTATCAATGCCATTTTAAATAGGGAACATTCCATAGTGAACTTAAATAATCTGTATCTTTTTTTTTTAATCTGGAAATATTTACGGACGCTGGGGGAGTGCAGCCGGACAGATAAACAGATGGACAGTCGTGCAAACAGATACACAAATTGAAGTCATATTCACACTTAAAAACTATTAATAAGTTCGCTTGATGTAAACGAAAATGCAATTCCAGCAACTTTCCAATTTAAGCCCTCAATGTAACTGAATATTTTTGTGTGGCCCTGTAAATCTAATGCTAATCACACTACATTCCATAGAAAGCATTCTTTTGTGCATATGAATAACATATTTCAATTTCATTAAGATTTGTGCTAAGTAAGGTTATTAAAATTTGGTTTATAGAAATACCTCTCGCAGAACGCAATGCTTTGGTATACTTTCGTGTGTCCCTGTACTGTACACAAACCAGTGGTGGTATTTACTCCATTTTCTATAGCTAACAATCGATAGTGAACAATCGATAGTGAATAATATATTTCAATTTCATTAAGATTTGTGTAATGTAACGGTATTAAAATATGGTTTATAGAAATACCTCTCATAGAACAGAATGACTTTGGAATAATTTCGGGTGTCCCTGTACACAATCTAGTAAAGGTATTTACTCCATTTTCAATAGGGAACATCCGATAGTGAACTTGAATATCATATATCAGTTTCAAGAAATTCCATGATTATTTACGGGAGTTATAGAGCGGACAGACAGAAAGACAGGCAGACAGATACACAAACCGAAGTTATTAACACTTTTTAACCTTGTTGGAAAGTATTAAAAATACAGTACATTCCCATTCAGATACATTCGCATTTTAATGCAATATATTCATAAACACTTTCCAGCTTAGTTGAAAAATGTTAAAAACGAATTAACAATTTCTTCTTCGATTTTCTTCATTAATAATATGTATATATATATATATATATATATATTAAAATACCATATAAAATAAATTTTATGTATCACTAAACAATGAGGTATAAATGCAAAGGATTTTTAATTTTTCTGTTAAATGGTGAAATCTCAAACATCAAACATCATATTTTAATTTAATTTGTTAGAATGTTTTGCATGTACATGATTTTAGGTAATATCATAAAACATTTCTTAGTATTTCTTAAGTAATTCCTCTCATCAACTATCATGATGCTGTCTTTTTGCAAGATTTTTAAGATATCTAAAACTTAACAAAATTTTAATGTCTCTTGAATGAAAAATCAGTCAATGTGTGAAATGTGTGTCCATAACAGACACTATAAAATTATAACCTAAAAAATATTTTTTGTTTAGCGTTAAAAAAAAAAGGGGGATAGAAAGAAAGAAAAGGAAAAAGAAAAAGAAAAATAGAAAAGCCCTTTTCTACAGCTACTTTTTGTCTGATATTCTTACGATTTCTGTTCCATTTTTTTTTTATTATTATTATTATTTTTAACACTTACACAGTTTCTTATTGATATTATTTTGTCTTTATTTTCTTTTCCTTTTTTCCCTTTGTCTATTATTTCACTCTCACAAATATCTAAACTTTTAACTTATCTTCATCTCTCAATTTTTAAGATATCTAAAACTCCAAAATTTTAATGTTTCTTTAATGAAAAATGTGTCAGTGTGTGAAATGTGTGTTCGTAACAGACGCTATAAAATTGCAATCTGAAAAATATATTTTTGCTTAGAGTACAAAAAAAAAAAAAAAAAAAAGAAAGAAAGAAAGAAAGGAAAAAAAGAAAAGAAAAAGAAAAAAATCACTTTTCTATAGCTGCTTTTTGTCTTACAATTTCTGGTTCTTTTTTTTTTTTTTTTTTTAACTTACACACTTTATTATTGATATTATTTTGTCTTAATTTTTTTTTTCTTTTGTCTATTATTTCACTCTCACAAATATCTAAACTTGTTATTTATCTTCCTCTTTCAATTTTTAAGATATCGGAAACTCCAAAATTTTAATGTGTCTTGAATGAAAAATGTGTCAAAGTGTGAAATGTGTGTTCATACCAGACACTAAATTGTAACCTAAAAAATATTTTTTTGTTTAGAATATACATATATATATATAAGAAGAAAAAGAAGAGGATGAAAGAAAAGAAAAAAAAAAACACTTTTCTACAGCTGCTTTTTGTCTGATTTTCTTATAATTTCTTGTCCATTTCTTTTCATTTCTTTCTTTTCTTTTCTTTTTTTTTTTTTTTTAACTTACACAGTTTATCATTGGTATTGTTTTAATTTAATTTTAATTTTTTTCCTTTGTCTATTATTTCACTCTCATAAATATCTAAACTTTCTATTTATCTTCATCTTTCAATTCTTAAATTGTCATCGTCTTCAACTTTAAAAAGGTTTTACGAATAATGAAGACTATTTAACGAACAGATCAAAATTTAAATCTCCCAACATTACTTGTAAAATATGTATTCAAAGTCGCCATAAGATATATTTTACTACTATTTTTTCTTCTCTAAGAGACCCATGCTAAATATCTTTCGTTTTATTAAGCAGTTTCTAATACTAGATTTTGTGCCTAGTAATGAAAGATTTTTGGCAGTTAACAATTAATAATTATATTGTTTATAAGAATTTAGTGAATTAAATATTGCCATCGATACGAAATAAATTCTTAGTGTTTAAATATTTATTCTGACAATAACATAATTACGTTTTTTTTTTTTTTTTTTTTTTTTTTCCCTGAGAAAAAAACAATATACATAACGCCTTCATCTAAAATGAATAAGTGGTCATTTTCTAAATCCCTTAACTAGAAATATAGATTTCCGAGCTAAGCACATAAGGTACGCTAATAAACTGAATAGACGAAATGATTGAGAATTTCTACTCTACACATTTCTAGATGGTGAAACAATATTCTGAATATTCTGAATCTTTTGTATTACGAGAAATTCTCGCTTGATTTTCTAGAATTGGGTAATAAACCAAGATTATAGTTGCTGAAACCTGCCTCTTGTATTCACATTTATTTTCAGAGATTTTTAAATAACTATGCCCTCGATAATATAGGCATGCACTCTAGAATTCTAATAGGGGTTTCTAGAACTCGCTTTCAAAGGGGACTAGAATTTATAAGCATGACATGGAACTATTTTTTCTAGAGCCACAATTTAGATTCTAAATAATCGGAAAATTCAATACCAAGAAGTACTAAAATTCGATCACAGAGATTGTGCGATCTGTTGTATAATTAATATTAAGCAAATCATAATTATTAATATTAGGTATATTAATCTGATTTTAAATAGTATTTTTATTTATATTTGTAAACAATTAATTTATATTACTAACATATAAACAGACAATAAAAATTTTTTAAAGCGTTTAATTGCAACTTCTAATTTTTCAATAAGTAAATTTTGCTTTTATAAGTGGTAGATTTCTGGATTATCGTAATTACTCATTTTACTGGCAGGCTTAATTTCAATTACTTGGACGTCGGTGACTCAATGCCTATTTTCAAAAGTACGTATCTAGTATCGTAATTCTTATTAAGTGTTTTGCACACCGAAGGGCCAAATGACCAATTAAAGAGCTGATTAGTAATGGGCATAAATTAATACAATACTAATTAGTTTACATCAAGCGAAGAGATTCAAAAGAGATTCAAAGAGATACCAAAAAGAGATTCAAATCTTTCTAAGTTCTTATTGTTTTAAAATTGGGAAGAGTATTTATCTCAGCTTTAGTAAAATGTCGATACTCTGATTTTGTTTATTCGGTTATACTGTTATACAGTCCTGAAATACAATGTTCCCGAAAAGATTAAAACGCGCTTTAATTCTTTGTATATACTAAATAAGCAGACAGTGTAAAGTTGGGGGGGGGGGGGATGTTCAAAGTAGGGTAGAAAAAAAGATTACGTTTAGAAAAAAAAATCGTGTCCTTTAATTTTAGATAAGTTACATTATTTAAATTTTTATATGATACCCGTAGATAAATTCAATGAATTAGAAAGATTTTATTTTATATCCGACAAGACCATTAAGAAAAAAACCGCATATCTTTGTATTTAAAACCAACTGAAATATTGTACAGAGAAAACTTTGACTTATGCCACTTTCCCGAATCACTTAAAAGGCTGCGTCTACGCTGAAATCAGGGACCTTATAATGAAAATTTTTAGATCAAAGATACGATAACATAGGTAAACAAAATCTCGACTACAGTCAAATGAAGTCTTAACAGACAATTATAAACAGTGGTCTGTCCCTGCGCATGCGACTCTCTATTTCGTTTTATGCAGCTTCGCATTTGGGACATATTTTTAAAAAAATATTCATGCAGATAAATATTTTATAAATACATTTTAAAGAGAAATTGTGACTGGTTTCATAATCTGATGCAATAAAAATTTAAACATTAAAATAATGTGCTTCGAATTTGGCATATTTTCTAAAGATTTCACACGTTTTAAAATCAACTCTTGTACGCAGTTTTTAAAAATTGGGGCCGCATGCGGCTCTCGATATCATTTTTTGCGACTTCGCATTTGGGACATATTTTTAAAATTTATGCATGCAGATGAATATTTTACAAATACATTTAAAAGAAAATTTGTGACTGCTTTTAAAAACTTATGCAATAAAAATTTAAACATTAAGAATTTAAAATGTGTTTCGAATTTGGCATCATTGAATTGCGAATCTACCCTAAGCTCGTAAAGATTTTGAACGTAAATATTATCTTGCATATTAATTCTTTAGAATATGTTATAAATTTACTTTTCAATTTTCATATATGGTCTCAACGTTCAGCGTTTAAATTTCTATTAAGTCTAACTCACTCAGTTTTAAAGCTACAGGTATACAGTTTTTTTTTTATAATCATAATTTGCATTAAAAATACAATTTTTTTTATCTACCAAATTTGTCTAGAAGGTTCGTATTAAAGTTAAAGAAATGTAACGTTTTGAAAAATTAAAGGGAAGAAATTTTTATTAACATGGTCTTATTTCCTACCATATTTTGAACTCTTTTGCAATTTACATATCCCTCTCATCTTTAACACATAAATAATTAAACCATGTTTTAATTTTTTGGAACATCCTGTATAATATAATTAATATATAATGCTTTTTACAATCCGACATTGATGTATGATCGAAGTATTCATTAAACAGTGCTAAATCTGAAATAGCATTTGATAGCGAAGAAGAAAATTAAAACCATGAGTCCTAATTGAAAAATTTTTATTTTCTTTGAGACTTCCGAGAAAATTTAATCCTAAAACTTGTCAATGGCCACTTTGAGTTTTGCACTATAATAATCACTCAGGAAAATTTTAGAACATTATTCATTTGACTTTTCTTCAAATTAAAAAATTTTGGAACATCTATGTTTGCATTTTCACACCCTGCCATCAGTTTTCAAAGTACAAAATTTTATCTCATTTTTGATGTTGTTGTCATTCATCTTTCCGTGACGTACCTAAATACGTCAATAACGCTTCAATTTGAAATACCAATATACACGTATGTTACGTCCTTTTATGTGTTCAGGATGTAATTTTCTGATTATCTGGATTTTTACATTTTTAACTGTTATTTTTTTATTATGAACCAATCGAAATATCACTGTTTACGTACCCTATAGTGCATACATAGATTATATATTCTTTTTAATTTTCTACATCTCAATGCTTGATTATAAATTGAAAACTGTTCGAAAAACTTACGAAATTCATTTCTTAATAATCGAAGTAATTGAATAATTGAAATATAATTAATATTAATTACGAAGAATACTTTTGACAAACTTTAACACATCTGATATTGAGCATAACCATACTAAATTGAAAATGGTGTTTAAAGGATTAATTTCTCTTTTTCACTTGCTGAATGTGCATGTGTATATTTTTAAATAAAATTCTGAGTATTTTTCAGTAATATTTACATTATTATTTTTCAATTTTCCATGAATATTAGTCATTAACTTTTTTAACAGACAACTGATTAAAATCCCTTTTATTCTTTTTTTTTAACCGACTTCAAAAAAGAAGGAAGGTTCTCAATTCAAACAGTATGTTTTTTTTATGTTTGTTAGCTCATAACTTCTGAACGGATGCTCCGATTTTTATACTTTTTGTTTTTTTGAAAAGGTCTTGGTCTAAACTAGGTCCCATTGTAATATCTTTACGATCTAAAGAAAATACAGGGTGCCCAAAAAAATCAGTCCCAACCCTTCTAACTGCTAAACAGCTGCAGCTATAGTGATAAAAAATGGTATGTAAGTATAGCAAAGTGGTCATGCAGTACAAGGTATAAACCGCTTGCAGCGCCACCTGGTGGAAAAAAGCAGAGTTGTGTTCCTATCTCAAAAACGGTTCTAAAGAAAAAGTGAATTACAAAGCTGAAGAGTGTCCCCGATTTAGTACAAAAAGATAGTTTAGACATTCATGCTAACGTTCCTATCTCGGAAGCGGTTCAAGACAGGGGGAAAAAGTGAATTATAAAATTGCAGAGTATCATCGATTTAGTACGAAAAGATAGTTTTGACATTGATGCTAAAAATACAAGGCTACAAACGTGCATATTTTTGTTCGCAATTTTTTACGCTATGCACACTTGAGCTACATTGCTCACGTTGTAGCGTAGCTGGTGAGACATACGCTATATAGTTTAAAATACGGTTACTTCATACTTTTTGTTTTGTTGTAGAGATCTTGGTCTGAAGTAGGTCCCATCATAACATCTTTACAATCTAAAGAAAATAAGGCGCCATCTGGTGAAAAACAGCGGAATTAGCGCTCCTATCTGAAAAACTGTTAAAGATGGGAGAAAAGTTAATCATGAAGTTGTAGAGCATCATCGATTTACTACGAAAAGACAGTTTTTAGACATTATTGCTAAAAATAGAGCGCTTAAAACGTGCAGTTTTTTGTTCGCAATTTCCTACACTGTGCACACTTGAACTACGTTGCACACTTTGCAGCGTAGCGGATGACACGCATACACTGTGGTTCAAAGTACTGTTACTGTAAGCGGTCACATCGATTAGCGCGAAGTCGTTTTTGACCAACTTCAGAAAGAAGGTGTTCTTAATTCAAGCTATGTGTTCTTGTTGGTGTTTGTAAGCTTATAACTTCGTCAGAAATGCTCTAATTAACCGACTTCAAAAAAGAGGAGGTTGTTCACATTGGGTGCATTTCATGTATTTTTCAGTGACATAAACCATTTTTTGACTAATGTCACTTTTCTTGGAAGTTGTGATTTGTGAAACTTCCGTCGAACGTCTTTTGATGCTCTGCTATATAAATAAGTTTTCACTGAAAAGAAAAAAATAAAATCTTTTTGTAAAAAATTAGAACCGACTCCAAAAAGGAACTACTATTCAAACAACTAAAAATGAAAGGAAATCGGCAGAAAATGGAACTGTAAATTGCGCCTAAAAGTATAAAATAATTTCCTTCGCCAAACAACCTATAACACTACAATTAATCATAACTTTTGAAGTCGGCGCAAAATTAAATAAAAATTGTTACCTTTATTCAATACAAAAATCAAATCCTATTCAAAATACACATCTCACATTGTTACCTGCAAAACGCAGACGAAAACTACTTTGATTCAAGAAAACAAATAAGATTTCGTAAGCAGCAAAAGTTGGCGAAGATGCTGGTATCTGACGTCCTTGGTGAAAGAAAAATCGCAAAATTATCTGGCAAACATATTTAAATTCTTTGGGATATCATGATTATTTTGATAAGTATATCAAGAAAGTAATCAAGAATATGAATCAACACATTGTACACTATATATTAGGAAAATATACATCTTGCGTGTATATTTTTGCCTTACATTTTGATCGCCAAATCCAAAAGCCATCAAGGATGATAGTTATCAAAGTTATGCCAAATTTGCAAAGGAAACTCTAACTTCGTAGAAACATAAATACCGCATTGTGAAGAATGTTCACTGTTCTATGTAGATGCTACTAATAGACCAATTGTATACAGTGATAAAATAATAAAGGAAACATGAAAAGGGATCATTCGAGACAACAGCTTTTGTTGCTACCGATCTAAAAACAAACCTTTAAAAACTAATTAAATTTTATTTTATTTTGCGCCGACATCAAAAGTTATGATTAATTGTAGTGTTATAGGTTGTTTGGCGAAGGAAATTATTTTATACTTTTAGGCGCAATTTACAGTTCCATTTTCTGCCGATTTTCTTTCATTTTTAGTTGTTTCAATAGTAGTTCCTTTTTGGAGTCGGTTCTATTTTTTTACAAAAAGATTTTATTTCCTTTTAAATTTACTTATTTCTTAAGCTAAAATTTATCCACTGATTAACTCTCAACAATACAGATTCAGTTTTCTCCTGGTTTCCAAAGTCTGTGAAGGTAAACAATCACTGATGTAATTTTACCCTATTTTTAAAGTGTGTGAACGATAAGTCTCGATTATCTATATAAAATTTTACGTTTTAAATATACAAATCCGTAATGATAAATACCATAAGGTTTTTTAACCATTTCTTATAGACTTTTAACTACTGAAACCGAAAAATACAGAAACAATTTCCATAATGTCACTTTTTTTTCCAGTCCTGTGCTATTTTTTACCACTTTTCACTCTAAATATAGCCGAGTTTATTATAAGTAAGATTTCTTGTACATTGTTTAAAAGACATAAAGTTTAACTTATAGAAAGCAAAAAACACAAATAAATAAATGTATAATACAACACAATATTTATTTAATATTTTGAATTCTGGCGTCAAATTACCTTCTTCTCTTTCCTTTCCATAATAGATTATTCATTCAACAAAGAGAAATCTAAATTCATTTTCCCTTCAAAAGAGGTGATGCTATTCATCTCAAGAAAAAAGATAAGGAGTTCAAAGTTATAATTTGTTGAGTGTTTTTTGTGGCAAATACACATATATACCTTATACACCGTATGTATATATATATATATATATATATATATATATATATATATATATATATATTCAGAATTACAATAAACTCAAAGAGAAATTTCTGTAAAACGCTATTTATTCAGCAAATTCATACATAGGAAAGGTCGCAGTACAACGTATCACATTATTCTACAAATTGATTTATGTTAGCGGATCTACCTATATGAATATGTCAAAAGTTTTCACTGTGCTCTATACAAAGCATTTTCTATGACTGAACACAGCATGTTACCAACAGTGTTTATCACAGTTTGTGGTATGTTGTTCTTTAAAATAGTATATTTCACTACCTAATAAAAAGTAGACCATGATTTTAAAACAACGCTACTGAAAAATGCTAATTATAATTAGATCTGGGATGCAATGCAGCTATGAAAATGCGAAAAGATCTATTAATTATACTTTCTTCTGTATGGATGTACTGTAATTATGCGGATTGCACTAAAATCCCTCTTAGGATAGAAAGTTTAAAATATATATTCTTATATTTATCTATCTATATATATATGTTTATATACATATGCATAGACAGACAGATAATTTTATGGTTATTTTTTTACTCAACTGAATTATTTTTTTTAATTAGAGGAATTTTGGCTTCTTTATTTTATCTGTCTCAGGGAATGGGAGAAAATATAAGCGTTTCTTCCCAGTCAAAAGTTTTCACAATAGAAATTGATGTACAAAACCAAAAAAGTGAGTCTGCTACCGAAACTTTGTGAAAATTTCGTTTTTCGTAAAAAAGGAGGGAGATAGTGTGTGGGTCTCTTAGGTTGAACAAGAGATGTATTTTTTAAGACGGTTGGCGGAAAAAAAAAGTTACCGGAAAAAAAAGTCACCAGAGAAAGGTCTATTGAAAAAAGTAAATAAATAAAAATGTTTTTTACAGTCTTGAAATGCTTTTTAAAAGCTTCTAAGAATGTCTTAGAGTGAGTGTGGTTTTATTTCGTCTTCCTGTTTGTTTTACCTGTTAACTCTATGATCAAGCTCTAATTTCCGCTAATATTTATTGAATGGTTTAAAGCTAGTATATGATATTCAAGATTTTTATGGCCTATTCTGTGTTGAAAATGGTATAATTAGCGTAATTAATTTAAGTACAGGAACTTGTAAACTATTTCTAATGCATTAAAGTCCATAATCGGTATTTATAAAAGTATACTTTAATATTTTATACTGAACATAACATAGGAAACACTTTGCGTTCTTTGAAGGTGGTAAAAAAGAGCCTGCGTCTTTTTATTATAAGAAAACTCGGCACAAGGACCTTTAAATGCATATAAAAAGGTAATATTTATAAAATTATGTCAAATAAGAATAACATACCATTGGGCATCCATAAAAGGACTTTTAGATGAGAAGATGTACAATCGAAATTTTAGTAAACAATTTTGAATCTTACAAGTTTTATTTTAAACGAATAGAAATTTATGTAATACTTTTATAAAAAAATAACAAATAATAATGTAATTTAATGTAATGTTATTAGTTTTAAAAAATTTCAAGAGGAGTTTTAGTTTATAATTTAATAATAGTGTAAAACATAATGTCACATACATATTATTTATTGAAAATAATAAATGAATTTTAAAATAGCACATGGATAGAAAAGTGACATCTTGAATACAATATAATTTTTTCTCTTTAGAAATTACATTGAGGAAATATATATATATTTATATTCACTGCCTTCATCTAGAGCGTATAAGTAGTCATTTTAAGAATCCTTAAACTAGAACTTTAGATTTCTGAGTTTAAGTTATTCTTGTAAGTTAAACAAATAAACTGAATAGACGAAATGATCGAGAATTTCTAGCCTATACTTTTCAAAATGGTAAAACGAGGCTTTACATTATGAATTTTTTGTATTGCTAGAAATACTCACATTGATTTCTAGAACTGATTCATAAACTCGAATTATAGTTACAAAAACTCGCCTCTAGTGTTCGCATTTATTTGCAAAGATTTTTCAATAAATTTAACATCGATAATATATGAAAACGCTTTAGAATTTTAAAAGGGGTGCGTAGAACTTGCTAGAAAAGAGAACTAGAATTTACATAGAAGGCATGGAACTATTTTTACAAGAGCCGAATTTGTTTTCTTTTTCCAGTGAAAGCTATAAAGATACTTCTGCGAGCTTCCTATCTCCATAGAAGAAATTTTTGTGCTAGCTACAATTTTCTACTCTCTCTCACTCTCTCTCTCTCTCTCAATAGTTTTAGCAATTTGTTACAATCTGTTTTATTTTTGTTGTGTTGGTTTTGACATGTATCTATTAATTGCTAAATAATTAAGGTTAAAATATCTATCATTTATATATATATATATATATATATATATATATATATATGTATGTAAGCGTTAAAAGGTGCTTTTAAAAGATATATATATATATATATATATATATATTCAATTAAAAAAATTCAAGTCTTTCGTTAAACTGTAATTTAAATTTAAAATTTATTTTTATAAACAATAATAAAAAAATTTTAGTTTTTATTTATTTATTTATTTATTTTATTTTATTTATTTTATTTTATTTATATTTTTATTTTTATTTTTTTTTAATTTCTTAATGTATAAGATATTTTTATTTTCTTAAAAAATATTTATTGTTGTTGAGATGTCGTGTTCACATAGTAATTAACTAACACACAAACGAACTAAAAAACAGAAATCACATTAGTTTTATGGTTTTTAGATTCCTCACACCTCAAAACGTGTAGAAATGTTAAAAAACTGAGGACGATAGTTTTTATGACTGCCTAAGATCCCAATATCTATAGTATGATAGGTAATGAAAAATATGCACAAATTCAAAAATACTTTATAATTTTTTTTCTTTCCTTCTTTAATGGAGATTGCTTTAAAAAATGCAATATGGCAAAAATTAAAAAATATAATCCACTTACTTATTTATACAATAAAATAATTTATTATTATAAAAAATAACTTTTTCCCGCTATTACCCATTAATAATTTGAAAGTAATAAATTATCTGTGTTTTCGGTAATTTTATTATTATTTTTATTATACTTTATCTTCATTTAATTGATATGATACAGGACAAAATATATTAATAAATTGAAAAAATAATTTAAGCATGATGCTTTATATTACTGTTAACTTTTCTAGCTCTTAATTATTAAGAATCTTAAAGTAATAAAATAGTCTTTCATTTAAAAGTAATAAAATAACAATAATAATAATAATAATAATAAAATTCTTTTCATTCAAAGTTCAATGTAACAAAATAAGCTCATAATAATAAAAATAATAATTATTATTATTTACATATACATATATACATATATATATAAGATGAATCTTAAAGAAATAAAACTTGAATTTTTATAAAAAAAAAAAAAAAAAAAAAAAAAAAAAAAAAAAAAACTTGAAAAGAGTATTTAGAAACCCATGCGCAAATGCAGCAAAACGATGGATGGATGGTTGGGTTTTACGTCGCACTAGTGCTGCGCAGATGGGCAATTGGCGACGATCTGGGACACACCCCTAGAGGTGGTCCGGAGACATGTCATCATAATTTTGATCCTCCATGGAAGGGACGCATCAAAAGGAAATATAAAACCAAAATAAATAACTTAACTGATGATAAATGAAAATTAATCCTAAAACACATGAGGACTTCTTTAGGGGAGCCCCTTCATATAAGAAATGAAATATGAGAAGTTTCTGAAGAAACGTGGGCTTTTACCAAAAAATACGTTTCTAGCCCCCGACTTCACATAGATGAAAACAATACCATATAGCAAACGAATTGAATTAATACAAAGCATTAAAAGACAATTAAATTCATAAATAAAGCACAGTAGTAAATATATCAATATAAAAATACAAAAATACAAGTACATATAAGGACAAATTTATATAGCAAGTAGATTAAAAAACTTCGAAAATCCCCCCCCCCCTCACCAAAAAAAGCGAACCCTCTTTGGCTGGTAGGGCCACTTACCAGTTCTTAAATTGCGTTCGAGATGGAGAAGAAGAAAAAATAAAATCTTAAGTTCAGAAAGATTGAAATGTTTATCGAGTAGGAAAACAGGATAGCTAAAGACAGCTAAGAAGTTTGTGAGATTTTCAAGAGCTGAATTCAGGTCTAAATCGTTATTGCAAATCATTTTAATTCTGTTAATTTGGGTAAACAGATATATATATATATATATATATATATATATATATATATATATATATATTTAATTCTATAACTAATACATGAAAAACAATTCGTCAGATTACAAACTTTAAAGCTAAAATCCTGCCTATTATCATAAATGACAATTAACCAATTTTTACCTTTTTTTTTTTTAATCCAGAAAAGAAATTTTATCTTCAGTGTCAGTACGGTTTAAGATAAGGTCGGATGGATAAATTTCAGCAGCGTAACGTAATAGCGATAAATTGTGAAAATTTTCGAAATATGCTGCTGAAATCTATCCATCCGACCTATATGCCGCTATGAAAAGTATAATCTCAGATTTTGCAAATTTCGTAACGATAATATTGCGTGCTTGCGCAAGGCACATGATAAAAGCTACAATAAACCAACTGAAGCTATACTTTTTTCTTAGTTAATAGAAGATGACGTTGACTAAAGAGGAATGTCAATTACTAGTGAAACTGTTTTAGCAAAACCAAAAAAAGTGCGTCTGCTACCGAAACTTTGTGAAAATTTCGTTTTTTGAAGTGATAATGAAGATTTTTCACTCAGTAGAAAAACATTAAAATGAATTATAAATTATGAATTAAAAGAAACTGGGACGATGTCCATTCGACTAGATGGGAAGAAAAGTGTGTTACAGTACAAGAAGCAGATGATGCACTGGCATAAACAGGGGAAAACCTTATCTCTATGCAACAAATCTTCAAATTAGTCATAAAATTGCAAATTTAAAACACAAAGTTTCAACATTGTTTTCCCATTATAAATTATTTCTTTAATTAATAATGCTGCTTGTTATTAATTGAATATGCGAAATAATCTAAAATCGACAAATCAATACATTTTAAACAGAAATCGATCTTTATCTTGGTGCCTCCAAAAATGTATGGCATGGTGGTGGTGGGGGTGGGGGAGCTTCTAAACGAAAATTTGGCTGCTTATAAACAAATTTTCTGCTAGATTTCCACTCCCGTTTGGGGCATAGATTAATAATAAAAACTACTGTTGAATTACAAGGCATTTATTTAACTTACAGTGTAATAAGTAGCGCAACAGTTCTAAATGCATAATGTGTTTGTGTGTGTGTGTGTGTGTGCAACGTGCATGAGCAGGATAGGAGGATATTAATAAATTCCTTTTACAAAGAATTCAGAATGCTTTTTCAGTGTTTATATGATTCCTATTTTCCTAAAATATTTTTCTTGGATAACTCCCTTTAAACGTAATGCAAAAACAATTAAATAGATTCATACATTTGTATTTTATATACATTTTTAAATAGAATAAATGTTGATATCATTTACAAATTCTCAATCATTAAATAGAATTACATTTACAAGTTCCCAACGGATATTCCCAACCATAAATTAACAACGCTGCATATCTGTATTCTTAGTAACATTATCAGGGAGGTTGAGTTGTGATGACTGAGGCCGATTAACTACACTATGTTCCTGGGCCAATAGGTTGATTGCCCTACGTGGGAATCTTTGTAAGAAATTCTAACCCGTATTTACGCGAGTTTCGGAGGAAATTGTGGATAATTCCAAACAGATAAATCGACGAGCGCGACTTGGGATTGATCCCGGCACTTTCCGCGACTTTCTGCTACTTCCTAGGACTCCCCGACACTTCCTGGAACTTCCACTACCAGCTTTCAGCACAGAACTGCTCGACGACTGGTGGGCCAACATTATCAGGATTTGTAAGAAAAATTTTACACATAATCGAATTCAAAATTATCAAATCTTTATTTTCAGAATATGTAGAGGCAATATATTCCTCTATATGGCTTTGTTGAAAACAAAACTACTGATGGGATGATAAGAGGGTCATCAGATTCCATCAAATAAAAGGATGAAACAAAACTGAAAACTCTCCATAATTATAAAATGTAGATTAAAAAAGAAAAGAAAAGAATTATTAGCTACAAAAATAATGTAGTTTAGTTTAGTACAAAACTTTTTTTTTTTTTTTTTTTTAACCTTTATCAAATTACATTTGGTTTGTTTTAAGCGGGGATGGTAAACATAATTCTTTTTTGTAAATAACTGTGTAAGACTTGCTAAAAGTGGAAAAATAAATCACATTCATTACATGAAAATTTCTCAAGAACTACTTGAACTTTATATATATATATATATATATATATATATATATATATATATATAATTAAAATTTTCTTCTTCTTCATTTTTTATTATTATTATTATTTATTTTTTTATTAAAATATTTTCCGAAAATTTTTAATATGCTTAATATTTTTATATTTTAATGTATTTGTATGCAAAATTTTATATTTATAAGACAGTCATTTCAAACAGAAAACTAACGTAAAATATAACACAATAAGAAGTTGTTTATTTATTATACACTGATCAATTCATTAAAATTTTATAGCAACACCATACTCAGTTACATTTTTTAATTCAGCAAGTTAAAAGCGTGTGAATACGAAATTTCATCACACTTATTTTAAATAGTCATTAACGAAATAAAAATCAAACGTTAAGTGTTTAAAAAAAGGCGTTTGTTTTCTAGTATTAAATCTCTGCTTAATTATTAATTGTTAAGTAAAAGTTTGGATATTTCAAAACATAATTTAGTAGTTTTGATCATTTCATAATGCCCATGCATATCTTAAATTGATTTATATATATATATATATATATCAATTATTAATCTTTTATACAATTATTTGACAGTTATTAAATTAAAACATGCACTGTTTTTATCATGATTAGAAATGTTATTTATTTCTAATTCTCTTCTTTTCTTGAGGGAACTTTGCACCTTTGGTGGTACCACTGAATAAAGTAGGTTTCATATCAAGGCTCATATTGCCATTTAATATTCATAAATTAAACTGTGTTAGGTTTATTTAATAAAATATACATTCAGGCAACAATTCTTATGGTTTTTGATATATTTTTTAAAGATTTGAAATTGCTTTTTCTCAGTTTCATTTTTTCATGTATTCATGATTTTCAAAATACTAAAATTTTTACAGATATTTAACGAAAAGCTTAATATTTTTTTGGTTGTTTAATGGAACCCACTTAAAAAAATTATAGAGGGATATTGCAATATCTAAAAGGAAAAATATTAAATATAAAACATAACAAAAAACATGCTTTTTTTTTTCAAATTCTTACTTAGACATACATTTTTTACTTCTTTTTTCTCAGAAACCAATCAATAAATTTCAAAATCCATCCATAATTATTTTAAGTAGGTTCCGATAAATATTATATATATATATATATATATATATATAAAGTTTTTTCTTAATTATCTGTAGAAGATTTGGCATTTTTACGATCATGAATACATGAGAAAATGTAAGCTGGGAAAACTCAATTTAAAGGTTTCAAATCTGTAAGAAAAATTTATCAAAAACCATAATAAATGTTTCCTGAATATATATTTTATTGGACAAACCTAATATTGTTCAATTTATAAATATTAAATGGAAATGTAAGCTTTTACATAAAATCTACTTCAGTGGTGCCGTCAAAGGTACCAAGTCCCTTTAATAGAAAAGAAAGAACAAAAGAAATATAATCTTTCTTAATTTTATTAGATACATTATAAACAAGTACGCTAAAACAGCTACATTACAGCTAAAAATGGTATTACATAAAAAATCAAAACTAAATGCGAGATATGTCAAATATTATTAAATAGTGAATTTACAGGCGAACAACTTAAAAATAAAATAAAAGTGTTTATTCTTATTTAAATATTTATAAAATCAGTTTTTTTTTTTCAACTTTCAGAATTTTTTTCCTCCATGGGTATTTAGACGCACATTTTAGCTCATATTTAAAATACTTAATAAGAAGCAACGATAAAAAATTTTATTTAGGGTAAATGAAGCAGTAGAATTTGAATAAATAGTTTATCTCGGTTTGTCACTCACGATCCTTTTTTGTGTATTGAGGCTAATTATGCCATATTTTGAGCTTAAAGTGGATTTTGAAACACAACGAACACCCATGCTTCAACAAGGATTCGAACACAACACCATTCGGCCACTATATAAGTTAGAGACAAGAAGTAAAAACATGAAACCCACATTATGAATTTCGAAATTTGAAAAATAAATACGAAAACAAATTTACTCAAAAACATCCTTTTATTTAATTACATGAATACAAGAAGAAAAAATAGAAATCCGTAAAATTTGTGCAAACATCAGAAATAGTTTTGTTTGTTTGTTTGTTTGTTTGTTTACCGCGCAATAATAATTTTAATGGACAAAATTTAAGCAAATGTTTTAATAAAAATGTTATCCTGCTTTTCCTAATAAAATTTCAAAATATACTAAATTTATGTAAATTATCTTCTTAATAAGTGATAGAGAAAAAGAGTTATATGTATTACACTCTACTTATGCTAAAAATTAATTGCATCAAAAACAAGAATTTTAGGATGTCATAAAAATAATTAAGACTCAAATTATGTGAGCCCTTTGGTGATGGACTATAATAAATTTTGAATATTCATTCTAGTTAAAAGAAAAAAATGAAAGAAAATGCAATTTCAGTAGTTGCATTTTGTAAACTCTATTTTTTTTCTTCTTAATTTAAAAAAAAAAATTCATCATAATTAAACATTTTCATTAGTTGAAAAGTTGTTTTAAATCATCTGAAATTTTCGAAATACAGCCAAAATTTCAACTACTAATCAGCGTAATGCTCTTTCGTCTCTTAAGATAACTGTTGTCAATTATGTCAAATGTGAAAATTCGTCCAACAGTATAACATTGTCCATTAAATCGCATTTTGATTACTTCTTTATATCTAAAATAAATCATAGTTTAAAATTCAATCATTTCCTCAAGTGTTGTCTCTGACAATATTACTTATACTTCATCATGGATCTGAGAACATTCAAATTCCACATAGCTCAATTGAGCAGGATAATGGGAGAATATTATTATTATTATTATTAAGTATAAAGACCTATTTATTTAAGGGAAAACTGACCAATTAAAAAATGATTTTTTTTTTTTAATACTTTCCAACAAGGTTGAAAAGTGTAAATGTCTTCGATTTGTCTGTCTATCTGTTCGCGCTCTAACTCCCATAAATATTCACGGAATTTCTTGAAACTGATATATGTTATTTAAGTTCACTATTAGATGTTCTCTATTGAAAATAGAGAGTGAATACCTCTACTGGATTCTGTACAGGGACATCTGAAAATATTTCAAAGCATTGTACCTATGAGAGGTTTTTCTATAAACTTTATTGTAATACCTTTATTTTACACAAATTTTAATGACATTCAAGTATGTTATTCAAGTTCACTATCGGTTGTTTGTTATAGAAAATGAAGTAAATTCCACCACTGGTTTCTATACAGTACAGGGACACACGAAGGTATACCAAAGCATTGCGTTCTGTGAGAGGTCTTTCTATAAAGCAAATTTTAATAACTTTACTTTGCACAAATCTTAATAAAATTGAAATATGTTATTCATATGCACAAAAGAATGATTTCTATAGAATGTAGTTTGATTAGCATTAGAATTACAGGTCCACACAAAAATATTCATTTAAATTGAGGGCTTTCATTGGAAATTTGCTGGAATTGCATATTCGTTTATACCAAGCGAACTTATTAAAAATTTTTAAGTGTGAATATGACTTCAATTTGTGTATCTGTCTGTTCGACTGTCCATCTGTCTATCTGTCCGTCTGCCCTCCCCCAGCGTCCGTAAAAATTCCCAGATTTCTTTTAAAATGATACACGTTATTCAAGCTCACTATGGAGTGTTTCCTATTTAAAATGGCATTAATAGGTCCTGTACAACTAGTTTGCGTACAGGGACACCCAAACAGAAAATGCTAATGCTTTGTGTTTTAGGACAGACACTTTTATAAATCATATTTAAATAACTTTCTTCTGCAAAAATCATAAAATAAAATAGACATATAATGTTAATATATGCTGAAATAATGTTTTGTATACAATATGATATGGTTAACCTTCAGAATCTGTATGCCTTTTAGAGCTACTGCCTATCCGTTGTGAGATAACGTAGGCAAAAACACTGAAAGTTATACGATGCTACAATTACGGACAGTTGGAAAATGTTAATAATCAGTGTGTAGCGCATGATTTTCCGTTCTTGATTTCCTTTCTCATCAAGTTAAAATAAACAGTTTATAACGGTTTATCATGAGAAAAAACTCACTGAATGTGCTCTATACTTTTTATCCGAAAATAAATTATATTTAAGACAGAAATTTTGGCTTTTATTATTTCTTAATGTGTCCAACAAGATTGTTTCGGGCCTTGTGTTTAATTACTACAGTTGACTGATACACTAGTATTGTTAGTACAGATAGTAGAAAAATAAAACTGTATTTAATTAAAGAAGTGGTGTATTCCTCAGCCGTTATTTATTTTTCATGTGCTATTAACATTGTATATTCTAGAACTTCAAAATAAATCACTATGTAAATATATATTTTCCAGTTTAATGTTGTGCTATTGTGAATGTAATTTATTTGTTAAAAAACGAATAAATAGAAATGATTCCGTTTCTAGTGGCATAATATTGAATATATTTATTTATTTATTTATTTATTTATTTATAACACGGATTAGTTTTGGCTAAGAAAAGTTTTTTCTGCAATTAAAAGAAAAATGTGCGCTCTTCAAAATTAAAAGTTATTGATTATGCACAAATTAATTGCAATTTATTTCATTGCAGTTAACAAAATTTGAAAATTATGACAAAATACTAAATTTTTACCACAATTATATATATGTACATGTATAAGAACAAAAAGAAGTATAATGCAAATATATATATATATGTGCGTGTGTGTGTGTATTCTACACTGTTAAAAATAAAATTTTACGTTTCACACACACACGCACACAGAAGGTACGTATTTAGTTCTTTTTAGCTGTAACCAATATTTTTAGTAATTTTATGCTACAAAATCACAATTTTAGTAGCGTCATGTCCAAATTTCTTAAAACGCTGTTACAGCAAAACTAGCCAAAATTAACACCTTCCTTTTTTTTTTTTTTTTTTTTTTTTTTTTTTTTTTAATTACAGGGTTTTTTTTTTTTTTTTTTTTTTTTTTAATCACAGGGTGTTTTTTTTTTTTTTTTTTTTTTTTTTATATATATATATATATAAATAAATAAATGAATAAATCAAAAATGATAGCGGCATTTCTTTTTCTTTCTTTGACAGCATTTTAAAATAAATAATTTATGAGGGATTGCGAAAAAAAAAAAAGTTGTAATGATTGTATATATTTTTCATTTTTTATATTTGTTGATATTTTCGTTAACTATATTTTATTTTGATTTCATTAAATTAAAAATAAATGTTGTACTATTTCTATTTGCATCATTATTTTCACAAAGTTTTCTGTTCTTATATTAAATATATACATTCATTTCTTATAACAAATATATATATATACATATATATATATATATATATATATATATATATATATATATATACATATATGTATGTATATATATATATATATTATCGTCCATAAAATTGCGTACGTGTTCCTTTGCAAGAATACTTTGAGATAATCCAAAATCCTATACGACGATGAGAGGTCGTAAAGAATTAGACGAAATATAAACCATTAAAAGTACGCAAACCTGAATTTACACGAGTGTGAACATTTAACAGACGAAAGTTTATATGGATGAATTGCCTAAAACAAATAGACTTTTATCTCTAATTGCAAAACAGAAAAATAAATTATAAGATCGTTTCCATAAAGTGTGAGCGACCTTCTGTATCTCACAGTTTATTAAATATAATGTATGTAAATCACTTTTGTTGTTAATAAATAAAACTCTCAAATATAGGACACGCTTCATTCAAACCATGAAACTGAATATATCAAAGACAAATAAATAATACGATCATGAAAATTTCTTAGCTTTATCTGTTTTTCGCCCTATAAACTATTATGAAAATTGTATTACCAAAAATTCCGTTCAGTTACAAAAAGTATAACATGAAAAACGCGTCACACCAGTTTGCATAAGGAAATTATATAGCTTAATTTGTTTTTTTTGTTTTTTTGTTGTTGTTTTTTTTTTTGAAAGAAAAGTTTAAAAGTTTGATTAAAATATACTTTAGTAAAAAAATATACACATAGTAATTATATCTTAACTTTTTGGATTGAGCCTACAATAGACTAGGTAAGTACTCAGTAACTGATTCAAATTTTCATTGTGAGGTACCAGGTTCTATCCCAGGTCGCGCTCGTCGGCCTAGCCGTTCGGAGTTTTCTATGGTTTTCTCCGAAACTTGCGTAAATATGCGCTAGGACCCTTTAGAAAGAACCCCACGGAGGGCACTCCCCCTCAGGTCTAGGACCCATGTGCAGTCAATCGGCTTTACTCCCAAAACACCAAACACCATCAAATTTTCATTCGTGTATTAACATAAACGTAGAATGAAAATATAAACAAACAGATAAAGAAACTGCGATGCAAATCGAAACGTTAACTTTTTATATTTTGATAGACTCTTATTCCTTTATCACACCTATAAATATAATACCTGTCTGCAAATATAGACTTCAAAAGGCTGCATTTGGTTATTAAATACATTATACTATTATAATTTGCATAATTGCTTAAGTAGAGATTTTTTAATGATAGTCTTGTCTTTTCTTGTCATAATTACTAATTACGTTGAAGCTGTATGATTAACAACTAAAAATGGAACTGTTGTTTGTTCTGAAATTGCCAGTTAGGTTGATTAATTGTTAGTTGCATGTTGTATATTTATAATTGATTGTTATTTGTGAGAACCGCAATCGACAATGATTTATTCTTAATTGTAAATTTGTAATTTATAACTCTTTGTAAAATGCAAAGTCAATTATTAGATAATTGCTAATTTTTAGCAATGCTTTAATTGTTAATTTCTCTAAACGATTGAATTTTACTCAATTCTGACACAGGTTCACTGTGCCCACTTAAAATTATATAATATCAACAAAGTACAGTAAATAAAATATTTACATCAGATAAATATTAAAATAAATAATCCCACCAGATAATAATCATTTAATTAATTTGTAACTTTTTTAACAAATTTGCAGGATTTTATGACACTCTACAGTGTTCTTTCACCTATTTACTGAAAATATTGTGTTTGGACGCAACTGATATGAGAAACTTAACATTTTGTGCTCAAAATAATCCTTTCATGCAACTTTATTTTTCCATACTTGCCAACATTCTAATCCATTTTCCGTAGTGTTGTTAGTCCCGTCCTTTTTTACACACCAGTAAATTTTTAGAGTGATATTCTCCAAATTCCATTACGATTAAATAAGAAGAAAAATATTCTTAAAAGATACTGGTGTGAAAAAGAAGGCGGGGCTAACAATACTACGGAATATTAATTAGTATGTTGGCAAGTATGTTTTTCATATAACAGGTCAAAAACAGAAAAAAAAAAAATATTTATAACAATTTACTACTATATTAACGAACATCGTATATATATATATACATATATATATATATATATATATACAGAACAAACGTAAATCGTAAATTATTTACAGAGTTACATATTATACAGCAATATATAAAATTCCAACGCAAATATTTTTACCCTATACATAAATTATGTAAAATGTAATTTTTTATATGTATGCCTTTCGTGCATTCATTTTTCAAACAACTTGTTAGCACCTTTATTTTTATTTCTCCGATTTTTTTTTTTTTTTTTTTTTTTTTTTATGAATTAAAATTTCTTTGAAAAAGAAGTATATATTAAAAAAATGCGTTTTATTTATTTATTTATTTATTTATTATTATTATTTTTTTTTTTCTATCCCTCCCTCGCACTCTCTTTTCTCTCATTTTAATTTTGTGAGTGCTTTTCCAACTTTTACCCACTTTTATATAAATTTTTGCATATAAGCAAAAAATTAATTACGGAGTTTTCAGTTAATAAAATTACATTTTTGATTTAATATCTATTACTTGTTAAGGCATTTTTTTTTTCTTTTCCGAAAGCACTGTAGTATATTTTTTAAATTCTTTCAAACATTCTCTATAACATTTGTTTCAGAATTATGTTTATCAAATTAATTCCCTTTTAATTAATTCTTCAATATTTTCTATTATTCATTGGTAATTAATGTGAAACCATCCTTTTAAATCGCTTATATTCGGATATTAGATCAAAAGTGGCCACATTCACTAAATTTGTTATTGCAGTATTTCTTCAATTTTTTAGATAAAAATTCTAAAAGATAAGAAATCTTATTTCAAAAATTATCTATAGAAGATAACTCAGTTTGAATTACTAGTAAGAATACGGCGTCCCGAAACGTGTAAATGGATAATTCTTTGTCCCAGTGGTCTTCGTGACGCAGCAAGGTTAGCGTAAGGTATTGTGGTAACATATGTAATAAAAAGGTTCAGAACAGGGCACGCTTTTGAACAATAGACAGAGAAACTATGTCCGTGAAGTGTTCGTAATGAAAAACGTGTTAACTAGAATGTGGTGCTGGGGGCCCGCGGAAACAGCGGCGTGACTGAGTTTTCAAAAGAAATCTTCATCCGAAACGTTTGCGTGTTCCCTCAACAAATGGCCGTAATTGATAACAAATGAGTTTGGTTTGAGATAACTTAAGCTGCCCAAAAACTGTTCTTTTTGACGCAACATCCGCTTTTCTTCAAAGACCTTTTAAATAGTATAATACATTAATAAACAGAATGCTATATTTTCTTTTTCTTTCCTTTTTTTTTTTTTTCTTGTTACTGCATTTAGTTTTAACTTCTCTGAATGATGCAATTTGGCTTGACCTGACAGAAAAATGAAGTTATCAATAGCCTTTAATAGTAAAGTATTACGCTATTTAATGAAAAAGTATAGAGCATTAGGAAAGCGCACGCACTGTGCGCCATTTCATTTAATATAAAAAATGAAGTTCTTCATTTTTGTTAATTTGGATCAAATAATTCTAAAATAGGGAAGCGTGGGGATAGTTGTAACAGGGGTAGGAAGTAACACGCAATTTACGAAATATTTTATATAATTTTTGATTAGATATTTCCATAAACATAATTCTAATGACGCGCTTTTTTAGTAAGGACAATCAGTGTTCTGCAAAAGAGGTTAATGAGAGGTTCTGCACATGTGCTTCATTTTAGCTAGTTATTGGAAAAAATGTATTTCGTAAATTTTGATTAAAGCTAAGTTAATTTATATTTTAAAGAAGTGTTTATAGCTATTTATTTAGTCTCTGTGTTGAGTTATAAAATGCATGTTTAATTTTTTGTATAAATCGTTATATTTTTTTATAAATAAACAAAATGCCAAAAATAATATGATGGGGCAAGTTGAAACAAAATTTTGGGGCAAGTTGTAACATGTTACAATTTGCCTTTTGTGTTTTGATTCATGCAATTAAACATTCTACTTTAAATGTTAACAAGCAAATTATTTATTGTATGCATCTTTTTAACATGAGGAACTATAAAAAGAAATCTGAAAAAGCTTCAAATAGCTTCAAAAAAATCTGAAAGAGCTTCAAAGGGTCAAGATATATACGATTTGGCTACAGCTGAAATCTTCGAGAAAGGTACAAATATTAGACACCCATCACCCGAAAGAAAAATATTTGAAAAATAATTTGAAGAGATAATTAAAAAGTAACACAAACATAAAGAGAAAAGAAAAGATTATAGGAAGAAAAAAATAAATAAATAAACGAAAGGATAAAAATATAAGCAGAATGTTTTTAACTCCAGACTCAGATTCTGAATTAGAGGAGTGGCTTGTAGAGATGCCTACAGCCAGAGCTCGAAGTCTCCGCCCATTTTCAGGAAACTTTCAGAAATGAAAAATTTTTGGCTTCTTTCCCACTACTGTATTTATAAAGAAATATTTTCTATGTTTTTATATTATTGTGCCGTGGTTATTTAATCACAAATTATAAACACGATTTAATCACGAATTACAGAATATTGCAATAGTGGTAGAATAAAAGCAGAAATTTCTTATCAAGGAGAGTGTCCTGAAAAAAGGGCAGAGAATTCGAGCTCTGCTAAATCCTCTCTGAGACAGAAAAATGGGTATGATTCTTAATTTGCAAAATGTGGGCACACGTTAAATGTATAAGAGAAAACAAAATATCATTTGTTTCAATTAATTTCAACGCTGACTAAGATTGACATCTCTATTGATTATATATTTAATTTTCTCTTTATTTTGCTATAATCCATTTGATATAATTCATTGTTACTATACCAAGAAGGTAACAATTTAATATTAATTATCAATTGCCTTTTTTGTTAAATTAATAAATGATTGATAACAAAAAACATTCTTAAATATTGTTGTTTTTATTGTTAGTGTTCCATTCGTATCTGTTACAATTTGCCCTAAATCCGGAGCAAATTGTAACAGGTAAATAATTTTGAAAAGATATCTTTTGTGCTAAAATTAGCAAAATTAACGGAAGTTTCTTTTCTTTCTTTCTTTTTTCTGTGAATATGATAGATGAATATGTATGCTATGGGGAACAGCAATTATAAACAGGAAAACGTAAATACATTTCAAAATATATTTAATTTTCTAAAAACTGTTACAACCAGCCCCCCCCCCCCTGCTTCCTTTTGATACATTTCTTTTACTGGTATTGCGGATATGAGTTATCAGTTAGTATTTGGTAAAAGGAGAAGAAAATTTTTTAAAAAAGGTATTTTAACGGAATCGTATATCGAGAGAAAAAAAAAAAGAAAAAAGAAAAAAGAAAGAAAAGAAAAGAAATCAAAAACTCGCTACATGGAAACATTAGGTTATGTAATAAAAAATTCCTGATAATATTTCCGGATTATCGTACAAGTAATGCTTCTTTCAGATAGAGAAAAAAAAATACTCATCAGTTAAAAAAATTTCAGCAATATTTTGAATTGTGCTAAAAATTGTAACATTTTAGTTAATCGATGTTAAATATTGCTAAAGAAAATGCCGTGTGCAAGTATTTTTTAAATAATATTTGAGTTAACATAATTAAGCGGTTACAAATGAATTAAACACTAAATAAGCAAGTAATTTTCACGCAAATCGCAATTATTTTCACTTTCTTTTTATATTTACATCATAATATGTACGCTAAATGATAATGATACAAAATAAATGTAAATGGGTGTTATTTAAAAAGAAAAATAAATAAAACATTCAGTAATTAGGCATACATTTTAGACTTATGGAGTGTTTGGTATGTATTTCAATTATATGAAACAAGTCTTTGGATGAAAAGTTTGATTTCATTTGTCACTTTGATCACTTTTGCACACAAACACTAATTAAAGAGCGGCATAACGCTTAATCCTTTTGGACAATGTAATTACACTCATTTAAAATCAAGTGTCACCAGAATTTGAGAACAAGATTAGAAGACAAGAAATAAATGAATATTTTCGGCTAAGTTAAAATTTTATAAATGATTTCCAGGATGAATTTTTGCACTCGGGATCTAAAATTAAGTGGTTAAAATGGATGCTACTATGAGCAACCCTGCCTGAATTGGCACTCAATTCCAGTACCTGTTAAATAAAGCCCAGATCCAGCGTTGCCAGCCATACGATGTTTATCGTACCATATCGTACCATACTAGATGCCTTTCGCGTGGCTCGGAAACTTGGAAGTAGACAGCGCCACCTGGTACAGACTGCGCGACTATTTTATTCAAGAGTCACCAAAAATTTTTAAAAGTGGGATTTGATATACATAAAAGGCGAATAGAATAGGAGAAACGTCGATTATATATATAATATATCACTTCTTAAAATTATTGGTAACAGTTGAATAAAAAAATCGCGCAATCTGTACCAGGTGGCGCTGTCTACCGCTTGAACTGTTACCAAGTTTCCGAACCACGCGGAAGGCATCTAGTTTAGGAGGCTATGATCGTACACATAGCTGTAAAGTCTCCAATTTAGGCGAGAGACTTCATACCGGAAATTTTCCATCATAAAATTCACTTTATATAACACTGGAAAATCAAAATCAATTTCTATCAAAAAGTACTGGTGTGAAATCTGATTTAAAAATTAGAAATATTGGCAAATATTATCCTGCGGTTGGCAACGCTGCCCAGAGCACTAACCATTTATCCACAAAGTGGTTTGGATGAAAGGTAATTAAAAATCACTTTTTAAGTTTTGAGGCTTTAAGTAACCAAATGCCTCTGCTTGACATATGGCGAACGCTAAATTTATAATGAAAGCAAGAACCATGCAATAATATGAGGAAGGTGCCATGGACAATGCCAGAACCTAAATTACTGAACCATTAAAAGTCTATCCTTTACCCAGGCACCAAGTCCAATATTCTGCGGAAATTTCTGCGAAACCATAAACACGACATCAGCATTCATCAAAAACAGTCACAATAAATACTATTATTGAAATTATTTCTATTTCTATTTTACAATAACTATCTTATGAAGTAGAAAATAGTTTTCAGTTAATAAATAATAGTCGTTACAGATTGCAAATTAAGATTTCTAGCACCAGTTACTGGTTTCGAATTTTTTATGTTACTCGCATTTGAATTATTTGATAGTAAGCCTATATTTTTATAATCTAACATAGAAAATTTCTACATATATTTTTTATTCGTTTTCCACAGTTCTTTAGGATGAAGTTCCGCTTATGTGTCTTGAAAAATGAGTTAAATGTGAGTTACGCAGAGACAATGCCAGTATTGTGAAACGTACTTTGAAAATTAAATTAAAATTCTGATTAGACTATTTGAGTAATGAGATATTATTTTATAACCATTATTATTTTTTTTTTAACGTGAATTCCGTCCCAACCATCAAATTTAAACACCCGCCTTTAAGGAAATATATTTTGCTTTTGTTGTTTAACAATAATTTCTATTAAAAAGAGCCAAAATCGAATTAAGTATATGATGTATCTGTAAGACTCAAAGACTAATTCACCGATATTTCTTTTACTCTATTTCACACTTGGCACTGATTCATAATTGATAAAAAGCATTTTTTTTTTTTTTTTAGATGCTGAACTTAAAATTGTAAAAATTTGTCGTGTTCCTGTGAAAATTTCAAAATTTAGACTAGAATTTCATATTTACAGTTTGGGACAAAAAAAAAAAAAAAGCCACACTTAGATATTTTCTTTTTCACTTTCTACAACCGCCAATTTTATCGTTTAAAAAGCAAATATTCGAACAAATTTTATTATGCCGTTTAACATGGCCATTATAAAAGTGGCGCCTGATCGACTATTTTGGAGATATCTCTGACATTTCCAGATGATGCATTTTGCTACAGGGCGTCTGTGGTACCTTTATTTCATTCAAATTTTTAAAATTACCTATCTAATCCCATGAGCAGTGTAATTAATTCTGTATTCCACAGAGTATATCGTAGAATTTCTTCTTTACCAGACCTGAAAATAGTCCTAAGTTGTCTACAGTCGAAAATGTTTAATCTTTAAAAAGGAGGAGGGATTCGAAATTTGTAGCCTACAACTTTGCAAGAACTAGAAAAAATTATTTATGATATATTTGGCACAGCAAAATGCCTGCGATTTATATTTAAAAACTGTATAATACTATCTCATTGCGCATTAAAGCAATAATTCCATACAAAGGAGGAATTACCCAATGCAGAATGCATATTTTTATTAAATACATGTTTAGATCTAACAAATAAATAGTTTTATTTCATATATTAAAATATAATGTGTTTATTTCATATTATAAATCATAGTAGAATACGAAATATATGTTTATTATATTACATTTAAAAGAAATTTTATGTAGATTTTTATTAAGTTCTTCGTAGAGTGTAAAAAAGCGAATTACTAAATCAAAAATATACACAGGTATCATTTTTATCTCTTTGGTATCATGCAAACATTACAGTTTTATTTGTTTCAATCGTTAGTTTTGAAGTTATTTCCAATAAAAAATGTATAAGTCAATCTTTCTGCAATGCGGCTTTTTTTTTTTTTTTTTTTTTTTTTTTGTCCCAGACTGCACATAAAAGTTTATAGATGGGAGGGAAAGAGTCATTTACGTTCAGAACAATATCTTTCATAAATCACTCCAGATCGCTATTGCAGACGTAGTCGTTTGCGTTTTCCGTATCTTTCTCCGAAACTCGCATAAACACAAACTAAGGTTATGACAGACTTCATCCCCGGCTTATATCCCCTCGGTAGACAATTGGCTTTTACCCACACACCACCATCACCTTTCGTAAATCGCTATACATTTTTTTTTTTTTTATTAAGTAAGTAATTTTAAAATTAATGGGTTTTCTTCTTCTTCTTCTTCTTCTTCTTGTTTTTTTTTTTTTTTTGAGATTTGTTTCTAGTGCATAAAAGTTTAAAATGTTCATTTATAAATCCCCAAGATTTTTATATTAACATAAATTATCATTGCCCAAAATTAGTATACTACAATAGAAATGTACCCTAATTGGTATGTTTTATCAATATATCTCTAATTATTTAACATTAGCAATTGGAATGGAATAATAATAAAAATCTAAGAATGCGAATTACGTAACAAGTATTCCGTACTATGCTTTGATTAATCTGCTCCTAGATGGCAGCACTATCATTATATCAGTTTCCGTCTCCAAAATGCCATAGGATGTCTTGATGAAATGCGAGAATAGAAAACCCCTAATTTCATTTACTCATTCTAAAGCAAGCAAATATCTTTATTTATTTTAACCACTTATATAATTTATTTAAAAATAAATAATGTCATCAGTTTGATATCAATTATTTTTTATTTCTTCTGTCCTTCTGTGTATAAAAAGAAAATATTGTAGTCCTGAAAATCCTCGCTTTCCGGTTTTCGAAAAATTCACACGTTTTGAGATGTACTGAACACAATTTTACGAGAAATTATGTTTTATTTTATTTTTCAGAAATGTCTATCCGTTTGACTGTGATTCTGTGCATTGTATTCATACTGAATTATTTCATACTGAATATTTTTGGTCGACATTTTAAAATATACATATTATACTTTCCAGTTCAGACCCAGAGTTATTATTAACAACATTAACATAAACATTCTTACATTCGTATAGTTCCATCATAAATTACAGATAAAATAATATCTGAAATTTATATTTCAGAAGGCAAGTAATGTATGGCTGTATATGTATGTATGTACAAATCAGAGCCTTAAATCACTAAAGTTGAAATTAAGAGTAACTAAACTTTTCCTATGTATCACAAAATTTACAATTGTATTACTATAAAAACGTTAACAATCTACAATGTAAAGTTTGTGGTTGTGAGTGTCTAATTATTTTAAATATATATGAAAAATACTTACGTTTCACACGGTTATGGAACCAATTTGAGAAACCAGGTAAAACAATTTTTAGTTCGTAAATAAACCAAATTTTGTGCTGCTATATATTGCTATCTTTTTAAAGCAACATTATTCAGCGTTTTAGAAAGCTAGTCAAAATCTGAAAATGTTAAGTTGTTACAATAATAGCGATTATTAAAATATATACTATTTTAAGAAGCAAAGGAGAGGTCTTTATACATGGGTCTCAAGTTTGAATATATATATGTATATACTGTAAGTTCATATTTTTTCTTAACATTTTATATATTTTTTAAATAATTTTAATTAGTTTACAGTTTTCTCAAACATTTTTATGAAAAAAATATTTATTGGCACTGTTCTTCATTGCCTTTAACCAACATTAATTTTCAGGTATTTTTTAATCGTTTTCAGTTTTATAATTCCCTTATGTAAATGAGATGAAAATCTAACTTTCCTTATGTTAAATTTATATGTTTTCACTACTTGCACTTTAACGGGGAATTGCAGGTATAAATTTTAGATTTGCGACTGATCCGCCAACAAAAATTTTTAAACATAAATCTAGGACTGCTTATGATGTAGTAATGAAATTTTGTAAATAATTTTATTAGGTCACAATGTACGTTTTACTCACTAGATTTTCTTTTTCTCTCTTTTCTTTCTTTCTTCTTCTTCTTCTTTCTTTCTTCTTCTTCTTCTTCTCTTTTTTTTTTTTTTTTTTTTTTGTGTGTGTGTGTGTGGGGGGGGGGGGGGGGGTGTAGTGTAAAAAAAAATAATATTTTATAATTTTTATACTCAATGCCCTGAAATTCGTGATCTATTTAACGAAATTCTTTACTTTTTTTTTACACATTTTTGTATTATAGCTTGTTATGCTTGTCTATAGTGAGTATTAAAGAAACTGAAACCACCGAGATCCAGTTTTTTTAACACCCTGCAATTCTGTGTCAGTTTTCTGATTGCGTCCTTGTTCTGAACTTTTTATTTTAAAATTAAATCATACATATGCTGTACTAACCGGTGGTACCGACATTCATTATCTTAAATTTCATATTATCGTTCACTTTAAATAGAATTTTGGCAATTGGCATTACGCAAATTATTATGCGATCTGTTATAGACATAGATTCAAACAACTTTTCTTTTATCGAATCAATAACTCGAAAGATGAATTTTGCTTTTATGAAGCGGTGAAAGGGAATTTGGTATTAACTGGAAGTATTACTTGCATATTTCTCCATATATAATATTAAATTACAGTATGCACTAGAACCATTATGCAAAGGAGCTAAAATGAAAACTAAAAACAAGGAGAGGCAGTGACCCGTCGGCCGAACTTGGTTAATCAGCCTGTGGACAATAATCCATCTAGATTTAATCTTTAAGGTACAAGAAACTGACATTGACACAACCAGTTGGGGCTGTCCTTTAGAATAGGAAAAAGCGTGGCCATCCCCGAATTGCTCTCGGAATACAGAGTAAGCTCGCGGAACTTCCACAAAGAGAATCACTTATTCACATCTGTCAAAACTGCGGCCACATTTGCCCTGCATTTCTTACTTTCGCCGCTGATTACGAGCAATGGCTTAGCTATGACAGCCCGTATTTGTTCAGAAGATCTCTTTCTCCCCCTCTCGTCTACCATATTTCTTTATTTCTTTAATTTTTAGCTATTGTTCTGTAATACAAGATTTTGTACCGTCAACTTTTGTCTTCTAAACTTCTCGGGTTTAGATGCCTTAATTACGAAGTTATGGTGTAACACGAAAAGTGTCCGTTTCATTTCCATCTAAATTAGTTCTACACAAGTTTTATCAAAAGTCTTTTTTTTTTTTTTTTTTTCTGAATTCAAGAATAGAAGAATTTTTTCTGGTTCTATTCAAAAATAATTTTTTTTATTATTATCTCGGTGAAGAAAATTTTGTCTTGAGTTTTAACTTATTAGCTGTCAAATTTTCGTTATTTTTTTTCCCTCAAATGTAACAGATCGTATATAACGTTAAGTTTTAACTCATTAAAACTGATAGCTTTCTATAAAGACCTTTTCAAACTCTCCCCCGTCTTTAAAAATTAAATTAGTCACATCAATGAAGTATATTGGCCTAAAAATTTTTCATGCCCCAGGATAGTCTAATATGTATAAAGTAAAATATGATTAGCAATTTACATTTTGTTATAAGGTTTGTTTGTTTTCGAAATTTTTTCTTTTTATAATAATAAAAATTATTATTATTATTATTATTTCAGTGCAAATTGTCAAGTTGGACGCTTTTTCCCGGAAAACGTAATGTATCCATAGGATTAACGTTATGTCCGACTTCTATAAGTTGGACTGGACATCCCACTTGCTTGGAAGTTGGACATGCAAATATTGCTCTAGGTTGCACACATTTACCTGATGAGACAGGAAAAATAAAATAAAACTTCCAGTTTTTTTTTTTTTTTTTTTTTTTTTTTTTTTTTTAATCTTTTTAAGGAATTTTACTTATTTCTTGTTGAAATGGCTGTAAATGCTTAAAAGACAACGTTGTCAAAATATTTGCCCGTGTTATATGTTTGTAAAGACATATTTTCTTTTCATCAGCTGAAATATTCTCAGATTAGCTTCAATTTAACACATAGTGCACGAGTCTTTTTTTTTTTATTATTATTATTATTACATTTGTACCCACTGTCGTTTTCCTTTATCAGGTCTTCATGGAGTATCCAACAGTGAGCTTACAGGCGTAAGATGATTTCTCTTCGACTGTTTTAAAATGAGCACTGGACAGTACATTTTAGTTGACAGAGTTCATTTTCCTTTGCAATTTCTCCCTTCTATTTTCTCTGCTAAATTTAACCAGAGTGTATATAATTGCTCAAAATTGGTCCATGATGATAAACGAGAGTGATTCAATTTGAGTGCATATCAACCTACAAGAGACGCTGCTATGCTGAAGTTTTTCCTGTTCACGGGAAAGATCTATCTCAGGCTTTCGAGCGAATAAGTTTACCAAACTTCGTATGTGAGATGGCCATTATGAAAGAGTGTTGTATTTGGATGTATATCAGCCCACATATGGCACTGCTCCGACTCAACTTATATGGTTTTCCATATGACTATATTTCAGCATCTATCTGTTAAAATTGCACCGAAATTCATATGTAAAATCTTTATTGAGAAAAGCTGTGTTGATTAAATTTTTGTGCATGTTAACCGGTATGTGTCGCTATGGCATAGAAAGGTATAGAAGGAAGTACAATAAAGGCCACCAACATACCAGTTTAAATTTAGATTTTTAATTTGTAAATTAAGGCTCTCTAACAGTGAGCGTCAAGGTCATACAAACCCCATGTCATCCTATAGAAAAAATAATCCCTTTTATTATTCATTAAATAATGCATATTTTTAAATTTCGTTTCGGTACTAGATTTTTTTTTTTTTTTTTTTTACTTTCTACAAGAAAAAATGACACCCATAAAATTATTATTATTATTATTTTATCTGGCGTTACGCATGTTGATTTCTTTATAAAGTTTTCTTTTGCAGTTTTCTGGTAGACTGTAGACGTCTTTGTTTCTTTTTATATTAACTTGTGGATCTGCAAACCAGAAGCCTCAGCATATTTGCATCACTCATTACTCAGAGATCGTTTTTATTTATTCCATATTATTTAAAATAATTATATATATATATGATTAATTCGCTGCATAACAATATGCGTTTCTGAGGGGGGCTATCGCCCCCATCAACCTCCCGTTGTATCTGTCTGTCTATATCTATATATATACATATATGTGTGTATGTGTGTATTCCCTTGTAACTCAAAAATGCTTCTACATAATTTGATGCGAAATGGTTGTATAAATTATTGGAATTATTTTGTGTAGCCCTGTAAACTAATTACCAATTCTATACCTACCCTTTTCCACAGAAACCATGCACTTAAACATTCTAATAACATGTTTTTTTTTTTTTTTTTTTTTTTTCACTATAGAGCGTAACATGATAAAATTCACTTACAAGAATTGCCATCTACAGACCGCAATGGTACGATATTCTTTTGTATATCCCCGTACGTAAGCCACAGTAATTATGTACACAAGAAAAAATGTATACAACTGATTCATTGTAACTCATTAACATTTGAACCAAATTTGACATAATTTCGATAATTACAGAGCGTCATCGGAATTCTTATGTGCGATCCTGTAAATAAATTATTTAGTCTATGTATGCCTTTTTTTTTTTTTTTTTTTTTTTTTTTTTTTAGAGAAAACATATTTTTAAGCATCTTGATAATGCATGTTAATTCTGTAATTTTAGATACAACAAAAACTTGTTAAACTGCGGTTAAACAGAAATCTATCCATAGGCTCTAACGTCACAAAATTCTTTTGTGTATCCTTATTGTATCCTTTTGTGTATAGCCACAAACATAATATATACTAGTAAAAACTATACAGCTTATTCTATGTAGCTCATGAAAAATTGTTCGAAATTTGGGTGATACCGTGAGATTTTCAAAACACTTTTTAAAATCCTGCACAGTAATTAATAAGTTTAAATACACATTTTTCTACAGAAATTATGCTTTTAAGCATCTCAAAAATGGATATTGATTTCATTTTGTTGAATGCAGTGTAACCATTATAAGATGCGTTAAAATGAAATTCTGCCCATAAGCCGTAATGATAAGAATCACTTAGGTATGGCCCTGTGCACGAACCATAAGCAATATACACGCCAAAAACTGTACAGCAATTTCTGTGTAGAGCGTGAACATGTGTATCGATTTGCATTTCAATCGGGAAATTTTTTAAACCACTATCACGGTACAGAGAAATTTAGTGCATAGGCCGTGATGATAAAAAATTTTTGGTATATCCCTGTACACGAACCACAAACACAATATGCACCTAAAACTATTCAGATAATTACGTGTGGCTCATAAATATGTGTACGAATTTGTAAATCAATCGGGTGGTTTTTGCGGCCGCTGTCGCGAGACAGACACACAGACAAACAAACAGAACCCAAAATCTTTTTGAGTCCCTACATGGAGGGCTTCATTGACGTTTAATTATCAATAGAATTATTTGCATAATTTCGTTGAAACCATGTGTTCCCTCATTTTATTTTATTTATTTATTTATTTTTTTCGCGCAGAGCAATACATTTATAAATAATATGAAAAGGGTTACAAGTACTTTACGGAGTCTTTCTTCTTAGCTAACCGCACGCATCCACAAATTCAAATTTTCCATCTGGAAATCCGAACATACATGTTAATCAAAATCTCATTAAAATAAAAAGATTAAAACTTTTTTCTTCTCAAGTATGTTTTCAGATTGTATCCCACACAAATAAAATGCTCTTAAGGTATTTCAAACCATTTAATTACTACAGTAATAAAAAATCACTTGGGTGTTAAAGACAGTATTAAACATCTGATACAAATCTTAAACATCATATCATTTTGCGTTTGTTCTCATAAAGTTATAAATTAAGAAAGATCGTATCTCGTTTATATTTCAACACCGCTTTCAAATTTATTAATAAGATTTCTTATTTCTTTATTTCCTCAAGAAAAAACGGCAGGAAATTTCTTACGCCCATTGTCACTTAGTTCGAAGATGAGTGACAAGAGGCTTAATAACTTTGGTTAGAATCGGCACGCTCACTTGAAAATCATGTTAAATATGCCAGAAAATAGAAAGTCTGTATTATCATTTGTTACACAGTGATAAGATCTCAATGAGTAATCAGTCTTTTACGTTTCCTGCAAATCAAAATAATTACTAATTTATCGGTTACTAAATCATGCTATTTATATTCTATGAAAGAAATTTCACTATGTTACAAACTGAAAAATAGTCACGACTGCAAAATTTGCATGAAAGCAATTAACAAACAATTTTATTAAATCGATTTTACTTTGTGACTTTCTGATAACTTCTCGTTTGTAAGTTGCCTTTTAATTTATGAGAGTTAAACTTTCCGTGTCAACTGGCACTCCAGTATATTTATTTTCTATGCTTTACATTCATCGTTTTTTGAAGAAAATGTTATAAAAATGGGAAAGTCATTCTACAGTGCGTTGCGTGAATATAAACGCACTTTAGCTTTAAGAATTAGAATAGTATAGAAGTGTAATAAAAAAAAATATGAATAGGTGACACTTGATGCAAACTGTAAGTGTATGATTCAAGAAATGAAAATACGAGTCAAAACGATGAAAGACCAATATGGTTTTTTAGAAAATAATTTTATTGAATTTATGACAAAAATACATGTTGCATGAATTTAAACGCACATGTAAAAAATAAATAACTGAGTAACAAATACTGTATCTAATATTTTGTAAAGCAACCATGGGCTTCTAGAACAGCCAGTAAATGCCTTGGCATTGGCTGATATAGTGGCATGAGGTCATCCAAGCTGATTGTCTTCCAAGCTAATAGAATGGCAGATTTTAGTTCATCTTTCGTGTTAAACTGCCTTCCGTTTACGTAAACACGGCGAACCAAAATACCCCATACGTTCTCCATTATGTTTAAATAGGGGCATTTTCAGGGCCAATCCAGAACTTTAATTTTATTGTCACGGAACCATTTTTTCACGATATGTGCTGTATGTACAGATGCACAATCTTGCTGAAAAATATAATTTCTTCCAGCTTTTTTGACTGCTTAACGGTGGAGGCTCCTTGTGAGCATCTGGACATAATCTACAGAGTTCATAGTGTTCTCCACGAACTCTAATTCGAAAGTCCCTTTAAAACCTATGGCTGTCCACACCATGACAGACAAACCTCCAGACTGACGTTTTGAATAGTACATTTCTTCGGTTCTCATATCGTGCCAGTAGCTATGAAATCTGTCCGGGCCATCGAGATAAAACTTTTTTTCATCTGAGAAGATGACTTTTTCCCAATTTAGTCGATCTCGAATCCATTTTCTTGCCCATTCCAACCGCATATCTTTGTGCTTTTGAGTGAAGGGTGATTTCACCTTCATTTTCTTAAATTTTATTAATGTTGCAGCTTTGATAGTTCTCCATATGGTTGTCCAATGAACACCCAGCTTGTATTGAGCCTTTATCTTCGCACAGAAAGTATTCTTATTCTTTGCAGTGTTGCATATTCGACGTTTGTCGTAACTGGTGAGATTTCCTGTTCGCTCCTTATACGCTATTTTTCTATAATTTGCTCCCTTCTTTATATAATTTCGCACAACTCTCTCACTTCTTCCGATTCGGCGCCCAATTTCACGATTGCTAAAGCCTTTACCACGTATAAAGTCAATTTTTATCCTCTCGTCTACTGTCAAAGTTTCCCCTTTTGCTATCCTGAAAAAACTCCGTAAATTTTGCACTCAAGCATTAAAACTGTTTTTAGAGAACTTTAGCAACACGATTATATGTGTTTTAATTTAATTCCTGTCGCTCTGTTAAATTTTAAACGCAAAATACATAGTGCGTTTAATTTCGCGCAACAAACGAAAAGCAGCGAAAAATAAGAAAATGCTTAAACACTCATTTACATAAGCTTGCATCAGCCTAAACATACGTGCTCAAAGCACCTTATTTAGTTGTTAGTCATATGCAATAACTGTAAGTCACATTCCTTATTTTAAAATTTAAAAAATTCTATTTCTGGTTATTGGAAAAGGTGCGTTTATATTCATGCAACCCACTGTAATACTCATTGTCTCTTTTTATTATACTTCGATTTAATTAATTAATTCTCTCTTAATTGTATGCGTAAATACATTAAAATTTCAATCAATGTTCTTACATCTAGTTTTAATTAAACACCTAGTAATTTTCTGATTTTATTAATTAAAATAAAATAAAAAGATTGCTAAAATACTATGAACGATTCTGATAGATAAACAGATTAATAATTTTTTTGAACAAGATTGAAACTAAAGAATTAAAATTTACATTTTTTTTATATATAAATTTTAGAAATGTTAAATTAAATTACACTGGTTTAAAAATTCCGTTTTACATAATATTATATAACTTATTAAGTGCTTTATTCAAGTGTCTCTTAATATTAATAGTATTTGTTTACGTCTAATCTTAATGATTCAGTTGATATGTTTTATTTAGACAACATTAAAAATATAAACGTCTAAAGACTTAAATCTCATGTATATATCATTACACCTGACATTTTAAAACATATAAAAGGTATTTTCGAAAAACTGCAAAATTAAGCTTTCTATAACTTGATTTAAAAAATACGACTAAAACTTTATAATGAAATTATTTAAACACATGTATCTTTTAAATGCTTACATTTTTAACCCATCAGTAGTCGCTATAGACAGCGCCACCTATTACAGATTGCGCACTTTTTATTTAAATATCACCAATAATTTTAAGAAGTGATGTGATCGACGTTTCTTCGATTTTATTCGCGTTTTATCTATATCAAATGCCACTTCTAAAACTTTTTGGTGGCTGTTGAATAAAAAAATCTGGCAACACTGAAGGATGGGCGGCAAATCGAACAACTAGCGACTACTAACGGGTTAAGTAAGCTTTAAATTAAAGAAAACAATTAAAAATTAATTCCTTCTTATAAATTTTATAAATGGATAATTAAACTATCTTTATTTAATAATAATATATGTATATATATATATATATATATATGTGTGTGTGTGTGTGTGTGTGTGTGTGTGTGTGTGTGTGTATTAACTAGTATTATATTATTTGTTAAGCGTCCCTATCAAGTGTTTCATAATATTATGACTACAAGATTTGATAAAACTTTTTTAGGTTTTATTCAGTGTATTTACATCTAATATTAGTTAGTATAAATGATATAGACCCATTAATATTTGTTTGGTTCAAGCAAAATTAACTTTGTTTGAACATTAATTTAAAACATTACATTCAATAAAGCTGTAATGTTTTAAATCCAAAGCGTATGCTTCTATATACCTTTTATTTTGAAATGAAAGTATCACGAGCAAAAAAAAAAAAAAAAAAAAAAAAAAAAAAAGGCACATGCAATAAAATAAGTAAAATGAAACTGTATTGAATTAATAAAATATTCTTTGCATTAATGTATTATTTATTATTATTATTACGCTAATAATAACTATTATTATTATTGTCTAAATTATCTTTATTTCTCTATACATGTATTTTCTTCACAGAAAACTTGAAAATGCTTCAATCATTATTAACTTGTTCAGAATTAAAAGATTTTCGATTTAAATCCAACCATATAAACTCCTTTTAAATATTTTAACTAATTACTCTGCAAGTGAATTATGAATTAATATTTTATTTGATGGTTTGCCCACTATAATTCAAATTAATCTGACCATAAAAGGAAACAATAATAATAATAACCCGCAACAATAAGTTCAAAGCACTGCTTTGTTTTTTTTTTTTTTTTTTTTTTTAGAAGTGCTTAAAATCACGGTACGTAATAACTCAAAAAAGAGTGAATTGGTGATACTTAAGATGTCTAAATTTCTTTATCATTAATTCATCAATGTCCTAACACGCAATGTTCGCCACACAAATTACGGTATCATCTTTCATAAATATAAAAGTCCTCTTGCATGATATTGCATGCTTTTCTCCTCATATTGTACATAAATTTTTTGTGTTATGTTTATGACTATCTAAAGACATAATTTGAACACAATGACGTTGCCCGCAGGGTGATTTGTTGAAAGCTTGGTGTCGTTTTATGGTTGGGGGATATTAAATTATGATTCACCCATGCTAATGGTCGACTAAAACCTAGGTGAACATATTCTTCAGAAAAATGAGATAAAATCAACATAGACCACACGCAGTAGTTCTTTTATTTATTTTATTAGTCATATTATGTATGTATATATATTTCTTATTTTTCTGTGACTTATTTAGGCGTTTAGAATACTTCATTTTCATTTGTGTTTAAAATAGTAACATAAATTAGTCTACGTCATGAAATTCCGTTTAAAATTTGCAAACATAAGATTAAATTTCCATCTGTCGGTAAACAGTTTTTCGTGTACATAGTACTTGTACTATCTTGATTTCAATAAAGCAAACTGATGAAACGTTACTTAAAAAAATTGTTTCGTAGAAAATTTAAAAGATAAGGTATAAATATTTATTAATTAAAATATCTTAATTTATTCCAACAAAAATTTTCATCATTTTTCATTAGAAGAAAAAAAAATCAATCACGGTTAAAATCGTCTTGAATTTCAAAAAAAAAAAAAAAAAAAAAAAAAAGTTTTAATTAAAAATTATTCCAACGTTTTAAGCGAAGTAAATCGGCATGAACTTCAATTAAAGAAATAGTCTGGTGTGTTACGACTTTCTCTTACTCAACATTTCAATATTATAATGATAGATTGCATATTAAGTATTAAGATCAATAGCTTAAGATAATAAATTTCAATGTACTTTTAAAGTAATCTAAAATAGATTTAGGAACAGTTTCATTTAACATATAATTCTGTGTGAGAGGAGCTGCCGCCCCCTCACCCCCCCCCCCCCCCCCCGTTCAATTACAGTGCGTACAACTACATAAAAAATAAAATCCAGGCTTTTATTAATTTGCCTTCAAACTTGACAGTCCAGATAAAATTTTTAAATAGCAACCTAATACAAAATTCAAAATGCCAAATTTGAATTTCCTGTAGTTAGTTGTTTTTTAAGTTATGCTGATAACTGCAGTTTATTTTTATTCCAGAATATGAAGCAAGTTTAAGTTTAAAAAAAATTAAGTTTGGTACAATATTAAATTCATACGATTCTATCTCTAAAACACGGTTTAAAAATAATAATAATAATAAAAAATCAAAAAAATCAAACCTCACTGCCAAATTTCAGCTGTAAATTTTACGGTAAAGATGAACCTTTTAAGCACTGTTTGCCGTATTTGCAGTATTTTATCGTTTTACTCCCATAAAAATTTAGGGCTAATTGTAAATTTTATGGCTGAAAGCTGACAATGAAATTTCAAATTTTTACAGTGTGTTTATAAATTTCAAATTTTTTATAGATCTTAAAATGCATTTTAACGATTTAAAATGAAAAAAAAAACTGCAAAACAGCCTATAAGTACAATACGTTAAATTTTAAAGAAGTCTGTTTTACATTGCATGGTAAAAAGCTGCGAAAACATGTCTAGATACAGAAGAAACATTCCAAAAATCTAACTATACTCAAATTCACCGACAATCATCAAAATTTGTCGTTTACTTTCAGAAATTTCTAGGAGAGGATGATTTTGAGATATACAGAATATTTTTAAATAAAAGTGTCTGTTGGAAAAAATAAATAAATAATAGATAAACGTAACCCTTGGGAAACCACTTGCTTATGAAAATATATTTGTATTAATTTTGCTATGCTACCTTTCCTTTCTTTTTTTTTTTTTTTTTTTTTTTTGTTTGTTAAAAGTTTCTTAACATAATAGAAAAACTTCAGAATATATTTTTTATTTAATAGTTTATACTAAATTATCACAAGTAATTATTTTATATTTGTGCCCATTCCTTCTACAGCGTAAAAATAATTTTAAATATTTAAAAGTATTTTCTGCAATTAATTCAAATTAATTAGTATTACTAAGCAATCACAGCTTTAAATAAACTGCAACCTTTGCAGCTGGATGAAACATGAATGCAAAACTTATATTATCATTCTAAATCTTTCATTGTAACAAAAGAACAGTCTATTTTTTTTCCCATTTGAAAAGCTTTAGATGCTTTCATCTTTCTCTGAAAGAGATGAAAAAAGACTAGCATTCCTTTCAATATTTGCCTATAATTCATAACAGCCTTTAAATCAGTGCACCGAAACTTTTGAACCTGTTTCACGTGGTACGATTTTTAAATCCTTGATCGGCGGATGATTAGAAAAGGGAGGAGAAAAAACACTGACAAACATTTTTTACACAAATCCAAATAAATGTTTGCGGGCCGTTTGAAGGGACACCCACCTTGACCTTTCGGACATAGTCATTCGTCAACCGACAACGCTGAGGAATGATTAATTGGACAGCCAAAAGCAGGCATGGGGCCTGCTCGGGTACAATTCATTTCAGGACCGCACAAGCATTTTTTTCGGCCACACCGACGAGTTTTTTTAGACGTCTTATTTTAAACATGCATAGATGCATAACTAAAGTTTTGCTTAATTTTGCCTGTTTATAAAACATTCCAATTATAATACATTCCAATCGAAGCAAAATGAATTAGTCGTATTATAATTTTAATTATTTTTACGTATTTAGTTTGTTTGTTAAATTCCATTATATTGTACGCAGCGTTTAACCTAGAATTGCAAATTTAGATTTTTGAGATGCAATAAATCATCAGACTCAGATATAGAATTCAAAAGGCTTGATTTGAAAGCAAGACATTCAATAATAACGGATGCATTTTTTTTTTTTTTTTTTTTTTTTAGTGTATCTTGGCAGTACAATTTCGCCTACAACTTAAATACTTTTAAGTAGAATTGATTTATATATTTATATTATTTCAGCTTATATATTTTTTACATTTATATTATGCATATAATTTCTTTCAGATGGTATTTTTTGAAGTAACGCACAGAGAAAAAAAAAAAAAAAAAAGGTTTGTTAAAACAACAAAATATTTTTTTTAATCAACCAATCTTTTACCAAAATTGGTTGATCTTCAAAAATTGGTTGATTTTCGAAATTTATGCTCTATAGTGCATTTAACAATGTTTATTTGATTTCTGTAGTAAAAATGACCATTTTATTGGATTTCTTCAAGAACATTTATTAATTATTGATTTTTGAAGCACAAAAAAAGAGACTTATTCAATTGTTTACTGAATATTAATTAAATAACGTGCATTCGTCGACTAGAACATGTTTATTTCTTCAAGAATTACTTTCTACACGCTAAAATGTCGACAACGACGTTTTTTATCAATATCATTACAGGCTCTATCTACGGGCTGAATATTCCTTAAAGTGCATTCGTCGACTAGAAACTGCATATGTCTCTAAGAATTACTTTACGCACACAAAAATGTCAACAACTTTATTAATAATATCATTACGGGCTCTATCTAAGCGCTGAATATTCATTAAATAAAGGGAATTCGTCGACTGGAATCTGCTTGTGTCTTTAAGAATTACTTTCTACACGCTAACATGTCGACAACTTTTTTTTTTTTTAATTATTATCATTACAAACAATGAACTGCATTCGACGACTAGAACCTGCATCTGTCTGAAAAAAATTAATTTCTGTACGCTAAAATGTCGACAACTTTCATAACAACATTACGGGCTCTATCTATGGGCTGAATATTCATTAAATACAATGCATCGTCGACTAGAACCTGCTTATGTCTTTAAACATAACTTTCTACACCCAAAAATATCTTCAGCTTTCATAACAATATCATTACTGGCTCTATCAGTAGCTTCTTTTGAAATCTCTACGATGGTAGGTCACATATAAAGGCCCAAAACTTTTGTATTTTTGGCCATTATGAATACAATTTTTCTAAATATCTCCAAAACGGAAAATCATATAAAATCCAAAAAGGAAGGTGCACAACTAAATGTTGTAAGAAACCTATATACCAATTTGCAACGCTGTACATCCAACCGTTTTAAGGTTATGCGAGATACATTACAGACTCTATCTATCTAGTTTATCGGAAAATTTTCCGAAATAGCTTAAAACTGCTTTTACATTGCATTTAACGAAAACATTCAAAACTGTGACCCATCCAAACAAACAGCAGTCAACAATAAAAACTTATTTATAAAAAAAAGAAAAAGAAATAAACTAGTGCTAACAGTTTTCCTTTCCCGATTCTTCTGAATTTAATAAACGTAGATAGAGAAGTTAAAAAATTTTGCATGTATATTTTCAGTTTTCCTTTAATCAGAATGAATTATTTTATTTAAAGTTATACATAAGTTATTATAAACAGCATTAATACTGGGGTACTTGTTCCTGTCTCCATACTTGATAGAAAAGTAGAGATGAAGAACAGTAAACTAATCTGATTCTGCAAATAAAGAAAAAGTATTGTTTTCTGTAAAAATGTGAAAATATTGCCCCTCTTATTAAATTTTCAGTCTTTGCGTCCAGTCTGCAAGCCGGATTCTTACAGTCCAGTTAATGACTGCAAAAATAAACTTTCGTTATTACAATTTATGAAATGTTGTAAAAATGGTACTCCTTGTTACAATGCTTGAAGTAAGGTATTGTATTCGCAAGGTTTTTATTAAGAAGAGATAATATATATCTCTTTTCCGCTATGAATTAAAATTCCGTAAAATGTATATTACTAAAAAAAAAAAAAAAAAAAAAAAAGACAGCTACAACTATTATCTGAATGTTACTCGTTATGATTATCAAAATTTCTGGTTTAAATCTCATGATCAACAATGACCAAATAATAAGATATTGCATGTGTAAAGTAATATTGTCTCCCGGTGATGATTTTGCTACATTAATAACTATATTTGTTAAATTTTCTTTTTGTAATTTTTCTTTTTGTAATTTGTAATTTTTCTTTTTCAATAAATAAAATTTTTATTCTCAATCGCCCTTTTGAATTTATGCACATATATTCAAACGCATTGGAAAGTATATCTATTTGTACTCCGGCATTTATCAATATCTATAATTCATATAAGTTTGAAATTGGAATTTAAGTAAGTGATTTTGCGGATGTAATACAATCACTGCGATCAAACATACTGGCTTTCCTATATTTACAATCTGACCAGTGGTCTAATTAAGTTATCAAAAAAGCAGGATACTTAGAAACTTTAAATTCGGAAAACAACGAGCGTTTTGCAAGTATCCTAAGAGAGAGGTAAGGAAAAAAGTAAATTGTCTTAATTATCTCTAAAATTAGAAACTTTTTATTCATTGTTTTGTTGGTAATATTCCATTTCAGCGCTTTAACTCCAATCATTATCAATTACTTTGTAAATCTGAAGATGATGCAAATTTTGAATTGAAACTTTTCTGATTAGAATTAAAATATATGCATGTGAAAACGCATTAAATTTGATAAATTTCTTTTGTATCGATTCTGAAATACGGAATTAATAATTAAAAAGAAAAAAAAAATGTTTTTTTTTTTTTTTTTTTCTTTTAAGCATTCATTCATTGGTTGGTTTGCACACTTAAGTGTTTCAAATTTAGTATTCAGAAAGAGTTTGGTTTTCAGAAAAATATTAGCGCTGTACCGATTAATCAATTAATCGGTTCGGTTAATCGATCAATGCTTACTCTCGATCAATTTTTTTAATCAAATTAATGGGTCCGATTAATTCGATTACAAATTTTCAAAATCTGAATAAAATTTAAAACTACGAATAAAAGTAAAAATTTAAAATGCTGTTCCTCCTACAAAATATTGCCCCATCAGTCACTGATCTGTTCTGCGCTCAAAACTGGTAGACGGGAAGAGCCAGGTTCGATCGCAGGTCGTGTTCGTCAACCTAGACGTTCGGAGTTTTCTGTGGTTTTCTCCGAAACTCGCACAATTACGTGCTAGAACCCCTCAGAAAGGCCCCCACGAAGGACACTCCACCCATAGGTCTAAGACCCTAGTGAAGTCAGTTAGTCTTAATCCCAAACACACACACACACCTACAAAATATTTTTTTCACATATTCGCTGTATATATATATATTTCACATAAGATAAAGCTTAGATCACAAAAATGTCAATGTACTTGTGTGTTTAATGGATTGCTTAAAATAGTATCCTTTTTTACGACCTGTTGTGTAATATTTGAAAATAAACATGCAGGTGTGTTTCATTCTGATCTTCCATTATATATGAGTAAGTGTAATTTAAATATTTAATATTTATAAGGTATTTTTAATTATGTTTTTTCTGTATTATTATGTATCAATAATTAAGTGGTAACGAACTAAATATCTTAAATATCTTCACAATTAAATCTAAGTTTAATAGGAAATGCCTTTCATAAAATAAAATAAAAATTATCTATACTTGCTCAATCACGTACGAATATTTACAGATGATTTTCAAAGTGTCGTATCATCTTTGAATTTAGAATAGTTTTTAATTTATTAGAAAAAAAAATAATAATAAAAGGTTTTCCTTTTTCATTATTTATTGTTTAAGGAACTAATTAAATGAACATTTACATTAGTCCAGTCAAAATAGGAAAAATAGAAGAAAAAAATCGTGTAGTTTTGAAATTTTGCATACTCATAGCCGTGGGGATCCTGAACAACATACTAAAAGTCCCCGCCCGTGGGGGGTGAGCGGGGGGCAGGGGGGCATTTAAGGGGGGGCAATTTTCAGTTTTTATTAAATATCTTAAAAACTATCGCAATTCGAGAAAAAATGTCAATTACAAAATTAATTTACGCAAAATTTCCTACAAAAATGTATATTACATTTTGTTTGTATGATCATTAGTTTAGAAGATATAGGGAGATGAAATAACACATTTTCTTGAAAAATTCTTTTTTGCAATAGTAAAATCAACTAAAGTGTGCAATTAAGAGGGTTCTTGTCAAATATTTTCTAATGTAAAAAACAAATATATACATAGGGAATATGCAAGGATAATACAGCATGTTTTGTAAGTTTTAAATAATTTTAAGGCTAGTAGGCGCAAGTGGCGGTTTGAGTAAAAATCTGGATAAGTCCAGTAAAAATAGGAAAAATAGAAAAAAAAAAAAAATCGTGTAGTTTTGAAGTTTTGCACATTCATAGCCGAGAGGGTCCTGAACAACATACTAAAAGTCCCCGCCCGTGGGGGGTGAGCGGGGGGCAGGGGGGCATTTAAGGGGGACAATTTTTAGTTTTTATTCAGTATTTTGAAAACTATCGCATTTAGAGAAAAAATGTCAATTACAAAATTAATCTACGCAAAATTTCCTACAACAATGTGTATTACATTTTGTTTGTACGATCATTAGTTTAGAAGATATAGGGAGATGAAATAACACATTTTCTTGAAAAATTCTTTTTTGCAATAGTAAAATCAACTAAAGTGTGCAATTAAAAGGGTTCTTGTCAAATATTTTCTAATGTAAAAAACAAATATATACATAGGGAATATGCAAGGATAATACAGCATGTTTTGTAAGTTTTGAATAATTTTAAGGCTAGCAGGCGCAAGTGGCGGTTTGAGTAAAAATCTAGATAACGAAGACCCAAAACCGATCAACATTAAAAAAAAAAAAAAAAAAAAAAAAAAAAAACGTGTAGCGGTGTAGCTTAGAAATTGAACACAGTTATAAAGTTAAGTGCCCTGAATAACATACTAAAAGTCCCTAACCATGGGGGGGGCATTTAAAGGGGGCACATTTCAGTTTTTATTAAGTATCTTGAAAACTATCGCATTTAGAGAAAAAAAAAATCTCAATTACAAAATTAATCTACGTGAAATTTCCTAAAAAAAAAAAATTATATATTCTATTTTGTTTGTATGATCAATAGTTTAGAAGATATAGGGGAACGAAATAACACATTTTCTTGAAAAATTCTTTTTTTTTTTTTTTTTTTTTTTTTTTTGCAAAGTCAACTAAATTGTGGAATTAAAAGGGTTCTGTTAAAATATTTTCTAATGTACAAAACAAATATATGCATAGGGAATGTGTAAGGATAATACAGCATGTTTTGTACGTTTTAAATAATTTTAAGGTTTGTAGGCGCAAGTGGTGTTTAGGTAAAAATCCAGACCCAAAACCGATCAACATTAAAAAAAATCTTACAGCTTTGAGATTTTTTTTTCTCTAAATGCGACAGTTTTCATGATACTTAATAAAAACTGAAATGTGCCCCCTTTAAATACCCCCCTCCCCCATGGTTAGGGACTTTTAGTATGTTATTCAGGGCACTTAACTTTATAACTGTGCTCAATTTCTAAGCTACACGACTTTTTTTTTTTTTAATGTTGATCTGTTTTGGGTCTTCGTTGTCTAGATTTTTACTCAAACCGCCACTTGCGCCTGCTTGCCTTAAAATTATTCAAAACTCACAAAACATGCTGTATTATCCTTGCATATTCCCTATGTATATATTTGTTTTTTACATTAGAAAATATTTGACAAGATCCCTTTTAATTGCACACTTTAGTTGATTTTACTATTGCAAAAAAGAATTTTTCAAGAAAATGTGTTATTTCATCTCCCTATATCTTCTAAACTAATGATCGTACAAACAAAATGTAATACACATTTTTATAGGAAATGTTACGTAGATTAATTTTGTAATTGACATTTTTTCTCTAAATGCGATAGTTTTTAAGATATGTAATAAAAACTGAAAATTGCCCCCCTTAAATGACCCCCCCTGCCCCCCGCTCACCCCCCACGGGCGGGGACTTTTAGTATGTTGTTCAGGACCCTCTCGGCTATGAGTGTGCAAAACTTCAAAACTACACGATTTTTTTTTCTATTTTTCCTATTTTGACAGGACTTATCCAGATTTTTACTCAAACCGCCACTTGCGCCTACTAGCCTTAAAATTATTTAAAACTTACAAAACATGCTGTATTATCCTTGCATATTCCCTATGTATATATTTCTTTTTTACATTAGAAAATATTTGACAAGAACCCTTTTAATTGCACACTTTAGTTGATTTTACTATTGCAAAAAAGAATTTTTCAAGAAAATGTGTTATTTCATCTCCCTATATTTTCTAAACTAATGATCGTACAAACAAAATGTAATATACATTTTTGTAGGAAATTGTACGTAGATTAATTTTGTAATTGACATTTTTTCTCTAAATGCGATAATTTTTAAGATATTTAATAAAAACTGAAAATTGCCCCCCTTAAATGCCCCCCCCCGGCCCCCCGCTCACTCCCCACGGGCGGGGACTTTTAGTATGTTGTTCAGGACCCTCTCGGCTATGAGTGTGCAAAACTTCAAATCTACACGATTTTTTTTTCTATTTTTCCTATTTTGACAGGACTTATCCAGATTTTTACTCAAACAGCCACTTGCGCCTACTAGCCTTAAAATTATTTAAAACTTACAAAACATGCTGTATTATCCTTGCATATTCCCTATGTATATATTTCTTTTTTACATTAGAAAATATTTGACAAGAACCCTTTTAATTGCACACTTTAGTTGATTTTACTATTGCAAAAAAGAATTTTTCAAGAAAATGTGTTATTTCATCTCCCTATATTTTCTAAACTAATGATCGTACAAACAAAATGTAATATACATGTTTGTAGGAAATTTTACGTAGATTAATTTTGTAATTGACATTTTTTCTCTAAATGCGATAGTTTTTAAGATATTTAATAAAAACTGAAAATTGCCCCCCTTAAATAACCCCCCTGCCCCCCGCTCACTCCCCACGGGCGGGGACTTTTAGTATGTTGTTCAGGACCCTCTCGGCTATGAGTATGTAAAATTTCAAAACTACACGATTTTTTTTCCTCTATTCGTCAAATTTTGGCCTTCGTTGCCTGGACTACATCACTTTTATGGTCTGACGTACATTATCTGGAAAAAAAAAAAAAAGATATATATATACATATATATGTATAATCACCATGACAATAATTTTATTCGAAATAAATCTCATTTAAAATTTAATTATATGTTGGTACTTTCATCTGTCTTTTGTTTGCTGAGTGTTACAAAGGTATTAAATTATTCAAATTATATATATATATATATATATATATATATATATATATATATATATATATATATATATATATATATGAGAATTTTTTTCATCGTTGAAATAAAAGTATACAAAGAAAAGTTAAAACCGGTTAAAATTCGATTAATCAATCGATTAATCGATTAATGAACTACGATTAACCCAGTTAAAACTGTTAATCGATTCCCACCCTTAAAATAAACATTTTAAAATCAAACAAAATGTCATATGTTTACTTAATAATTAAAAAAAGTGAATTATTATTCATTTAATAATTCATTTCATCAGTGATACAAGCCTTTGTTAAATCACTTTTGACTTTAAAAAACGGTATTTTATTTTGAAATAACAAACAAATTAACTTTTTTAACAGCATCTTGCTTAATTTTTCAGGAATAGAAAACCACTGACTTCAGCACTAACAGAATACCCTTATATATCAGATGGCAATTATTTATTCATATTTTCCTATATTGCGAATTGTTATGCAGCTTCACTGATGTTTGGTAATTGATATTATAATTTAGCAACATTCACACAAACTGATGTTAGTGACATTTGAATAGCTAATAGCTTAAAGATAATAAAAGATTTGAACAAAAAATTTTACTGATGCAGATTATTTTTATTTTTATTTATATATTTTAACACAGAAATTCAAATTTAATTCTTTCATTTGGTGTAAATTTTATGGTATGGTGTTTCAAATCTATAATTTTTATCGATAATTTTGATATCGATAATTTTGATATTTGTTTTTCTGACGGTAGATCAAAACTTACATATTATTTTTACGTATTAAAAAAGTCGAAATTTACGTAAAAGACCGATAACACTTTACACAAAACTTTACACTTTGCTTTATAAATAACATTTGAGTACATGAAAGTCAAAATTGTGTACATATTTTTTATTAAATAAGAACACATACAAAAGAATTAAGTTCTATTTCAAAAGAAGAAAGCAAATATGAGCTAAAATAAGCTCTGACACCGAGTCAAAAATTTTAAAACTGGGGTCAAATTCTGATAATATGAAAATATTTTAAATAATATATATATAATCAACTTTCTATATGAGGAGCAAACATTCAAACCGTGTTTTCTCCACAAATAAAAAAAAATGAGTTAGTGATTTTTCTGTGAACTCAACATTAAATAGCACAAAATTATACTATTATTTTAAACCAAAATAATTTTTATCACATTATAAATACTCTTAGAAAGTTAGGGTTTCAATCAAACAGTGTTTCCTCCAGATCCTGTTTTCAGTCAAACTGTGATTTCTCCAGCCAACCAGTCAGTACTGCTTTTTCTGGTCGCGTGACTCGTACATGTACCAGCTTTTATGTTTGTTTTTTCGTTAGTTCTATCTTGTTTTCTTCATTTTAGAGGAGTGTACTTTATTATTATTTATTTATTTATTTTATTTTTTTTTTTTTTTTTTTTCAAATGAAAAAATTAATAGATAGTGTATTAGTGAGTACTTCTAATTATGGAACTAGAAAAAAACAGAGAATTGGTGGAAAAAAAAAAAAAAGAAGCGAAAAAGAAACGATATTCAGCACCTTTAGATAACAACATTTATGCTCCATGCAAACATTCTATTAATACTTTTTCATGCACTGATGTTAGACCTAATGACGTTAAGAAGTTTCGGGATAGACTTTACGAAATTCCGGACAAACAGCGACAAGATTCTATTATAGCCTCATTGGTTGTTACAAAAAATGTAACTCGACATAGACCTAATAACCCAACCCAAAATAAATCGCAATCATCTGGCTTACAGCATGCATTTTCTGCTTCTTATTTTATTACTAGTAGCAGTGGTAGGAGAATTCCTGTGTGTAAAAACAATTTCATGGCTATAACTAAAATAGGTCGTACAATGCTAGCCGATATTGTTACTAAGGTACATGCTGGTGAACCTATTGAGGAAAAGAGAGGAGGTGATAGAAAAAGCCACTTAAGCATTAATAAAAAAAACAAGGTAAGAGAATTCATCTCAAACTTAAAGGCATCAGAATGACGTAGACAAACTTTTACAATTACTGTATGGTGAAGAGTGAAAAAATCAGCCTGATTTTAAATGGTATAAAGATATCATTACTAATAACTTTCATATAGAATATGAAGAAACAGAGGAAGCATGAAATTGCTTAAGTGAAGATATTGGTTTAAAAATTTAAATTTCAAATTGGCTTAAAAATTTTAGTTCTTCCCTACAAGTTGCATGATGATTTTTCAAGCGTAAATATTTAATTTAATTTTATAATTACATAACAAAATCTGTCTTGTTAATTACTTTATTACATTAAGAATGTTATTTCATCAATATTCGAGCTACATACTTTTTCATTAAAAAAATGTTTTGTCCACATTGGAAACATTCAAAACATGTTTTCTCCTCTGTGTTTCGATCAAAACATGCTTTCTCCACATTGGAAACATTCAAAACATGTTTTCTCCTCTGTGTTTCGGTCAAAACATGCTTTCTCCAAATTTCAAATGCATTTTTCTAATTAACTCTAAGTTTATTAGGTGAAGTAGGCCTACAGATCTTCCTAGTAACCAATAATACAACTAAACAAATGATAATTAGGGTCTAAGAAGGGTTATTTTTTAATTTATCAGTTTTTTGTGTTTTCTGAAAAATTGCATTCGAAGGAGAAAACACGGTTTGAATGTTTGCTCCTCATATACATTTTAAAGTTAAATATTATTTTAATTATTTATTGTTTATTATTATTTACTATAATTGTTTTTCTAGCGTGGAAGATTTCATTTTTATTTTTCATTCGGAAAGAAAATATTAAATATATATATATATATATATATATATATATATACAATAAAGACAGAAAATCTAAATTATTTATTTTTTAATGAAAACTATTCTAAATGTACACAGAATCTGGTTACACCGAAATGAATTTATAGAAATATTGTTTTGCAATGTGTTTAAGTTTTGAACGATATTTTTTCAAAATATCGGCTTTAATTTTCTATTGAATATTTCTGATAGGATATTCTAAGTATATACGGATGTTGGGCAAAATAATAGAAACACTTTCCTTTTTTTACGTTCTGTTGAATGTCTCGAAAAATAGTTAATGTGTTGTTCTTAAATTATGTGAATAAGGAAAATATGTCTTTCCTCATATTTTCAAGCAAAAATTTTGTTACGAACGCCTATAGGGGGCGAACAACAAATCCAATAAAATAAAAAATATTTGTGATTCCCTGTATCTGGACGTGCGTCCGTTCATCTGCAAATTTTAAATGTGATTATAAATGTTGTATATGTGTGTAGAGTTTTGTGAGGCTAGCTTAAATATTAAAGGAGTTATAAATATTTTATTAAAAAATGGAAAAAATTGTCACAAGCTTTTACTTTGTAACTATAAAGTTTTTCTCTAAATTTCAAGAAACTTTCAGTAAACATGACAATATATGCTATATATCATTATACTATAGTTTAAAATAAATATATTGAATATTGAAAGAGGTATGGACAGTTGTAGTAAATCATATATTACTGCGCGGGCTGTAGCAAAAAAACTTTGATATAGTATAATACTCAACTGTATGGAGTACCTTATAAAAAAAATTCCAGTTGAATATCACAACAATTCGTAGAGATATCGGTGATTAAATGAGCCGTTTTTCCGCTGTTTGCTAAAAGGGTTTTTACGATAAGGGGTCATTCAGAAAAGGAAATTTGTATCAGAAAAAAATATGTTACATAATGAAACATTATGCGCAATATTTGTGATTTATTTTTCTTTTTTTCATAGGTTTGTACTACATACCTATTTAAAAAAAAGGAGAAAATAATTGTTTGAAAAGAAAAATAAAATGTTTTTTATGATACAGATTTTCATTTGTGAATGAGCCCTTATCGTAAAAACCTTTTTAGAAAACAGCTAAAAAAACAACTCATTTAATCACCGATATCTCTATGAATTGTTATGATATTCAACCGGATTTTTTTTTATAAGGTACTCTGTACAGTTGAGTATTAAAATATATCAAAGTTTTTTTTTTTCTTTCTACATTCCGCGCATGCACAGTAATAAATTATTTACTACATCTGTGAATATCTCTTTGATTATTAAATGAATTTGTTTTAAACTATAGTATAAAGATTTAAGCATATATTGTCATGTTTTCTGAAAGTTTCATGAAATTTCGAGAAAAAACTGTAGAGTCATAAAGTAAAATCTTGCGAATTCTTTTTTTTTTTCCATTTTTTAATAAAATATTTATAACTCCTTAAATATTTGAGCTAGCCACACAAAACTCTACACACGTATAAAATGTAATATTTATAACCACTAAAATTTGCAGATGACGCACTTCCAGATACAGGGTAATCACAAATATTTTTTATATTACTGGATTTATTGTTCGACCCCTAAAGGCGTTCGTGACAAAATCTTTGTTGGAAAGTATGAAGAGAAACATGTTTCTCTTATTCCCAAAATTCAAGGACAACACATTATGTATTTTTCGAGATATTCGACAAAAAATTAAAAAAAAAATGAAATTTTTTCCATTATGACACCGAGTCAAAAATATTAAAACTGGAGTCAAATTCTGATAATATGAAAATATTTTAAATTAATATATATATACATATATATCAGTTCATTTATTACACTGTGTTTTAAATCAGGTATTTCAAAAGAAAATGTGAAGAAATTAGTAATAGTAACCAATAAGTTTCAAACTTTCTTTTTTTTCAAAGTTAATAACACCTATATGTATATATATATTCTATCTGAAGTATTTGTCGTATATTTGATCATAAAATAGCGAATCCTTGAATGTTAAATTTACTGTTACTAACTGAATTTATTAAACTCGTACATACTATTTTTATAGAATTATTGAAAGGTGTAGTTATCATTGAAAAATCTAAAAATCGTACAAAGCCATCTATTATCCAAAAATTTTTATTTTTTAATTTTGAATTCAAATCTTTATTTTTATAAACTTTTCTCTTAATTTCACCAGAAATTATTAATCTGCATTGCGACGCATATTTCACCTTGAATTTAGGTTGTACTAATTTGCATTTAGAAATATCAAGATAAATATTTAAAGCTTAATTCATTCATTCGGACAAATCCATTTCTTTTAAAATATTTCACTTTCCACAAAGAGAAAAAAAATGCTACGGCTGTACTTGGAATAATATCAATTGACACTCATCTAAGTTCTATTTATTTGATTTTAAATAACAATTACAATATGAATGATTCATCTCTGAACCCTTGTCAATATACTTCCTCCCTACTTGTTATCTTAAAGTATCTAAAATCAAGTACTGAATCAAGAATTTTCTCATAGAGAAAGTTTTAAAAGTTGCTTAAAACTTACATAAACGGTATTTTTATAATTTAACACAATTTCTTATTCTTTAACTTATGATTGTCGGTTGTATTTTCTGTACTAAATACCTTCCGTATTTTCCTGTGTATAATCCGCATGTTGGCTAAATCAATTTTACACCCGAAATTTTAACACGCAAATCTATTTATGAATAACATCATTTTATTTTATTTATTTATTTATTTTATTACAAATATAGCTTCTGTTAATTAAAATTTCTGGGGTAAAACTGATTTACCTGACTTGCAAATTAAACGCAGAAAAATACTGTACTTAAATTAATTGTATGACATTACATTCAAGCTATTTTTATTTATTTATTTTCATATTTAAGCATGAAAATGTTCACACGCATATTATTTTTTAACAAACAAATTTTGAGTTTATTCTCATACTATTTTCAAACATTTTTGAGATGATAAGATGCACTGTAAAACACTTCTGTAAATTTACAGAAATGATTACAATCTTAGTAAACTTTTCAGTTAAAATAGTTTTCAGTTAAAAATAAATAATCAAGATTCTCAATATTTATTATTATTATCTTTATTATTATTAAAACATATTTTATTTTTGTTTTAATTGTTTTATTTAACAATAAAATTTAACTAAAAAATAAATTATCAATAATTATTCATAATTTACAAGTATACTCCCGCAAATAATTAATTAAAATAAATTAGCTATTGTAATTTTTGTATGAAATATAGTTTTTAACATCTCCATTTACTTTTCGCTGTAATTTTACGTAATAAATAAGTTAAATGATTTGAAATAGTTTTTCTTTTGAAATCTTTAACACATTGCCGTTGAGGTAGTTTCCAATTTTGAACAGTAAGCCCCGCCTTTTGGCGTTCTTCTAAAACATTATATTATTTATTAAAATTATTTTACGTATTGAGGATTAAATTATTCAAATTTTATTCTTGGTAATTGATTCTGTAAATGTCACTGGCATATATATACACCAGCAGGATATATATAGGTTAAACATGAACACGTAAATTCTTCTTCTTTTTCTTTTTTTTTTTCCCCTTTTAACTAAAGTATTTTTTTAGCGGAACGCCTGAACGCAGGGCTTGTTTTTCATGAAAAATGTAATTTTGTGTGACGTACAAGTGTTAATAGTATACGTGATTCACTGTTCTCATTTTTAAAAAAAAGTTCCATCGGGCAACAAATTGACCGTTTCTGTGTAGCACAAAATAATAAATTATCAATAAGGCAGTTTTTCTACTTCCTTGCCTAATTAAGCATTCCAAAATAAAATTACATCTTTTTTAACGTTTTAGCTGCATTCTTCGTTTTCAAATAAATAAACCTAAAAAATGATTACCATCACATTAAAGAAGTGAAAGTAATTAACTTTACGAAGAATGAATAGCATTGTATACACATAATAAACTCTTCTATTTATATTTTTGATGACAGAAGAATTAAGTATATTGTAATAAACTTTCCATTAAAATATTCAGATTTGAGCATATAAAATACTATCAAAATGAACCTGTGATTCCTATAATTTCATCTCACTCAAGAAAAGTAATAATGGAATCATCTTTATTGTGCGAACAGCATTCTTATCCCTGACATTGATATGCCAAATAAAAATTTTCATTAATCGGTTTCGTAGTTCAAACGTTGTCAGGTTCCGAAAATGGTAGAAGCAGAAACAAAACCACTGAACTTGATCACTTTTGTATATAGCAGATAGAAACAATAGAAGCCTGTGAAGACTAGCTACAGCCGTGAAATAGCATGTCAGAGCCGTTTACGAGAAACCAATTCAAACAAATTAACGTACCATCACTCAGACTGCTACTGATTTACTAGCGTAATTACCAGAGAATCGAAATGTCAGCCAACAAGTTATTCTCATTAGCTGACGAAGAGAGGGGAATATGGGAGACCAAAATGAAGACTTTAGCCGCAGTTTGGCATACCAGGAGCACAAAGCACAATCGAGGAAGGAATTTTTTTATAACTGAATAAAAAATTGGGATTTTTTTTTTTTTTTTTTTTTTTTTTTTTTTTATGAAATTTTTTTAATAAATGCTCTTGAAATTTTTTTACTCAGAGCTGAAAAACTTAAATTAAAAAAAAAAAAAAAAAAAAAAAAAATTATGACATTTTGTATTTTACTGTTAGAATAACTTGTAATATTTTCATTATTCCATGAGGAAAGGTAATTGTAAACCAAATGTTAAATATGTAAAAATTATTTTTCATTTTTACAATCTCTTGTAAAATGCACAAATATTCAAGTATCATCATAAACATAAATATCTACATCTAACCATACGAGTGGCTGAGAGGTCCTGCTCCGTCATGGTTTCTCTGAAACTAGCTTGAATACAGGCAAAAATTTTATAGAAAGACCCCCATAGAGGTTACCCCTTGCATGCCTAGATCCTTCGTGTAAACAATTGGCATTAATCCATAACCCCATCACCATATATTTAAGCGTAAATAATTGATACATGTTATGACAGGAATAAAATTCTACATTTTTTTTCACAAAAAAATTTGCTATTTAAAAAAAAAAAAAAAAAAAAAAAAAAAAAAAAAAACGAATTTCGATGGGTTTTGATCACTAATATTTATGTTATATAATCAATATCATCAATACAAATGTTACTTTATATCAAATAATAAAAAGTAGAAATGTAAAAAAAGTAATCAAATTTTTAGTAGAAGTCTTTGTAACTTACTTTTTACATTTGGAAAACTTCATGAGAATTTTAAGAGCATTTTATTTTTATTTTTTATCTAATGTTCTTACTTTTAGATGCTATAACTACAACCAGTGATAATACAGTAGATCTGCCCTTAATATTGAAATGAGCCAGTAATTGACAGGACTACTGGTCATGATGACATTTTGCGGTACCAATTGAGGACACTCAATAAAAATATTATATGTTAATACAAAATTAAAAATTTAGCACCATAAATGTATATTGCATAGTTATTGCAGTCATATGAAGGCAAAGTGTATATGAAATCAGTTGAAAATAAGCAAAATGAAAGCAAACAAAATGTTATTTCCTTATTCAAAATTACAAGAAAAAAAGGCAAAATGCAATTTTGTGGGGATTTTCGAACGGAAATTGCAAATTTTATCATTTAAACTAGTATTATTCTGTGGAGGGAAATATTTGTAGTTCAAGACGAAACTGATATGGATAAAATTATGCAGCAAATTAGGATGATATACACCTCATAAATTAGGGGAAATGTGTCCTAGACGAATATAGTGAAAATAATAAAGAATATAGTATAACAGGGCTTGAAAAATCTCAAAATTTTTACATGCTCTGTCGGGCATGTTACTCTAGAGAATACATGCCCTAATTAAATTTTTACATGCCCAAATATCCTATTCAAATTAATGCATATTAATAAAAACATTCACATATCTAGTGAAAAGAAGTTAATGGCATTATATTTATATTGACATTGTTTGTTTCAGTTTAATTTAAGTAAAAGGTTTAGACAAGATGGTATATTTTAAAATTATTTTTGAAAAGTTATTTTTGGTTAAATATTTGCATGCCCAACTGGGCATGTAAGGGGGGAAAAGTACCTGGCCAGTTTGAATTTCTATATGCTCCGGGTATGTCGGGCAATATATTTTTCGAACCCTGTAGTATGACCTATAACTATAGAATAACCTACAAACTATCTTTCTGACTCAAATTGTCCGTGTCAGGAAAAAGCTTCTCCAATTTCCATTTATCTTTTCATGTCCTAATTTTTGCTTTTCGGCCATTTTCAACTTTTTTTTTTATCCTGTTCTACGTTATTGCATATGCTGTCCTTTTGGGAACACTTTCAACGTTTAAAGGCTTTAAACAGTAAGCCTTTCTAGTTCCTGATGTTTCAGGTAGAGCTGCACAATGCGTTTTCGCAGAATCTCTTCTTCAGATACCACTTTTTACTTTAAGTATTAATCTGCGATTAAAAAAAAAAAAATTAACGTATAATTTACTTATTATTTTGTTCTTTAATAATGGGCATTAGCATACATTTTTGTATGTTGTAAGTATTTCATAACTGAAGAAATTTTGTGAGTAGCTTTTTTTTTTTTTTTTTTTTTGTAACCCTTTAGTAGTAATTTACGAGAAATTTATGATAGGCCACTGAGCGGACTCCACCAATTCAAACTAGTTTTATCATCAATTGACGCAGAGAGATGTGAAGTGTCATTCAATGGGAAAGAGTGTTTACTTTAAAAATATGAAATGATATAAATTAAATGATACTATTTAAATGATACTATTTAAAATATGAAAACGCCCACTAACCGCTCTTTCCCTGTTTCTTGTTTCTCTTCGTTGAAGCGATATGGAATGTCGTTTATTGTCGCAATTTGGAATTTAAGTCTCCGGACACTTTGGGTAGACATTTCATAAAACCTTGCTTCCATATCGAGAACGTGCTGCACTTGCTGGTCTTCGATTTCATCCGGAAGATCGGCTTATCTTCCCAATATTTTTTTTAGATCCATAAGCGACTTTGTTCGCACTGTCAAGATGATGCTTTAGAGGATGTGGTAAGATTTGGCAGCTGCATTTAACCAGTACATCTTCTCTCGTATAGCATTGATCGCCGATTCCAAGTCAGCAACTGTCCAGTTTCAGCACTTTCTTTTTGATTTTCTTTCAGGTCGTGTAGTCATGTTAAATAAAATGTAAACCCCCAACAAAACGTAACATGCAATTAATTAAAACAGGTTTTACAACGAGCCTTCATTATAATGCACTAAACATTAGTCATACCAGACATGTGAAGTTTTAAGATTCTATTTGGATTGGTTTATGAGATAATGCGATTTTAAAATTTGCTCCTCTTTTCCCCCCTTATGGGTCGAATTTTGAAACTTTTAAATCATAAACGTTGTACGACTTGAATTACATTAATCAAGCCCTATTTTGTGCTTTTCGTTTAATATATTAAACAAAACCAGCTTTAGGCTAATAGTAATATGCTTAGCAACGTATATTAGTCTACAACGTGTAATATGGACCAAACAGAGCAAGTTTCATATTACACGCATAAATGGAGCAACGTAGTTTCCAACCATGTATCGCTATGCATAATTGTAGCGCATAAAACACATGTCTGGATTGAACAAGTACATTTGCTACTATTAACGTGAAAATTATATTACAATTACCTAACAACAAAAAATGATACATTCATTTTAACATATCTGTTACATCAATGACCATATAAATCGAAAACACAATATCATACACTGTAAAAAATATATCCTATTTGCTGCCCGAAATTCTCTGTAATTTGAGAAAATACGTTCTGACAACGTATTTATTTATTTTTTTTTAATTACGTGTATTTTCTCAAATTACAGAAAATTTCTGGCAGCAAATAGAACATATTTTTTACAGTGTAATCGTCCAAATGCAGGCACGCATGTACAAGCCACTTCCTGCTTTGGTTAACAATAATATTTACTAAAGGCAATGAGATGGTTCCACCATCTAGTGGTGAACAGATAAATTTCCTGATGGTCCTTATTACACGATGGTCCACATTACACGGTTCTCCCCTAAGTCTTTACACAGGTTATATTCATATAGAATATTTACACCATACGTAAAGATGCAGTTAATAACAAGGAATGTGAAGTTATGCTTATCTTAATATGAATAAAAGTCATTGCATGCATATGGGTGGATATATTTGCCTTACATCTTCTCCCAAACCACTGAACAGATTATCAACCAAACTTGACACAGTTACTCCTTATTACTAAGGTGAAAATACTGTGGGAGTTTGACACCTATAGTGCATACGCAGTGGAAGGAAGTGAGGAAAAACCCTCTAGAAAATCATATTTTTGTATGATTTCTGTAGTAATAATAATACAGCTAAACACTTCAAATTCAATATGTAGGTTACTTCTAATGTATTCAGTCTCTCTTAGTCGAGGTTTTCAAAAATTAAAAATTAAAAAGCGGTAAAGTGATTAAAAAACGTTCTAAAATTATGCTTTTTAAAAATTTTTCGTGCAGGAGATTTAAATGTTTTACTATTAGTGTGTCAAAATGACGTAGTGTATTAATACAATAAAAAGGAAAATAACTTTTAATACATGTTAGAATGATGTCACATTCAGAAAATCTCCCAAATAACGTGCTATCGTCTTTGAAAATGACGTAATTTCTTAGAAGTCATTCAATGGGAAACGTGCATTCTCACAGAGAAAACTGCTACGCCTTATTATGATTTTTTGTGGCTTTTATTTACTAGTGATAAAATAAGTAGTAAGAAATAGTAATCTTAACTTCAAATTATAATATCGGAAGGCTTTTACATGTTACAGATAAATATTTGACTCGTTTGCATAACAAAAATAAACTCTTTTCTTAGAACAACAATTTTCTTTTTTATAAGAGTATTGTGATCCAGGGTTATGTTTTACAAATGAATTATTTTTAAAATAACTCATTTTTAGCGAACGATAACTGTTCATATTTTTTAGGCTTATTACTAAATATTGGAATTAAAATACTTAGATTTGTTATTATAAAAGCTAGTTTATTATAAATGTTTAATGGCACTCTTTAGATACATAATTTCCGTGGAAAAATGGTCGACGGAAAAAATTCCTAATTACCGCAAAATTTATTTCATATTGTTCAAATCGCATTCCAGTCAAATGTAATGCAAAGTTTAGGAGAGTACCCAATTTCAGGACGTTCTCTGGGAATTTTTCTGACACCGATATTACAACCAACATTCGCAAAAAAATAATAATAATTATTATTATTATTATTATTATTATTAATTTGTAAACTATCTACATAAGGAGAATAATAAAAATTTCAATAAAAATGATAAATGAGCAGCCATAACCGTGTCCATCACCAGGACAGTTGGTTTTAAAAAGGAGATCCACTAGTGAACATAGGGGTGTATTTTCACAATTTCGCGATGAAGGACAGAATATAAATTCATTTCACCCAAACTAAGATTGGAATACCTTGACAGAGCACATGAGGGCTTTTTTTTTTCAAATTTTAAGAGGATATTTGTAATTTTCAGAAATGACACGTAGAATATCCCAACAAACATCTGAAAGAAAGAATGGCTAACTGAAGCATTTATAAAGAAGTGATTATGTATATATATCTATATATACATACTCAATTTAAGTAAAACAATTCGGTTGAAGCATTGCAAACGGAATGTTTTATTAAAACTGTTAAATTTTTCCTAAGGTTTTTTTTTATTTTTCCAATTGTAATATAAGTTTGTGTACTTTTTTCATTCTTTTAAAGAATTTACCTTTCATTGGGAAAATTCCTTTTATTAGTAAAATATATATTTCCAATCAGTTCTCGTTCTATTTCACCTTTTCTAAGACACTATAGGTGTCCACTGCTGAAACAGAAAATTGTCCACTATTGGAGTTTTAAGTATTCACTATTGGTGCATTTTAAGCTCTCCGAAATATATATATATATATATATTAGTATAAAAAGGCTGCAAGTAGCATCTTTTGCAGTACAATCGTTTTCATAAAGAGTTAATTAAGGTATCGAAATCTGCTAATTACAGCCTCAAAAATTAAAAACTTTAAAAAAAAAAAAAAGCCAGAAAATGTCCTTTAAGTGCCTACTGGTACATTTACCTTAGTTTTATAATGCACACAATATCCAAATTTCATGAGTGTTGCGTGTGTGTATATTAAAAAGAGAAAAGAAAGTTATTAAGATTAGGGGGGGGGGAGAAAAATATGAAGATAATAGTTAAACGAAAAGTAGTAAAATAAAGGTTTTTATATAATGTTTTACAGTATGTGCAACTTCACATACCTTTAATGCATCATCAACTTCATCTCTCATTTCATTTTCTCGTCTAAAATCATTTTCTTTTTAACACTTTTCAACAAGATTGGAAAGTGTTAATGACTTCGATTTGCCTGTCTGTCCGCGCTCTAACTCCCGTAAATATTCGTGGAATTTATTTCTTGAAACTGATATATGTTATTCAAGTTCACTATCAGATGTTCCCTCTTGCAAATGGAGTGAATACCTTTACTAGTTTCTGTACACGGTCACCCGAAAGGATTCCAAAGCATTAAATTCTATGAGAGGTATTTCTGTAAACCATATTTTAATACCGTTACTTTACACAAATCTTTATGAAATTTAAATATGTTATTCAAGTCCACTAACAAATGTTTCCCATTGAAAATGAAGTAAATGCCAACACTGATTTGTGTACAGGGACACCCGAAATTATTCCAAAGCATTGCGTTCTACAAAAGGTATTTCTATAAACCAAATTTTAAGAACTTTACTTTGCACAAATCTTAATGAAATAACATTATATTATTCATATGCACAAAAGAATGCTTTTCATAGAATACAGTAATAGTAGCATTAGATTTACAGAGCCAAACAAAAATATTCTGTTACATTAAAGGGTATTATTGGAAATTTGCTGGAATTGCATTTTCTTTTATATTAATCATTTTTATCACGTTCTATATGTTTTCAACACTTTCCAATAAGGTTGAAAAGTGTTAAAGACTTAGGTTTGTCTGTCTATTCAAGTTCAATATCGGATGTTCTCTACTAAAAATGGAGTGAATATCTCGACTGGCGTGTGTACAGGGACACCCAAAAGTTTTCCAAAGCATTGTGTTCTATAAGAGATATTTTATGAACTATATTTTAATTCCTTTATTTTCACAAATTTCAAGGAAATTGAAATATGTTATCCAACTTTACTATCGGATGTTTGCTATGGAAAATGGAGTAAATACCACCACTGGTTTGTGTACAGGGACACCCGAAAGTATTCCAAAGCATTCTTTCTATGAGAGATATTTATATAAACCAAATTTTAATAACTTTATATTGAACAAATTTTAATAAAGTTGAAATATGTCATTCGTATGTGCAAAAGAATGCTTTCTATAGAATGCAGTATGATTAGCATTAGATATACAGGGCCACACAAAAATATTCAATTACATTGAAAGCTTTTATTGGAAAATTGCTAGAATTGCGTTTTCATTTACATTAAGTGATTTAACACTTTGTAACATTTTTTAAGTGGGAATATGGTTTCAATTTGTGTATCTATATGTCCGATGTCCATCTGTCTATCTGTTCATCTGCCCGCCCCCAGCATCCGTAAATATTTTCAGGATTTAAAAAAAATTATATATGTATTATATAATTATGTATTATATATGTATTATATAATTATGTATTATATATGTATTATATAATTATGTATTATATATGTATTATATAATTATGTATTATATATGTATTATATAATTATAGATATTAAATTTCACTATGGAATGGTCCCTATTTTAAATATTTTAAATGGTATTAATAGGTCCTGTGCGACTGGTTTGTATACAGGGACACCCAAAGAAATGCCAATGCATTGAATTTTAGGACGGACATTTTTATAAATTACATTTTAAGAACTTTCTATTGTAAAAATTAGAAAGAAATGGACATTTATTGCTAATATGCTAAAATAATATTTTGTATAGAATATGATTTTGTTAACCTTCAGATTTATAGGGCTACACTAAAATATTCAGTTGCATTAAAGGCCGCAATTAGAATATAAGGGCTACGTTTTCTTTTGTGTTAAGCATTTTTAACACTTTCTAACAGTGTTTAAGAGTGATTAGGACTTCAATTAGTCTATCTGTATGCCTTTCAGAACTACTGTATGCCCGTTGTGTGATTACGTAGGCAAAGAGCATTGAAAGTTATACGATACAACTATTACGTACATTTAGAAAGTGTTAATAATCAATACGTACCTCATGATGTTTCGTTCTTGTTTTTCCTTTTTTCTAAAACTCCCTTTTGAGAAAAATTATATCACTCAAAGAAAAATTTGATTAACACTACAAAATTTCTGTTTAAATGTGTTCCAATAGAAATTTTGTTTAGATTAACAAAATTAATTTAAGTAATTTGTTTTGCAATTTTAACAAAACAATTTTGTTTTTCTTACAAAATATTGTTTTTAATTATAAATATGCAAAAATTACAGCAAAGTAAAACAATATATTTTGTAAATATAAGCGAATACAAAGAAATTTTGTTGAAATTTATATTAATTTGTTTCGCAATTTTAACAAAACAATTTTGTTTTTCTTACAATATATTGCTTTTAATTATAAATATACAAAAATTATAGCAAAGTAAAACAATATATTTTGTAATTATAAGCGAATACAAAGAAATTTTGTTGAAATTTTCTAAATTTGTTAACAGCATCTTTTGTATCGTTCTCACAAAACTGGTTTTTTACTTCTAATAAATATTCGGTTTAAACAACAAAATAACCTTAACAAAACACATTTTGCCGTTTTGATAACATTCTTTTTCTGGATGTATAAATATCCTTTTACAAATTATTACGATGTCAAAATAATACAAAATTTAAATAACGATTTGATACCGAACATAGGATCTAAATTTTATGTCTGTATACTCATTTGTTTAAAAGTTATGAACAGAAAATTAAAGGTTGTGTTTAACTTTTGGATTTGAAAATCTTGACTATTCCTACATACCTAACACAACCAAGTCTATGGGTTCAGTTACTGTCCCTATCAGCGATGATTCTCCAAATCACCATGATGACGCTCTTACCGCATGGTAGTAAAATATTTTCATAGTGATTTCTGTGACTTCTGAAACTATAATTGATTATCAAAAATTCATAACTGAAAGTTTGCGCTTGCAAAGCAGATTCGAAATAGAGTATATAAAATCAAATGGCATAATGCATTCAGAATAATGTTACAGCATTTAAAAATGGCAACATGTCATTAAATGTATCTAGAAAAATTTATACGCTCTCAACATATATATTAAAAGTTTTATCTTATTTAAATAACTCAAATTGTTTATCCGTATGCTACTTTTTAGATTTATGAAAATTTTAGTACAAAATTTTGTCTAATTTTTTTTTTCCCAATTTTCAATGGTATTGCTTACATTTATCGATGAATATAGAATTGTTAACATTATTTTAAATTCTAAAACGTGCAATCCCGCTTTCAGCTATCAGTATGAAAAATTCTAAATAATTAATCTTATTCTAAGAGTTTTATGCGGTCGGGTTATACCGACCAAAAGCAGAAAATTTTATTTTGAATAAACCTGAACCCTACAAAATCCAATCCGCGACGCGAAAAATGAAAAAAAAAAAACTGATATCTCATTTAAATTTTGTTAGAAAAATCTATGTATATTTCATAAAACATTAGTATTTCACGCTTCAGATGTCTCACTTATTTTTCCATTTATAATTAGAGAACATTTTGAGAAAAAGTAATATGTAACTATTTCTATGAGTTGCTGTTTTTCTGTTGCACTCGTGCTTCTTTTATTTCTCCTGATAAAAAGGCATGCATATTTTTTGACACGGAATAATTGCTGCGTGTCTTTCTAATTTATGATGTTTGTGCACAAGTTTTTATCATCTTGTAGCATGAACATTTTGGCGCATTTTTTTATGACCAACATATCAAAATTTTAATAACAGCAAAAGTCCTATAAATTTATATTAAACATAATTTAAAGCAAAGTCTGGCTTTAAAATATCATACAAAATTTAGAACGCATTTGAAAAACAACGTACTCATTTTCATATATTCAGTGTACAGGGTAGCCATAATTAAACTTGGCGCTCTGTGTGGCTGTGTCTGTGTGGCTATGTTTGACACTGAGGAGGGCTAGTGTTTAGCCAAAACGTTTGTCTTGTATTTTAATGCCTCTAATTAAAATGCATTTTTAAATTTTAAAATTTTAATATTCTTTATCTCATTTTAAATATTACTTTGGTTTTGATAACTTTATTTATCATTTTGATTGTACATTCAGGATTTTGCAAGTATTTTCCCACGTATTTTATTTTTGATAGGAAGCTGTAAAAAATAGAGATTGTTAATTATGAATTTAATTTAAAATTGAAAATAACGTTGTTGTATTATATACGAGCAGTATACATATAGTTGTAAAAAATACATTTATATAATATTTATTATTATTTTTTTTTAATCTTCAGTGTTTACTTTTTAGATTTATCTTTTTTGAAGTATATCCTGGAACATAAAAGAGACGTGATATCTAAAATTAAACAATTTACAAAAGTAGTTATATTTTCTGTGTTTAAATAAATAGATACAGTCGGTAACAAATGATATAAAAAGGAACGTAAATATAAATACTGGTGTGATCAGAATTATCAAATGGAAGAAGAAAATAAATAAATAACATTAAAAAATATAACAAAACCTTAAAATGTTAAAAACATTAAAATAAACGAAAATAGAAGTTTTGTGAGTAATTTCCAAGCATCAGAAAAGAACGGGGTGGAAGAGATATCATTAAGAAGATTTTTCGATTTTTTAAATGTGTAAAAAGCTTCATGGGTGTCCAAATGAGAAGAGGAGATAGCACATGAAATTATGTTAGTTTTAGCGAAATCAAAACGATGACTATGAGCCCAGCAGTGGGAAGCAATAGAAGATTTGGAAATCTCTTCATTACGAACATTCCGACGAGGCTCATTTATTGTATATTTCAAACGCCTCCTAGTTTGACCAATATAACCTAAATTGCAAGACAAACACGGGATTAAATAAATGCCAGATCGGTTTTCAGTAGGAATGGGATCTTTAAGAGAAGATAATTTAATTTTGTTAACGGGTTTGTAAGTAACTTTAAAACCTAATGGCGAAAGAATTTTAGAAATTTTAAAAGAAAGTGTTGAATAAAAAGTAAAAGAACTGGGATGAGACTGTGATCGTTCAATCTGGGAGCAGAACGTTTTGGATTCTTGAATTTATATAGAGCTTTATCGATAATAGAGGGATTATAGCCTCGAGAAAGAATAAGTGATTTTAAATAATAATTTCTTTCGAAACATTGGACGAATCTGAACAAATATGTGTAAGGCACGAAAAACATAAGTATAGAAAGAAAATATTTTTTCTTGAGGGGCGTGGTTAGAGAGTGCATGCAGCGAAAGAGAGACAGAAATGGTTTTCTAAAGACAGTGGTTGAGAACCGATTCTTATCTTTAGACACAAGAACGTCAAGGAAAGGCAAAGACCAATCCTTTTCAATCTCAAAAATGAATTGAATGCATGGGTCAATCGAATTGACCAAAGAAAGTAAACTGGAAAGATCGATATCAGAGGAAACAAGAACAAAAGTATCATCAACATACCTGAACCAGTGAGGAGATTTAATACACCGAAGAGTTTTTCTTCAAAATAGTGCATATAAATATCGCAAAGCAAAGGAGAGAGAGGACTGCCCATTGCCATACCCTCATTTTGGGAATAATAAGTACCATTAAAGATGAAGGCAGTTTGCCAGATACAGTCGGCAGCAAAAGTATCCGAGCACTAACAAAAATTCCTATGTAAAAAAAAATTCACTTAATATTGTTTCGTTAAATAAATACTTGTCGAATCGTGTTCTTAGACTGACTAAGAACAGGATTCCATAAGGATTTATTTTTAAAAAACTGTATTAAGTGTACTTTTTTACATAGGAATTTTCGCTAGTGCTCAGATACTTTTGCTGCTGACTGTAAATAAATGAACTAAATTCACAAGCTCCTCAATTTCAATAGAAAACTAATGAAATTCACGTAATCTCCTCTCTAAACAAACTAGAGCACCCTGAATAGGAACATTAGTAAAAAGTGATTTAACATCTAAAGAAATCATAGTATAGTTAGAGGAAAAGATGCATTTAAGTTTGTCCACAAAGTCATACGAGTTTTTTACGGTATAAAGGTTAGTACTAGCTAAATGAGAAAGAGATCTTGAAAGAAAACGAGCGATACTATAAGAAGCCGTACCAATATTAAACACAATAGGCCGGAAGCAGAGAGTGGGCTTATGAACTTTCGGAAGAGCAGAGAAACGAGCACAGTTATCGTTTTGATTTTTCTAAAACTAACATAATTTCATATCCTGTCTCCTCTTCTCATTTGGATGAAGTTTTTTTACATATTTAAAAATTCGAAAAATCTTCTTAATGATATCACTTCCACTCCGTTCTTGTCTGGTGCTTGGAAATTACTCACATAATTTCGATTTTCGTTTAATTTTGATGATTTTAAGACTTTTAAGATTTTGTTATATGTTTTAATCTTATTTATTTATTTTCTTCTTTCGTTTGATAATTTTGATCACGCCAGTATTTATATTTACATTCAAGTTTATATCGTTTTACTCTTCATTTAAAACGGTTTTGTGCCTTGCCGCTTTGATTACAGCACTCGTGCCTACTTTGTTCGCCTGGTCGTGTGTTTTTTTGACCCGAAACAATTGTTGCGAGTTAATTGCATTTTATGGTATTTATTCAAAGTTTTGTACTTATTAGTTGCAAAATTTGTCTCTTCTACGAAAAAAAAAATTATATTTATAATAAAATATATTTATTACCCATAACAATGAGAAATTGTTGATAATATCGTTATAATATATTTCATAGCAGTGTATTAAAATGTTATAATTAAATGCTCATTTTATAGGCTAGTATAAACAATTAAACAATTGAGTAGCACATTATAACAATATGAAATAATATTTCATATTGTTAAAATTAACTACTGAAGTGTAAATGATAAGAATCACATAATTTTTGGCCCAATTTCTTCTAAAATACACTCCTTCTCATATTTATAAGGACACTTTATATTTTGAAATAACTAATGTAAAAATAATTGTAAACAAGATTATACTAAGTGCACTTAATATATCTAGTATTCTAAAAACCAAAACTGTTATAATTTTTTTAATATAAAACAAAATTAATAAAAAATAATGCAAAATGTGTTTTTCTCCACGTTTTTAGATGTTCATAATTATAGGGACAATCCAGATTTTTTCGTTTTATTTAACTGACTAGCGGATAAATTACAGTTGACATGCGAATTTATTAACTACTGGGCTAGATTAATTCATACATAAGCCTTCATATTTTCTTGGACGGATATTACTGATAATTGCTAGAATAAAAGAATGTTCAAGTAGTGAAGTATGATAAATGTGTTTTTTAAGTGGAAGGATAATTTCAATCCGCCGAATTTCTAATGCAATTCAAAGGTCTAAAATTTCTGAAGGAAATGTGATCAAACGTTGAACTGCTGGTTCGATAGGAGAGAGATCTGATGCAAAATCAGAGTTGTTTTACAGAGATCGAAGACTCATAATTGCTATTGCTGTTCTACTCATAATGACTGCTGCTGAATTTGCTCGTAATTTTTAACGAAAGGTTAGGGTCCAAATTTATGTATGTTTAAAATAATTAATAATATGTTAAAATGACTAAAAAACCTGTAATAATCAAGCAGCATTTAATGGGGGAAAGAACGTCTGTGTTAAAGTTGAATAAAGACAATCTTAAATGGTAAAATGTTGCAATTTCGGATGAAAAACATTTTATTCTTGATTAACCAAATGGTTTTAATAGTTACTGGCACGATCTGAAGATAGCGAAAGACATAGAAAATTTTTTAAAGGCAGACATGAATCGGGCATTTTAAACTATGGTGCTCTGGGAAGCTGCTTCTACTGAAGGCAGAATGAATTTAGTAATTTTTTCTATTATTATGAACATCAAGAGAATATCCGCAAATTTTAAACGTGGAATTCTCAGATTTTTGTTAGATTTTGGGGGGTAATAATATTTTCCAACAAGACTTACATTTTTGCTCTACTTTTAGAGCAATAGGGAATAGTTTGAAGAAAGAAACTTCTGTATTATTGCCTTTCCCATGGCCTAAAAGTTGAAAAAACCTTAACTTATGATATTAGAAAAGTGCATGCAAGTGGAAAGCAACTTTAAATAGTTTAAATGTATTAAGAATATCATATATGCTATATGAAATGATATTGAAACTGAATATTACAAAAATAATGTATATATATATACCAGACAGAATGTCTGATTGTTTAACCCTAATAAAATCTTTTTGTAAAAAAATAGAACCGACTCCAAAAAGCAACTACTATTCAAACAACTAAAAAAAAAAAATTGGTATGAAATGAAACTAAATTGCGCCTAAAAGTATAAAATAATTTCCTTCGCCAAACAACCTATAACACTACAATTAATCATAACTTTTGAAGTCGGCGCAAAATTAAATAAAATTTAATTATTTTTTAAAGGTTTGTTTTTAGATCGGTAGCAACAAATGCTGTTGTCTCTAATGATCCATTTTCATGTTTCCTTTATTATTTTATCACTGTATACAATTGATACTTTAGTAGCATCTACATAGAGCAGTGAACATTCTTCACAATTCGGTATTTATGTTTCTACGAAGTTAGAGTTTCCTTTTCAAATTTGGTATAACTTTGATATCTATCATCCTTGGTGGCTTTTGGATTTGGCTATCAAAACGTAATGCAAAAATATACAAGCAAGATGTATATTTTCATAATATATATTGTACAAAGTATACATATTCTTGATTACTTTCTTAATATACCTTATCAAAATAATAATGATATCCCAAAGAAATTAAATATGTTTGCCAGATAATTTTGCGATTTTTCTTTCATCTAGGACGTCAGATATCAGCATCTTCGCCAGCTTTTGCTGCTTACGAAATCGTATTTGTTTTCTTCAATCAAAGTAGTTTTCAGCTGCGTTTTGCAGGTTACAATGTGAGATGTGTATTTTGAATAGGATATGATTTTTGTATTGAATAAAGGTATCAATTTTTATTTAATTTTGCGCCGACTTCAAAAGTTATGATTAATTGTAGTGTTATAGGTTGTTTGGCGAATGAAATTATTTTATACTTTTAGGCGCAATTTAGTTTCATTTCATACCAATTTTTTTTTTAGTTGTTTGAATAGTAGTTGCTTTTTGGAGTCGGTTCTATTTTTTTACAAAAAGATTTTATTTTTCTCTTTTCAGTGAAAACCTATTCATACAGCAGAACATCAGAAGACGTTCGACGGCAGTTTCACAAATCACAACTTCCAAGAAAAGTGACATAAATCAAAAACTGGTTTATGTCACTGAAAAATACACGACATGCACCCAATGTGAACAAAAAGTTACATCGCCATCTAGAAAGTTATCCACTCGAGAGACAGTTGTGCCAGTTTTATTCTAGTCAAAATATTTTTTAGTTGATTTTTCTCAAATGCTACATTTTTAAGTTGCGTCACTTTTCTTGCCTTTATCGGATATGAGCAAAAAACTATCTATTGAATGAACATACGCTAAATTAAAAAGTCTTTAGAAATGTAAAGTACGGATACGCTGTATTCGTGACCAAAAATTCTGTTAGGCATATATATTGATATTGAAATTTACAGTGAATACGTGTCACCCGCTGCGCTGGAAATGGCGCAGCGGTAAAATTCAAACAAAGAGCAAAATATGCATTGCAGCTGATGGACAGAAGTTTCAACATCGTTACTTACATACAGCTTTTACCAGTGTAGCTGCATGCGTTCAGCAGTTAGAGTGAAAAAAGACTTTTGTGAGAATCCTGTAATTTGTATCCTGTAATCTTAAAGAAATCATAATGAAACCTATTTCAGGCCAAGATCATTACGACAACAAAAAAAGTATTAAAATTAAATCATCTCTTACGAAGTTATCAGCTAACAAATTTCAACAACAACAACAATAAGAAACATGGTTTAATCTTTAGACACGGTCTGTTTTGAATCTCCACAGTGCCATCGGAGCCCCTCTCTAAAGGTTAAAATCGCTCAAAACCGCTGCATAGTGGTGAGCGGCCACCTTCCGTCTTAGAATCTTAGAATAAGAAACATGGTTTGTATTTAGAACCTCTTCCTTAATGAAGTCGGTTTTAAACGTCTGTGCGTTAATCGATGTGACCGTTTAAAATAATCATACTTTGAATTTTACATAGCATAAAGGACACCCGCTACGCTACAACACATGCAATGTCGTTCAAGTGTGCACAAAATAGGAAATTGTGAGCAAACAAATGCACGTTTTATGCCTTTTGTTTTAGCATTAATGTCTAACTCCGCTGTTTTTCACCAGATGGCGCTTTATTTTCTTTAGATTGTAAAGATATTACAATGGGACTTACTTCAACCAAGAGCTTTACAACAAAACAAAAAGTATCAAGTAACCGTATTTTTAACTGTATAGCGTATGTCTCACCAGCTACGCTACAACGTGTGCAATGTAGCTCAAGTGTGCATAGTGTAAGAAATTGCGAACAAACAAATGCACGTTTTTAGCATTGTATTTTTAGCATCAATGTGTAAACTATCTTTTTTTACTAAATCGATGATGCTCTGCAATTTTATAATTCACTTTTTTCCCCTGTCTTGAACCGTTTCCGAGATAGGAACGCTAATTCCACTATTTTCTACCAGGTGGTGCTGCAGGCGATTGAATCGCGTAGCACATGTCCAATTTACTATACCTACATACCACTTTTATGACTATAGCTGCAGCTGTTAAGCAGTTAAAAGAGTCGGGACAGACTTTTTTGGCCACCCCCGTATTTTCTTTTGATCGTAAATATATTATAATGGGACCTATTTCAGACCAAGACCTTTACAATAAAGCAAAAGTATCAAAATCGGATCATCCGTTCAGAAGTTATGAGCTAACAAACAAAAACAAAAAAAATACACTTTGAATTGAGAACTTCCTCCTTTTTGAAGTCAGTTAATTAGAGCATCTCTTACGAAGTTATAAGCTTACAAACACCAACAACAACACATAGCTTGAATTAAGAACACCCTCCTTTCTGAAGTTGGTTGAAAATGACTTTGCGCTAATCGATGTGACCGCTTACAGTAACAATATTTTGAACCACAGAGCATACGTGTCATCCGCTACGCTGCAAAGTGTGCAACGTAGTTCAAGTGTGCACAGTGTAGGAAACTTCGAACAAACAACTGCACGTTTTAAGCGTTCTCTTTTTAGCATTAATGTTAAAAAACTCTCTTTTCGTAGTAAATCGATGATGCTCTACAACGTCGTAATTAACCTTTCTCCCATCTTTAACCGTTTTTGAGATAGAAGCGCTAACTCCGCTGTTTTTCACCAGATGGCGCTTTATTTTCTTTAGATTGTAAAGATATTACAATGGGACTTACTTCAACCAAGAGCTTTACAACAAAACAAAAAGTATCAAGTAACCGTATTTTTAACTATATAGCGTATGTCTCACCAGCTACGCTACAACGTGTGCAATGTAGCTCAAGTGTGCATAGTGTAAGAAATTGCGAACAAACAAATGCACGTTTTTAGCATTGTATTTTTAGCATCAATGTGTAAACTATCTTTTTTTACTAAATCGATGATGCTCTGCAATTTTATGATTAACTTTTTCCCCCTGTCTTGAACCGTTTCTGAGATAGGAACGTTATCATGGATATGTAAACTATCTTTTTGTACTAAATCGGAGATACTCTTCAACTTTGTAATTCACTTTTTTCTCTAGAATCGTTTTCGAGATAGGAACACTAACTCCGCTATTTTCCACCAGGTGGCGCTGAGAGCTTTGTAACCTTGTACTGCATGGCCACTTTGCTATTCTTACATACCATTTTTATCACTATAGCTGCAGCCGTTTAGCAGTTAAAAGAGTTAGGACTGATTTTTTTGGGCACCCTGTATTTTCTTTAGATCGAAAAGATATTACAATGGGACCTATTTCAGACCAAGACCTTTTCAACAAAACAAAAAGTATCAAAATCGGAGCATCCGTTCAGAAGTTATGAGCTAACAAACATAAAAAAAACGTACGCTTTGAATTGAGAACCTTCCTTATTTTTTTTTTAAGTCGGTTAAAAAGAGACCCCATAAAATATTAACTTAAAGAATAACTGTAAAAAATTACTAAAATTCGAGCTGTCCTTATAATTGTGAACACCTAAAAAATCATCTTTTAACCATATTTAAAGGTTTTTAAGATATAAAAACGATAAAACTTTTTAAATATAGTCTATTAATGAAATTCAAATTAATAAAAAATATATTTGTTTAAATAATAGTGTTCAGTGTTTAGTTAATATAGAAAAACTGGTGTCCTTATAATTTTGAGAAGGAGTGTACTATCGCCTTTTAAAAAGTTATCTTATAGTCTTCTAGTACACTGCAAATGAAAGGTTCTTAAAGTAAGACATAAAAACAATTGAAACGGCATTTAAGACACGTAAATATCTTTAAATATAGCTTAGACGTTATAAATATCTTAATATAAGGTAGAAATATGTCTGAAATATCAATTCATACACAAAAGTGTCTGAAACACGTAAATATGCGAATTTTCAGACAGCAAACGAGTCTGAATTTTTTAGACACTTTAGAAATTCAGACACTTCCATTACTTAGAAAATTTTTCAAATGGAATCTACTTTAAGAAAATACGCTTATCCTACTTCTGTCCACATTTAATAAATATATTATTATTTTATATAAAGTTAAGCTACTTAAGCTACTTAAACTGTGGTAGCTTTATGAAATTAAATTTTCATGGAATAATACTCTAGAGATGTAAATGATATTTTCATGCAATTATCTTTAACATCTTAATATATATAAATCTCGTGTCACAATGTTTGTCCTCAATGGACTCCTAAACCACTTAACCGATTATAATAAAATTCGCACACCATGTGCAGTTCGATCCAACTTGAGAGATAGGATAGTTTAAATCTCAAATTATAGTCGCAATTTTAATTTATTGCTAATTATTTGTCTGTTATTATTTGACAGTCACAATTATCTGTTAACTCCAAATGATTCTAACAGATGTCGATACCTTTCGACTGGGTTGAAATGAAAGCTGAAATATATTTGGTGCTGCCATCTACACAAAGAATCTTCAACTTTTTAACCTATTAATAAATTTCGTATAATTCAATTATTTCCACTTTTTAAATTTTTGGTGTTAGCATAGTGTTACTTAGACTTACCGGCCACGTGTTACTTAGACTGAAGTGTAAATTGAATTCATATTATAATGAAGATAATACAGTGAAATTAATCCTGTTTTTTACTTATTTGTGCTTCATTGATCAAAACTTTACAATTTAATATATATATATATATATCTTTATATATCTTTATATATAAAATTTATTATGTTTGTCCGCGATGAACTCCTAAACTAATGAGCCGATTTGAATGAAATTTGGACACTGTGTGCAATTTGGTCCAACTTGAGAGATAGGATAGTTTTTATTGCAAAATTCGCCTCCCAAAAGGGGGGGGGAGGGGCCAAAACGTGATTTCACAAACAAACAAACAAACAACAACAACCAAAAAAAAAAAAAAAAAAATAGAAATGCAGATAGACTGTTCAAAATTGGTATAGAGAGGTTTTAGAGGCCTGCAAATCGAATGAGGATATTTTCGAAAGTGTAAAGTTATTAGGAGGGGCGGGTAAGGGGGCGGAGGGGCAAAAAAATAAAAATAGAGTTACATCGCTAAAAATTGGTACATAGAAGTTTTTGATACGTACAAATCGATTGCAGATATTTTCGAATTTGTAAAATTATTAAGAGGAGCGGGAAAGGGGGGGGCAGAGGAGCAAAATATAAAAATGGAGTTAGATCATTCAAAATTGGTGCATAGAATTTTTGATACCAACAAATCGATTGCGGATATTTTCGAATTTGTAAATTTATTAGGAGGGGCGGGAAGGGGGGCAGAGGGGCAAAAAATAAAAATATAGTTAGATCGTTCAAATTGGTGCATACAGGTTTTTGACACCTACAAATAAACTGTAGATATTTTCGAATTTGTAAAATTATTTAGAATAGTGGGAGGGGGGAGGGCAAAGGGGCAAAATAATAGAAATAAGAGTTAGAACTTTGAAAATTAGTATTATTAAGTTTTAAGGCCCGATAAATCGATTGCGGATATTTTCGAAAGTATAGAGTTATTAAGAAGGGCGGGAACGGTGGATGAAGAAACGGTGCGCATGGTTTGCGCAGGTATACACTGCCGCAGGCAGTGGGGGTCCGAACAGATTATTCCACCAATGAGAGAAGATTTTTTTGTATTTTATATCATTTTCCTTTCGATAATATATGGATTCATTATGAGTGTCGAACATTTTTCCCGATCAGATTTTTTTTTTTTCTCTTTTTTTTTCACATGTTAAAAATTAATGCAATTTTGAGAATTCTTTAATTATAGTGAATCATTTAAAAATAGGGACCAGCGAAGCGGGCTAAGTCTGCTAAGATCAAGGATGTTATCAAGGATGGTCTTTATTCGTAAATAATAATTTTAATATATTGAATATTTTACTACATTATAATTCAACGTATAACATAGCCACAGCAACGCGTGGCCGGGTCTGCTAGTATTTTATAAATAACATACTTAGACACAAAGCTTATTTCGTTTAAAAAAAAAAAAACTTTGTCTTTAAAGCTTTTTCACATTAAAACGAAAAGCATGAAGATGGACGTAGCAAGTAATTTGTAGAGAAGAAAGCGAATTTATAAGAGAACAATCACGAATAATTTGTGCATAACATTTTTCTTTCTTTTTTCTTATTATTAAACATTTAAAAACTTTTTTTTTCCACTTACTTACCTGCATCTAAACGTAAAACAAAACATTTTCTGGTATTCATGATTATAGTTTGTTATTATTTAAATATCATTTTAAGGAAAGAAAAAATCGTTATGCAAACATCTAGGGCTGAAACCTTCACATACTTTTTATGCATTATTAAAAGATTCTAGACCTCTAGATATGATATTTAAGATAATAATATTCATTAACTTTAAGATACCATATTATCAATAGTTTCATGGCAAAAAATTAGAAATAAAACATAACACTGCGATTTGTTTCGCAAATACTGAGGTATATTTTATCATAAAAACACATTTTACTGTATTCGATGGTGGCGTGATTAGTAAATGCTTGACTCAGACAGTGCTTGGCTCCAGGTTTCCGAGTCCATGGACAGTGTGAGTTCGATTCTTAACGCCGGGTATCAGGATTTTTTTTTTTTTTTAATATAAATATTTTATTTATGCTCTAAACAATTCTAAAATATATTTTTAACAGGAAAACAAAATCGCGCGCATATGTATTTATATATATATTAAGCCTTAAAATCGGTAGGTTGTTAAGCCTAACATGGCGGTGTTTTTAAGCCTAAAACATGGCGGCGTTTTAAGACACTTGCAACGCCTTAATTTCAGATGCAAAAAGGTGTCTTAAAAAGTAAGACATTTTTTTTTTTCGCTTAAAAAGTGACTATCCATATAAGACACTTTTCTAACTGAATTTAAGACATTTACGTTTACAGTGTACGGATAGCAAAATGTTAAAAATAATACATTTATTCTTAATTAACAAAATAATAGTTATCAATTTTACAATTTTTCTCATAAAAAAAATTCTCACAGACCTAAAATATGTTTTATAGAACATCCATTTGAACAAATAATGTACTTTTGTGTTTAAAAAACTTTCCCAGATTTAAATGATTGTATTATATATAGAGGTGAATTTTTTCTATTCAAGTTAATATTTATGTATAAAAATATGCTAAAACTTAAAAAAAAAAAAAAAAAAAAAAAAAAAAAGCAATTCTTTTAATTTAAATGCAAAATGTTGAAAATGCAATCATCATAAAATATTAAAATTTAAAATAGTGCAGGATTTAGCCAGATAATCTGAGTATTCAGCATTCTGTAATAAAATACAAGCTTTAGATCATTTTCTTCTCGAAGCGTATTAAAAGTTTTTAAACATATGGCTTTTACATTCTTCTACCATTGTTCTTAATCTTGATTTCAATAATCTGGAGCTGAAATAATTAAAACTATTAATAATCATATATCAAATGATCAAATAGAAAATTAAAACTCAAGCCATTTAAATATTGAACATCCACAGATAAATCAAAAACCAAGTAAAGTAACACCTGTAAAGTAATGCAACAGTTTTTGCTCATAAGCTGGTCCGTTTCCGAGAATGATCCTGATTGGAAGCTCACGGAAAAGTTTGCAACTCAATAACAAGTTGAGATATTTTAAAAATTGAAAAAGTCCCATATTTATGAAAGTTTTTAATATCCGGAAACTTGACTTACATATATTTCAAAGACTTAATGTATACATACAGATACTAGCAGACCCGGCCACGCGTTGCTGTGGCTATGTTATACGTTGAATTATAATGTAGTAAAATATTCAATATATTAAAATTATTATTTACGAATAAAGACCATCCTTGATAACATCCTTGATCTTAGCAGACTTAGCCCGCTTCGCTGGTCCCTATTTTTAAATGATTCACTATAATTAAAGAATTCTCAAAATTGCATTAATTTTTAACATGTGAAAAAAAAAGAGAAAAAAAAAAATCTGATCGGGAAAAATGTTCGACACTCATAATGAATCCATATATTATCGAAAGGAAAATGATATAAAATACAAAAAAATCTTCTCTCATTGGTGGAATAATCTGTTCGGACCCCCACTGCCTGCGGCAGTGTATACCTGCGCAAACCATGCGCACCGTTTCTTCATCCACCGTTCCCGCCCTTCTTAATAACTCTATACTTTCGAAAATATCCGCAATCGATTTATCGGGCCTTAAAACTTAATAATACTAATTTTCAAAGTTCTAACTCTTATTTCTATTATTTTGCCCCTTTGCCCTCCCCCCTCCCACTATTCTAAATAATTTTACAAATTCGAAAATATCTACAGTTTATTTGTAGGTGTCAAAAACCTGTATGCACCAATTTGAACGATCTAACTATATTTTTATTTTTTGCCCCTCTGCCCCCCTTCCCGCCCCTCCTAATAAATTTACAAATTCGAAAATATCCGCAATCGATTTGTTGGTATCAAAAATTCTATGCACCAATTTTGAATGATCTAACTCCATTTTTATATTTTGCTCCTCTGCCCCCCCCCCTTTCCCGCTCCTCTTAATAATTTTACAAATTCGAAAATATCTGCAATCGATTTGTACGTATCAAAAACTTCTATGTACCAATTTTTAGCGATGTAACTCTATTTTTATTTTTTTGCCCCTCCGCCCCCTTACCCGCCCCTCCTAATAACTTTACACTTTCGAAAATATCCTCATTCGATTTGCAGGCCTCTAAAACCTCTCTATACCAATTTTGAACAGTCTATCTGCATTTCTATTTTTTTTTTTTTTTTTTTTTTGGTTGTTGTTGTTTGTTTGTTTGTGAAATCACGTTTTGGCCCCTCCCCCCCCCCTTTTGGGAGGCGAATTTTGCAATAAAAACTATCCTATCTCTCAAGTTGGACCAAATTGCACACAGTGTCCAAATTTCATTAAAATCGGCTCATTAGTTTAGGAGTTCATCGCGGACAAACATAATAAATTTTATATATAAAGATATATATATATATATATTAAATTATAAAGTTTTGATCAATGAAGCACAAATAAGTAAAAAACAGGATTAATTTCACTGTATTATCTTCATTATAATATGAATTCAATTTACACTTCAGTCTAAGTAACACGTGGCCGGCTATGCTAACACCAAAAATTTAAAAAGTGGATATAATTGAATTATACGAAATTTATTAATAGGTTAAAAAGTTGAAGATTCTTTGTGTAGATGGCAGCACCAAATATATTTCAGCTTTCATTTCAACCCAGTCGAAAGGTATCGACATCTGTTAGAATCATTTGGAGTTAACAGATAATTGTGACTGTCAAATAATAACAGACAAATAATTAGCAATAAATTAAAATTGCGACTATAATTTGAGATTTAAACTATCCTATCTCTCAAGTTGGATCGAACTGCACATGGTGTGCGAATTTTATTATAATCGGTTAAGTGGTTTAGGAGTCCATTGAGGACAAACATTGTGACACGAGATTTATATATATTAAGATAGTAGTCCGATGTTACACTTGCCCCGGTGCATGAGGTAAGTGAAGCCACGACACACAAAATTTTCATTATCCCCTCCCCCTCTTTAAGTAGAGCATTGTTAAATTATAAAAAGTTCATATTTTTTTTATAGGAGGCATATTGTTAAATTATAAAAACTTCTTATTTTATTAAAAGCCAATTAATTGTAGTTTATGCCTAAAAACTTTTAGATGTGTAAGTAATTGAGTAAAATAGGGTCAAATTGGAACTATGCCAAAACGTTGTTACATAACCCACTTCAATCTATCTAATTTGAAGTGATGCATTTTAATATTAAATGCTTCGACAAAAAATGTTTTAACACTCCCTAAAAATATTAATTCCATATATTTAGACATGAAAATGATAAATAGAACTTTGTTCATGTCGTACAATTAGTATTCCCAGACTTTGCGACTTTTTACTTCCTTGCACAAAGTATAAGAAAGTATATTAACCCCGATTTGTAAAATGGATTTTATATCTCGCATAACTCAAAAATAAAATTATCGTAGGATGTTTCAAATTTATATTCGTGTCTATCATGATGTCTAGTTATACATCTGCAACTTTGGTCTTAATACGAGCTCCCGTTTTAGAGATATCTACGATTTTACACGATTTTTCGTGACGTCTGTATGTAAGTATGTGTGCGTGTGTGTGTGTACCTCGCATAACTCAAAAACGATTGAGCGTAGAACGTAGTAAATTGGTATATAGGTTTGTTATGGCATCTAGTTGTGTACCTCCTTTTTACTTTCCGAACACTATAGTGAGGAAATCATTGTAATCATGTCAAAAATCCGAATTCAAGATTTTGATGTTTCTATACGTTTCGAGGTCCAACGAGTCCGTTTTCACTATTTTTACGATGATGTATGTATGTGTGTGTGTATGTATGTGTGTATGTATGTGTGTATGTATGTGTGTATGTATGTGTGTATGTCTGTGAGTGAACACGCTAGCGTCTAAACGCTTCGTTCGAATAAGCTGAAAGTTGGTACGTATATTGTAAGTCACCATAGTACGAACCCTATAGATTTTGGTGAATCTAGCATTTATAGTTTTTTTACAGGGACACAAAGAAAAATTCTTTATCATTATGGCCAAGGGACCAAAATCTTAAAAGTGCGATAGCATCTAAACGCCTTATTCAATTGAGCAAAAACTTTATACACATATTATAGGTCACAGATACTCAATCTGTATAGATTTTGGAGAATCTAGCACTTATAGTTTTTTTACAGGGACACAAAGAAAAATTCTTTGCCAAATTTTTAAAAGTGTGATAGCGTCTAAACGCCTTATTAATCTCAGCAAAAAATTTGTACACATGTTATAGGTCACATTTTAACCAACTGTATAGATTTTGGTGAATCTAGCACTTACAGTTTTTTTACAGGGACACAAAGGAAAATTCTTTATCTTTATGGCCTATGAGACCAGCGATAGCATCTAAACGCCTTATTCAATTGAGCTGAAAATTTGTATGAATATTATAAATCACTGTTGCACTAACTATAAGCATTTTGGTGAATCTAGCATTTATAGATTTTTACAGGGACACAACGAAAAATTCTTTATCCTTATGATCTAAGGGCTCAAAGTTCAGTAGCGTTAAATAAAACCTCGTGTGATATATGGAGAAAAATACTCAAACACTCTGTTATGGTTTTCTCTTTTTTGTTTGTTTAGCAACTCCTCTTTCTTTATTTTATCTACAAAACTGTTAGTTACTCAATGTTCGGAAAGTCGAGTGGAGTCACTCCAGATTTTTTGGTATTACTGCAGATATCAAACTGTTTTGGAGATATTTACTGAAATCATATTTATAATGGTAAAAAATACAAAGGTTTTCGCCATTATATGTATGACAAACCATTATAGAGATTTCAAAACAAGCTAGCGATAGAGCCTGTAATGATATCGTTATGAAAGTTGTGGACGTTTTTGTTTGGAATTAAGTTATTCTTGAAGACATAAGCAGGTTGTAGTCGACGGATGCATTTTATTTAATGAATATTTAGCCCGTAGATAGAGCTCGTAACGATATTGTTGTGAAAGTTGTCGACATTTTTGCGTGTAAAAAGTACATAAGCAAGGTCTAGTCTATGAATGCATTATATTTAGTGACTATTCAGCTCGTATATAGAGCCCGTAATGATATTATTATGAACTTCTCGGCATTTTTGCATGTAAAAAGTATTTCTTAAAGACACATGCAGGTTCTAGTCGACCAAATGCAATTCATTTAATGAATATTCAGCCCGTAGATATCGCCCGTAATGGACTTGTCTTTTCGACATTTTTGCGTGTAGAAAGTAATTCTTAAGAGCATAAGCAGGCTCTGGTCGACGTATATGCACTGGATTTAATGAATATTCAGCACGTAGGTAGAGCTCGTAATGGTATTGTTATGAAAGTTGTTGATATTTTTCCGTGTAGATAGTAATTCTTAAAGACATAAGTAGGTTCTAATCGAAGAATGAATTTTACTTAATGAATATTCAGCCTGTAGATTGAGCCTGTAATGATATTGTTGAGAAAGTTTTCTTCATTTTTGGTTGTAGAATGTAATTCTTAAAGACATAAGCAAGTTCTAGTCGATGAACGGACTTTATTTAATGAATATTCAGCCCCTAGATAGAGCCCGCAATGATATTGTTATGAAAGTTATCAACATTTTTGCGTGTAGAGAGTAATTCTTAAAGACATAATCAGGTTCTGGTCGATGAATGTATTTTATTTAATGTCTATTCAGGAAACAGTTGAATAAAACAGTTTTTCGTACTATTAAAATCAATAATCAATGAATATTCTCGAAATAATCCAATGTAACAGTCATTCTTACTACAGAAATAAAATAAACACTGTTAATTACATTACAGAGTAAAAGTTTTGCTAATTTAGGAACAACCGAAAATTTCGAAATCTGAATGAAATTTGAAATTATCGAGATTATTGTCACAGTGGTTTAGAGAATTTCCGAAATAATGATTCATTACCTCGTGGTAATGATTCATTAGTTTCTGCATTCGAGGTAATGGTTCATTAGTTTCTGAGCTAGAAACTAATGAACCATTACAAAAAGTTCTAGAACCCGACTTCTGTTGAAGTTAGAGTTTCCAAACTATGGTAATCCTTAACTTCCCCTTTTCGCCCCATTTGAATTTCTAAGTTGACGCTGAGTTAACGTTCACCCTCGTGGAAATAAAAAACTATTTTCTGTTTCCCTTTTTACAGGAATACCGTATAGAAAGTAGCATATAGGCAAATATATAGGCAAATTTTAATCTACACTCATCAATAATCACTCTTCTTTTTTTTATGTAATTTTGTTAGTCATTTTGGAATTTTCAAAGAATTTGGTTCTGCGCTATAAATCAATGAAAGTTTCTGGAAGTTTCCAGAACTCTGTTCTTGTTGAAGTTAGAGCTTCCAAACGTTGGCAACCCCAAACTACAAATTTTCTCCAAATTCGATCCCAAACCACCAAAATCGATGCGAAGACCAAAATCTGCTTTGACTACAAACTTGGAGGCTTGGCGAGATTTTCGATCAACTTTGTCGGGAAATATTGTTTCAGGATAGCCAGAGCCCTTTCTCAATTTTAACAAAATTAATAATTGTTTTGATAAATTATATCGTTTCTCTTCCCTAATTTTCGCTAAAGAGAACAAAAGTAGGCCATATATACTCGAATGATTTTTATTGAACCCAAGCTGTTCGTTTGGCAATAAGAGATTCTGTAATAAACTATTTCTGAAAAAACTACTGTATTTGTCTCCGCGGTATATATAATCCAATTATCGTGACTTTTGTGGCTTGAGTAGCCTTTTTTTTTCCTACTTGCTTGCTTTCAGATATTTTCGTAGGCTAGAACCTGCCTGCTTATTTTCGAATTAGTTACTTCACAAAAATGTGAATGTTTTCATAGCAATATGTATGTTTTCCAATTGGTGTATAAGTAAGTCATGTGGTTCCCACATCAGATTTTTTATTCAATAGTCACCAATAATTTTCAGAAGTAATATTTGATATACATAATAGACGATTCTTCAATTCGATTCGTCTATTATGTGTATCAAAAATCACTTTTCAAAATTATTGGTGATTATTGAATAAAAAAGTCGTAAAGTCTGACTTGCAATGGAAATAATCTTCTCTCCCTCTCAAAAAATTAAACCAACGGTGAGTGGTAAAGTTGGAACGTGAAATTTTTTCATATTACACGCGTACATCAGATGTTATTTGCAAGTTCATTTTACTTAGAAACAATTATTTTTATTATTTTAAAGTTGAATTCTATTATGGCATATATGTGTGTATCAGTATATGCGTATCTGTCTTTGAATGTGTGTGTGTGTGGACGCATAAATGATCGCTAATACACAAACATGATACATGTATCTCAGTGTATAGAAATATCACAATTGTGGAAATAGTTTTAATTTTTCGAAAAAAGAACTGAAAGATAAAAAAATTTCTTAACTGTACTGTGCAACTATATATCACATAAAACCTTTTTGTAAGAAAAATAGAACCGACTCCAAAAAGGAACTACTATTAAAAAAAATAAAAAAAAATGTATGAAATGAAACTAAATTGCGCCTAAAAGTATAAAATAATTTCCTTCGCCAAATAACCCATAACGCTACAATTAATCATAACTTTTGAAGTCGGCGCAAAATTAAATAAAATTTAATTAGTTTTTAAAAGTTTCTTTTTAGATCGGTAGCAACAAATGCTGTTGTCTCGAATGATCCATTTTCATGTTTCCTTTATTATTTTATCACTTTATACAATTGGTCCATTGGTAGCATCTACACAGAACAGTGAACATTCTTCACAATGCGGTATTTATGTTTCTATGAAGTAAGAGTTTCCTTTGCAAATTTGATATAACTTTGATAACTATAATCCTCGGTGGCTTTTGGATTTGGCGTTCAAAACGTATTGCAAAAATATACACGCAAGATGTATATTTTCATAACATATTTTGCACGAAGTATTGTTTCATATTCTTGATTACTCTCTTAATATACCTTATCAAATTAATCATGATATCCCAAAGAAATTAAATATGTTTCCCAGATAATTTTGCGATTTTTCTTTCACCAAGAACGTCAGATACCAGCATCTTCGCCAACTTTTGCTGCTTTCGAAATCTTATTTGTTTTCTTGAATCAAAATAGTTTTCGGCTGCGTTTTGCAGGTGACAATGTGAGATGTGTATTTTGAATAGGATTTAATATTTGTATTGAATAAAAGTATCAATTTTTATTTAATTTTGCGCCGACTTCAAAATTTATGATTAATTGTAGTGTTATAGGTTGTTTGGCGAAGGAAATTATTTTATACTTTTAGGCGCAATTTAGTTTCATTTCATACATTTTTTTTATTTTTTTTAATAGTAGTTCCTTTTTGGAGTCGGTTCTATTTTTTTTACAAAAAGGTTTTATTTTTCTCTTTTCCGTGAAAACTTATTGATATAGCAGAACATCAAAAGACGTTCGACGGCAGTTTCACAAATCACAACTTCCAAGAAAAGTGATATAACTCAAAAAATTGTTTATGTCACTAAAAAATACATGAAATGCACCCATTGTGAACAAAAAAGTTACATCTCCATCTAGAAAGTTATCCACTCCAGAGACAGTTGTGCCAGTTTTATTCTAGTCAAGTTATTTTTAAATTGATTTTTCTCAAATGCTGCATTTTTAAGTTGTGTCACTTTTCTTGCCTTTATCGGATATGAGCAAAAAGCTATCTATTGAATGAACATACGTTAAGTTAAAAAGTCTTTAGAAATGTAAAGAACGGATACGCTGTATTCGTGTAACCAAAAATTCTGTTAGGCATATATATTGAACTTTACAGTGAATACGTGTCACTCGCTGCGCTGAAAATTGTGCAGCGTAAAGTTCAAACAAAGAGCAAAATATGCATTGCAGCTGACGGACAGAAGTTTCAACATCGATACTTACATACTGCTTTTACCAGTGTAGCTGCATGCGTTCAGCAGTTAAAGTGAGAACAGACTTTTGTGAGTATCCTGTAATTTGTTTATATCTTAATGAAATCATAATGAAGCCTATTTCAGGCCAAGATCATTACGACAACAAAAAAAGTATTAAAATTAAATCATCTCTTACGAAGTTATAAGCAAACAAATTTCAACAACAACAACAACAATGAGAAACATGGTTTGTATTGAGAACCTCTTCCTTTATGAAATCGGTTTAAAACGTCTATGCGTTAATCGATGTGACCACTTACAATAACCATACTTTGAATTTTACATAGCATAAATGTCACCCGCTACGCTACAAGATATGCAATGTCGTTCAAGTGTGCACAAAATAGGATTTTGTGAATAAACAAATGCACGTTTTAAGCGTTCTGTTTTTAGCATTAACGTCTAAACTATCTTTTCGTACTAAATCGATGATGCTCTGCAATTTTATAATTCACTTTTTTCCCCTGTCTTGAACTGTTTCCGAGATAGGAACGCTAACTCCACTGTTTCCCACCAGGTAGCGCTGTAGGCGGTTGAATCACGCAGCACATATCCACTTTACTATACCTACATACCACTTTTATGACTATAGCTGCAGCTGTTCAGCAGTTAAAAGAGTCGGGACTGACTTTTTTGGGCACCGTGTATTTTCTTTTGATCGTAAAGATATTGCAATGGGACCTATTTCAGACCAAGACCCTTACAATAAAACAAAAAGTACCAAAATCGGATTATCTGTTCAGAAGTTATGAGCTAACAAACAAAAATAAAAACAAAAGAAACATACTGTGTGAATTGAGAACCAGCTCCTATTTGATGTCGGTTAATTAGAGCATCTCTTACGAAGTTATAAGCTTACAAACACCAACAACAACACATAGCTCGAATTAAAAACACCCTATTTTCTGAAGTTGGTTGAAAACGACTTTGCGCTAATCGATGTGACTGCTTACACTAACAGTACTTTGAACCACAGAGTATACGTGTCATCCGCTACGCTGCAAAGTGTGCAACGTAGTTCAAGTGTGCACAGTGTAGGAAATTGCGAACAAGCAACTGTACGTTTTAAGCGTTCTATTTTTAGCAATAATGTCTAAAAACTGTCTTTTCGTAGTAAATCGATGATGCTCTACAACTTCGTAATTAACTTTTCTCCCATCTTGAACCGTTTTTGAGATAGGAGCGCTGATTCTGCTGTTTTTCACCAGATGGCGTTTTATTTTCTTTAGATTGTAAAGATATTAGAATGGGACCTACTTCAGACCAAGATCTTTACAACAAAACAAAAAGTATCAAGTAACCGTATTTTTAACTATATAGCGTATGTCTCACCAGCTACGCTACAATGTGTGCAATGTAGCTCAAGTGTGCATAGTGTAAGAAATCGCGAACAAACAAATGCACGTTTTTAGCATTGTATTTTTAGCATCGATGTCTAAACTATCTTTTCGTACTAAATCGATGATGCCCTGCAATTTTATAATTCACTTTTTCCCCCTGTCTTGAACAGTTTCCGAGATAGGAACGCTAGCATGAATGTCTAAACTATCTTTTTGTACTAAATCGATGATACTTTTCAACTTTGTAATTCACTTTTTTCTCTAGAACCGATTTCTAGATAGTAACACTAACTCCGCTATTTTCCACCAGGTTGTGCTGCAAGCGGTTTAACCTTGTACTGCATGGCTACTTTGCTATACTTACATACCATTTTTAACACTATAGCTGCAGCCGTTTAACAGTTAAAAGATTTGGGACTGATTTTTTTTTTGGGCACCCTGTATTTTCTTTAGATTGTAAATATATTACAATGGGACTTATTTCAGACCAAGACCTTTTCTACAAAACAAAAAGTGTCAAAATCGGAGCATCCGTTCAGAAGTTAAGAGCTAACAAACATAAAAAAAACATACGGTTTGAATTGAGAACCTTCCTTCTTTTTTGAAGTCGGTTAATAAAAAGGAACAATAATTTATGATCAAATGCAATGTCGTTTACATACACTTTATTTGTCAAGAAGAAATTAAAAATATTTCACTATTTATATTTTGAAAAATACTATCCAATTATTTTACTTTATTTATTTTTTTGCTTATTTAGAAAAATTATTTTTCAGCTTGATCGAAATATCGTAAATCTGATCCATATAAAAATTTCTGTAAACCTAACCCAGAACCGACTCGATTTTATGTGATATCTCTATAGGCAGAGTTGGCTGATCCGGGAGTGTTAATCTAATAAAATTAGTTATAACAGATAAAATATTTTATGTAAATTAATTATTTTATTATTTCATATAATTAATATGTTATTTAAATTAACAGATAAAATATTTCTTTCTGCATTTATGTTGTAGGCATTCCCTAATGGTGGTACTCTAAGTGCCGTGCTGAGGACTGTTCGCGATTTGCACGTGGTTGAACATGTTGGCAGTCACCTAAAATCCGATTTCCTACTGATTTTAATTTATTCATTTTTAATTCATTTTCCCAACTGATTTTAATTTATTCAATTTTAATGCAACCATATTCCCTACTGATTTATCTTTCATTTATTTAATTTTAATACATGCGTATTCCCTACTGATTTATCTATCATTTATTTATTTTTAATACATATACATGTGTGTGCGAAAATTATTCAATTTTTAAGATGTTTTGTTTGTGAAGTCCATATTCATTTTTGCATCTCAAAATTAAAGCAATTAGATAATTGTACTCAAGAAAAATATTTTATTTCTCCAATATTTAATGTGTTTTGTATATTTCAGCTGTTTCAATTACAGATAACTGTTACTGTAGATAAAGTAATTTGGAATTATTATTATTGTTTTCTGTATATGTGCATCTTAGTGACATTGTAAAAGTCTGTAAAAAATAATAACATTAAATAAAGATATTATTTATATTTTATATAAATAATGTAATATATACACCAGTAAAAATAATACAATAAAAGTTAGAGGGTTTATAAACGCTACTATTAGTTGCACAGAAAAAATTGCTAAGACTGCTTATTTATCTACAAGTAAAAGTGTGCTGTTTAAAAAAAAATAATAACTAGTATTTTTTTTTCAAACATCAAAATTTATAGATTATGTACCATTACATTTGTACAAAAATAAATAATATTTCACATTTAATTCTGCAAAATTTATTTTTAACATTTAAAATATGAATTTACTACAAACCTTATTGAAGAATCTAGAGCAAAGATAATCAAATTTAACCCTTCACGCAAATTGCGAAGATTATTTTTTCCTCCAAGTAATTATTTAGTTTTCATTAATTATGACTAGATGCCATTGAGGAATAAGATGGTGTAAAACAAATTAGTTCCATCTGGATGACTTTGCAAATAGTTCAGTGATTGGTCAAAGTTTCCCCATGCTACTTTGTCCTACTATATATATATATGTGTGTGTATTATAAAAAAACATTTTTATGGATAAAAATTATATTATTCAAATCGGCCAATGAATCATTTAAATTGCATTCTATAATTTTGGCGATAAAAATTAGTCGCCATAAATCGCCAGAGTAGGAGCAACCCTCGAGTCAATCGGAATCGGAAAGCCAGTGCACTCGTATGCGTGCCAATCTAATTGCTAATTTGAGAGAGTTAATTAAGGTAATAGGTCATGAGGAAGGCATGTTTCTTTGATCGCTTATTGATTGGCTTCACACATTCCGAGAGCTAATTAGTTTCGTCTCTATGAGGTAAAATGTTCGATAATTTGCCTCTTAGGTCTAGCTATGCAGCTGGCGGCGAACTTGAAAGAAACGCTTGCTTTTGTTGAACTGTCAGATTGTGTAGACAACTTTATAACAATGCAAATGAGAAGTTTCAAACGATAGATGATGGATTCGACAGTTTGTATTTTCTTTCTTCTTTTGCGTTTTTACAAATCCATTTTAGCTTCCTTCTCTGGGATGGAGCACGATAAACGATAGCTCTTTTTAAGCCAGGTAACACAAACAAAACTTGTCGACCCGATTCTAATTGAACGTAAGAAGCATCGTAGGTTATTCAGTCCTTCAATCACCCATCAAAAGCCCTTTTCGGTGCGGCAAACCGCTTCGAATGACTAATCGCAACCTGATGACTTTTAAAAATGCCCAAAATGCTCGCTTTTTCGATTAATAGTATTCAAAGATGTATTAGGAATGATGGCCATGGACGTGATTGCTGAATTTTGTTTAAAGGGAAAATATTGATAAAATAATTTATATATGACTAATATTGAAAATATTCTACATTTTAAAAATTCCTCCTGTTTCTGAATGTATATAAATATACCAGGTGCTTCAAACTGTTCGTAAAGAGGACGAACTTTTAAAATATTGATATTTTTACATTTTATGGTGTTTGTTCAAAGTTTTAATCTTATTTTTTTTCAACGTCATTCTTTGCATCTGAACGTGTATTTTACCATGTTTTTTTTTTTTTTTTTATTAACTTCGATTCTTGTGTGTTTGTTTTTTGTGTGTTTGTTTGTGGGTTTGTTTGTGGGTTTGTTTGTGGGTTTGTCAGGGACAAATCTTGCAATCGATTTTTAACTAACTTCCCGACTAGCTAGATACTTGAAATTTTCAGGACAGCTCACAACACGGTGACAATACATTTTTCTAATAATTTTAGTCAACTATTTCAAGTCCCGCTGCCTTTGGCAGCGCTTATATGATTCGACAGAAAATTTATTTAACTAACTTCCCGGATAGCTAGACATTTGAAACTTTCAGAATAGTTCAGAACAGGGTGAAAATGCATTTTCTTAAAACCTTTTGCCAACTGTCTTGGGTTCCCGCTGCCTTCGGCAGCGTTATCTGTACAAAGCTTGCAATCGATTTTTCACTAACTTTCCGACTAGCTAGACATTTGAAATTTTCAGGACAGCTCACAACACGGTGACAATACATTTTTCTAATAATTTTAATCAGCTATTTCAAGTCCCGCTGCCTTCGGCAGCGCTTATATGATTCGACATAAAATTTATTTAACCAACTTCCCGACTAGCTAGACATTTGAAACTTTCAGAATAGTTCAGAACACGGTGAAAATGCATTTTCTTAAAACCTTTAGCCAACTGTTTCGGGTTCCTGCTGCGTTCGGCAGCGTTATCAGTACAAAGCTTGCAATCGATTTTTCACTAACTTCCCGAATAGCTAGATATTTGAAACTTTCAGGATAGCTCAGAACACGGTGGCAATATATTTTTTTAATACTTTTAGTCAACTGTTTCAGGTCCCTACTGCCTTCGGCAGCGTTCATATGATTCAACAGAAAATTCATTTAACTAACTTCCCGAGTAGCTAGACATTTGAAACTTTCGGAACAGTTCAGAATACGGTGAAAGTGCTTTTTAAAAATATTTTTATCCAATTGCTTCGGGACCCTGCTGCCTTCGGCAGCGTTTCCAGTACAAAGCTTGCAATCAACTTTTAACTAACTTTCCGGCTAGATAGCCATTTGAAACTTTTATAATAGCTCAAAAAAAGACGATAGCAAGGAATTTTTTTAATACTTTTATCCAATTGCTGGGGTTCCGGCTGCCTTCACTAGCGTTTATATGATTCAACAGAAAATTAAAAAACATGGTTTATAAAAAATTTTTTATCTTATAATTATTTATTATAGCACTTCTACTTTCAGGTACAAAAAGTTATCTAAAGCACTGGTCGCCAACATTTCCGACTTCACCCACCACTAAATTCACATTTTAAAATCCCGCGGACCACTAATATGATTGATAAAGTAATGTAAATATATTTCTAGATTAATAATAAGAGAATGTACTTTTTATAAATATTAAATAAACTTATTAAATCATTACAAATGCTTGTTTCTTCTAAGAAAAATGTGAGAAACTCACACGGAAAATTTAACTACAATGATAAATTGCTATTTCCATATATAAAGCTAATTATTAAATTAAATATATATATATATTATTTATTAAATTATTAAAATCTGACGGGAATTTATATTTTTGACGTACATTCAAAACCTTTGAAATATTCGAATAACCTGATGGATTTAAATCTACCTAAGTTTAAAATGCAGATCAGAAATTCAAAGTGATAATACCTAATACATACAATTTAAACTTTGAGCTATATATACGGAGTTCCAAAAGTCTACCCCCCCCCCCCCCTCGTAACTCGAAAATAAGTCGGAATAATGAAAAATGGCGAAACACGTGTTCGATGAATTTGGAGAGGGACCTCTTTTGGTGTAAAAAGTTTGGGCCGGGGAGGGGGGACTGGGGGATCGCTAGGGCAACTTTAAAATTTAAAATAGGAAGGTATATCTTGTGATACATCGCTGGAAACGTCTCTTCAAAAAAATGAATTTTATATAAATAGTTTCACCCTACGATGATTATTGAGGGAGATACTTGAGTGTTTAGACTTTTGAAATGTGGATTTTATACTTATGCATCCCCTTTAATAATCATTGTAGTACAAAACTATTTATATCAAATTCATTCTATTGAAGAGACGTTTCCAGGGATGCATCACAAGACATACTTTGCTGTTTGAAACTTTAAAGTTCCCTCCCTAGCGGCACAACTACTTGCCCTTGCCCGGGCCCAAATATTTTTGGGCAAAGTATGTCTTGGGATATATCCCTGGAAACGTCTCTTCAAGGCAATGAATCTGATATAAACAGTTTTGTCCTGCAATGAAAACTAAAGGGGATACATAAGTATAAAATTCACATTTCAAAAGTCTAAAAACTCATGTATCTCCCTTAATAATCGTCGTAGGGCAAAACTATTTATACCCAATTCCTTGTTTTGAAGAGACGTTTCCAGTGATGTATCACAATACATACATTTTTATTTCAAATTTTAAAGTTCTCCTCCCTAGCGGTCCCCCTCCCGGGCCCAAATTGTTTTCACCAAAAGAGGTCGCTCTCGAATTCATTGAACAAGTGTTTCGCGATTTTTCACAATTCCGACTCATTTTCGAGTTAGGAGGGGGGGGGGGACTTTTGGAACACCTTGTATCTATCTATCTATCTATCTATGTAGTTAGATAGATAGTTAAATAGAAAATTATAATATATATATATATATATATATACATATATATATATATATATATATATATATATATATATATATATATATTATAATTACCTTCTCTCTCATTTTGAAAAGTGTGAAATCTAGTTAAACTATTATTAAGTTTATTAGTTGTGAGTACGAATTATTCAGAAAATCCTAAAGTTTAAATTAACATAAGTGTAATTTGTAATAAAACATTAAAAAATGCAAATTATGTACAGATGTTTTCGCAGATCACGAGAATTTTGTTTTCAGACCGCTAGCAGAGGTCCATGGACCACTGGTTGGCGACCACTGATCTAATAATAACAAAGAAATTGCTTATTTTTGTGAAAGGTAGATGCATGTAGAGTAGAAAAATACAGTGTTCCACCAAAAATAATTGCATATAATTTTTTTACAAGCAAAAAAATACATACAGCAACATTTTCATAAAAATTGTTTAAATGCTCTCAAATTTCATATTTAAAATTTTATTAAATATTAAATTTTATTTTTTTTTTTCATTGAAAAAGAATAAAAATGTTTCAGAACTATCTGTAACAAGAAAAATAATAAGAAATATATATATATATATATATATTTTTTTTTTTTCTATGAAAATTATATGCAATTTAAAGGGATTTGGCACCTTTGACGACATTGCTGAAGTAGATTACATATAAAAGCGTATATTTTCATTTAACATTTATAAGTTGAACTATATTAGGTTTGTTCAATAAAATACATATTTAAGAAACATTTCTTATGGTTATATATATATGTACTAAGCGACAAAAAAAAAAAAAAAAAAAAAAAAAAAAAAAAAAGCCGCACTGTAGAAAAAATGACTTATAACTTTTTTATTTGTAATAACTTTTAAATTAAGGGTTGAAACAAATAAAACTGTCTTGTTTGCATAATACCAAAGGGATGAAATGATACCTATGTACATTTTCGATATAATTATTCGCTTTCACCCTACGAAGTACTTTATAAGAATCTGCATAAAACTTTCGTTTTAAACATAATGCGATAACCACACACTTTGTATTCTATTAAGATTTAATATATGAAATAAACAAGTTATATTTTAATATATGAAATAAAACTATATATTTGTTAGAGCTAAGCAGTTTTTTATTAAAAATATGTATTCTGTATTGGGTTAAATCCACCTTTATACGTAATTACTGCTTTAATGCACAATGGCATAATTATACAGCGTTTTAATATAAATATCAGAAATTTCAATGTGCCAAATGTCACAAATAATTTTTTCTAGTTATGGCAGAGTTGTAGGCTGCAAATTTCGAATCGTTTCCCCTCTCCCCCGCATTTTTATAGACGAAATATTTTCGAGTGGATCGCGATTCCGAGTCTGGTAAAGAAGATACCGATACTATTTCCGAGTCTGGTAAAGAAGAAATTCTACTACATCTTTTGTGGGATTTAAATTAAAGGGAAAAAAGATATGATTACTTACAGAATTATAGGTTCTCATGGGAATGGATAAGAAATTTTGACAATGTGAATAAACTTACACACAAGTGAATAAACTTACCACAGACGCCGCGTAGTAAGGTCCATTATCATCTTGAAATGCTGTTTGCGGAAATGTCCAAGATACCTCCAAAATAGTCGGTCAGGCATCACTTTTATAAAGACTGTGTTTTATTTCGAGTTAATTGATCCCTTGAGCATAAAAATTTGCCCGACTGTTTGAAAAGTTATGCACCTCCGTACCATAATTTACGGAGAATGTGTCACTGTTTTAAAAGTGCGATTTTCATTAAGTCGGTCATATTTTCATTGTCAGATCGCTTGTTTTGTTAACTAATCATTTTTTAATTTTTTTAGCCATCTGAGGTCTTGCTTTCCTAATTCGCTTCACTGAGAATGGAATTTTTTCGAACTTTCTGTCATTTAAACCTGCTTTGTTTAATAGTTGCTGCACTGTAGTTAAAGAAATTATGCTGCTAAACACTTTTTCTGAATCTCTTTTATGTACTAAATGTAATACAAACCGATTTTATAAGCAATGGCTTTTTAACTTACGGCCATCTCGCTTGGATGAGCTAAATGGCCGCCTAAAGTCAAATTTTCAGTTTAAAAGGTCAAAAAAATTTATATCTTGGTAAAAATCATTTTACTAATATTTCGTTAACATTTAATTATTTTGCGATTTCACGTATTAAAATATTTTTTTTTTTTTTTTTTCATTCAAAAATTAATACTTTTTGTGGCATCGTTAACTGCCTTTTTCTTACCATTTTTGAAATATTTTCTAAAATTACAATTTTCCTGACAATTGCATTTTGTTTTTAACACTGGACTCAATGCTAATGTGTATGTGGAGGACAGCATAATAAAATCTGTTCGAAAATTTGCTTTTTAAACAACAAAATTAGCGGTTGTAGAAGGTAAAAAGGATAAAATCCAAGTGCGGCTTTTTTTTTTTTTTTTTTTCTTTGTCGCTTAGTGTATATATATATTAGAAGTTTGAAATCTTTAGATAGCGTTTTCTCAGTTTGCATTTTTTCATGAAATCATGATCTTCAAAATGCTTAAATTTCTATTTTTTAAGCAACAAACTCGATCGCACTGACCTCTTTTGAGAGGCTTAACCTTTATAGCATTGTTTTACTAACAGTTTCCACACCATGTATTCTACGCGCTGTAACCAAGGCACACTGGTGCTCCTTAACCCTTTCAGTCACAGTGTTCCCGCTGATGGAACACCTAATTTTATTTCTCAAGTGCAAAAACTCATCCCGGAAATTTTTTAGCAAAAATTTACATTTATAACATAGCAGAAAAGGCCCTTTTTTTACGTGAAAATTTAAAATTTCTTCTATTTTAATTGTGTTCGTAAATTCCGGAGGCAGTGTAATTTAAATGACCGAATTACCCTGCTCTACAAAGGGCTAAAATACTCCGGAATAAATTGAAATGTTGGCATCTATGCAACTTTTACGAGTTTTTGTAGTCGATAATGTTTACTTACAAAGTGTTTTATTTATTAAATTAAATATTATTTGAATTTAATAAGGTTAACTTATAGAGGTTTCAAACCAAAACTTTCTCGAAAAAGAACAATGCTAATTTTTTATTTTTTGAGTATTTATGATCAGCTATGTGTCTAAAAGCCATTTTTTAAATTAGTTTAGTAATTTTTAAAATAAATTAAGTAGTGAACGTTAAAGGGTTAAAAGATTTCCTATTGTGCCCTGTGGTATTCTAGAGAAATGTGTGTCCAGATATAAAAATAAACATAGTTACGCTTTTATAACATTTAATTACAGAAATACTACTCTTTTTGCCTACTATTATGCTAATTAACAGCGTTTTTTCTTGCAAAAAAAGAAACTATTAATTCTTGTTTTTTTTTTTTTTTTTTTTTTTTTTTTTGTTAAGTTTTGGAGGTTGATGTTGAGTAGGTTTAACGTCGCACTAGAACTACTCAGTAAGCAATTGGCGACGGTCTAGGTGTGTGTTGATGTTAGGGATTAAGGCCGATTGACAAGCGAAGGTTACAGGTCTGGGTGAAGTGCCCTTCGTAGGGGACCTTTTTAAAGGGCCCAGCACACATTTATGCGTGTTTCGGAGAAAATCACTGAAAACTACGAGTGGCTACTCCAACAAGCGTGACCTGGGATCGAACTCGGCACTTTCTGTCAACCAGCTTCAAAAGCAGATTCACCCATCACTTGGTAGGACGGTGGTGGACTGAGATTCACCCCTAAAGGTGGTCCAGAGACATGACATCAAAATTTTTATCTTTCGAGCCGCGGGAGATTGAAATTTTTTTAAAATTAATATTATGAGCTTATCTTATTTTCACATAAATACGCACAAAGAAAATGCCCAGATTTCTTAAAAATAAGCATAATATTTTAACAAACCAATTCTGGAAGTGAACAAAAGTTACACACCAGTAAGAAAGCAAAATAGCTGTCTCAGAAATATAATGAAAGTTATTTTTAATGTCATATTTGCGTGATTTAGGATTTTCCACCCTGAGGATATTTCTCTATATTGACAAGGAAATAAGAGTTTGTCTTCCAAATATTTAACTTGATTATTATAATTTATTTCTCTGAAACTTGTACATAGTACTTCTGCTTTTAGTTGTAGGATGTTTTATGTGCCTTATCTTCAAAAGGTTTGTGAACCATTGCTCTAGATTAGAGGTCTGCACGAGCCGGAATTTCGAGGCCCAGGCCCGGCCCGTTATGAAGTCGAAAAATGCGGCCCGGCCCGTTTATTTTTTAACGTTGTATGGCCCGACCCGGAGAAAAAACGATAAAATCAGGCCCGACCCGATTCAAAAATATGTAAAATATATATATATATGAATGCCTTTCTATGAAAACGATTTTTAGTATGTGTTTTGCAGAGGTTTTATATAACCAAACAATAGTACGTTCTTTAACAAAACTGCTGCACTTTTACAAGATTGTTATATATAAACAGAAATTCGTTATTATAGACAAGGCACAAAGACAAACAGAAAGTCAAATCGAAAATATTAGCATTCATCAAACAATATAGGAAGGTAATAACAGGAGACTTGGCGTTGGAATATTAAAACCCGAATAAACTACTACGTCAGACACGCCAAAGAAAAATTCTTTGGCGTTTCTGACGTAGTAGTTTATTTGGGTTTTAAATATAGGAAGGTATTTCAAATGGTTAATACTACTAAAAATGCACTTTCAACCATTTTCTCTTGTATACCGTAATGTATCTGAATCTTTCATGTGCTCCGGTAAACAAAACTTTAATGTTAATCCAACCACAATCAAATTGAAGTTACAGACACTTTTTAACAAAATAGAACTTTATGTGAGATAAAAGCCTGTAAAATTATGTAAAATTATGTACTCTAGATTATTAAGTTAGTCTGAAATAGTCCTGGTACAGCAGTGACTAATTAAACAGGTATAAAACGCAACAAGCCACAAAGTTCCAAAACCAAGGAAGACTTAGCACACACACACACGCAAAAAAAAAAGAACATTCCTCGTTTAACAGTTAATCATTAATGGGTTCTATGGTATGAAATAAAAAAATTTATTGTACGTGTATGAGTGTGTTATGTGCATTAAAGTTTAATAATAATAAAATAAAAAAAATAAAAAAATAAAAATAAATAAAACGCTTTTTTGTGACGCTCTTTTATTACAAACAAAAAAATATATAATTTTGTAATTTGAATTCGGTGACTTTTTTTTTTTTTTTTTTTTTTAACAAATGTATTTACTGAAACTATTTCAAAATTAAAGCTTTTTCACTTATTAAATATATTTTTAATTGAAAATATTTATCAAAAATAAGGGGGAGGCTATTTTAGAAATCAATTTTCCTTTCACGATTACAAGATTATTATTAAACTTTCAAGTAAATATATTTATTTTAATCAAAAAATAAACTTTAAGGAAAAGATCTAGTTACAAGATTTAAAAACATTATAAAATGAAATAAAATACCTATAACAAATAGTTCATTGAAATTTTAATTATATATGCATTGAACAATAATTACAGATTGTCTTTAAGTACTTTACTTTTCGTAACTTTTGGCTTATCACATAATTAACTTGTTGCTGTTTTATTGTTGCATTAAAGGTACTAATCATTAGATACAATTTTCGGAAATATCTTTCTGATTCTTCTCTCTTGTTTCGTCCCCCAGCAGGTCTCAAGTTGTGTGTGATAAAATAATATTAATGACATCACTGCGAATTTAAAAAATCGTTAAATAAATTATTATCTAGATATTATCTTTCAAGAGTATTTCTTCTAATTTTGGAATAAAACATGAAATAACTGCAATTGAATATAACTGAAAGTATTTTTCTATTGCATTTCAATAAAATGCGCATTTCCTGAAATAGAAATTTAAAAAGTAAAACTCAACTGGAAAAATCACTTGGTGGAAAATTTGAACACATATCGGTTTAAAAAATATTTTTGATGTTAAACTAGAGCTTAGAAATGTGTCTCACTCAATGAATAATGCATAGTCGATCCTTGGAGGAAATTATTTTTATCTAAATTCACCGAGATTATGTTTTGACACTTAATTAATTCTATATGCATAATTATGCTTCGCTTATAAAAACAATTACATTCATAGTTGCTTTTAGTTTCACGCTCTATAATACCGAGTATAGACTGTATAAATACGTTTTTATTTTTATTTATTTATTTATTTTCATCGCTATTTTCTTTATTACAAGTTAAAATTATTTACAGTCTCGATTTTTATTTTTAAAAATAAAACATTGCAATAAATCTCTCTCTTTTTCTCCTTTTTTCCATGATAATGTAAATGCTTCATAGAAGGTTAAAAAGAAAAAAAAATGTACCAGTAGAAAAAAAAAATAAAGTACTGTTGTACTATAGATAATTTATATCCTAGAAATTTGGTTTATCAATATTTTTTGCCTTTGGTGCTGCCATCTACAAGCCACTGTTAAACTAATTTACGCAGAAGTACAATATATTATAAAACCGCAATTAATTTTTGGGTGTATGTAAAAATGAATGCATTTTATTTTGAACATATTATGTTTTGCATATCCAAAAAAAAAAGGGGGGGGAGGAAGGAAAGAAAGACATAATAACCGAAAAAAAAAAATTATTAACTGTAAATTATGCAGTTTATGTACGTTTTTATTTTTTATTTTTATTCAGTTTTATGTATAAAATACCTGCTAATCAATATATTAAAAAAGTTATCATTAATGACCATTTAGATTTATTTATAATTATTATATGAACCTTGTAATTTCCTGTATTACTATTACATTCATCACTATCTACTGCTGTTTTACTTCTATATTTATTTAATTTTCAGAGACCTACGGTAAAGAAGGTCTTTAAAAATAAATAAAGAAAAAAAAAAAGCCTTTCAATATCCACTCAAACACACACACACAAATACACGTCTATGTGTGTGTATTTATATACAAACCACGAGTATGCTAAATGCACATTCATAATATTTTTCCTTCCATTTTTTTTTTTTTTTTTTTTTTTTTTTTACTTTATCATTTAACTACAATTTCTGTTTGAAGTATAAGATTTTTCATATTTTGCAAAGTACATAAAGTACATATTGGGTTAAAAGGATGCAATTTATTTCTTCAATGAAAAATACAGTGCAATGCATTTCTGATCCAAATGGGTTGTTGTATTGGGTTGTGGGAATTAAGGCCGAATGACTACTCTAGGGTCCTAGGCCTATAGTCCGATCTAAATGCGAACGGGTGGCACACCCGGTGTGTAATGATATATTGTCAATACAAAGAAAACTTTCGGTTGATGTTGGTGGGACTCGAGCCTAAGTGGTAATGCCCTCCATGGGGCTTTCTTCTAAGAGGTTCTAACCAGTATTCACGTAAGTTTCGGAGAAAATCACGGAAAAATCCGAACAGCAAGGTCGATGAGTGCAACCTGGAAGTAAAATTTTGGCTTCTTGGTTGAAGCACTGTCTCAAGTGGATACCAATAAAAGTACGCTGGGAACTATCATTGGGACGCCTCAGCTTTTGATTAGAAGCTGTAAAATTATTAATAAATAAAAAATAAGAAAATGTTACATATATGTACACTGGTGTGTGTGTAGAATAAGGCTCGACAGAATAAAATGCATTTCCAAAGCAGCCCACGGTGAATTTGAGTTGGACAGACAGACCCGGACCTGAGGAAATGACTTATAGAAAAAATTTAGCACCTTTGATGCTGCCATCTAGGGAGTACTTTTAAAGTTATTTATATTGTTATATAATTATGTGAAGAAAATTTTGAATCACTGCTTACTACCCGAAAGTGGATTGTAGGGATTTTAAACACGTTGAGCGCCACGCGAATTCTTAATAAAATCCATTAAAATTCCTTAATGATATTATCCTGTAATAAATAAAAATTAAGTAAATTTTCAATAAATTTTCAATAATTTCTTAAAACAATGCAATATTTTTAGTTTTATATCCTATTTTACACTGTCAACCACCGATGGTTGACGCGGCTTTATATCGGTGGTTATCAGTTATCGGTCAGTTATCGGTGGCTGACAGTGTCAGCCACCGATAACTGACCTGGCGCTCAACGTATTAAGGCCAATTGACTGTACTAGGTCGTTGGTTGGTTGTACGGTTTAAGGCCGACTGACTACGCTAGGGTCCTGGGCCTATAGGTCGAATGCCCTCCGTGGGGGTCTTTTTAAAGGGGCCTAGCCTGTATATACGCGAGTTTCGCAGAAAACTGCGGAAAACTCCAAACATCTAGGTCCAGTGGCGGATTTAAGGGGGCTTGAAAAAATTACTGACATTCACAACTGACTGTTACAATTGTAAACTTTTCTTTGATCTGGAATAACACCTTGAAAAATCTTACCTCCCCCCCCCCCAAGGTAAGTTCTGGATCTGCCTCTGTCTAGGTCAATCGACTGCACTAGGACTAGGGTCCTAAGCCTATAGGTAGTTTGCTCTCTCTGTGGGGGAGGGGGGTGTTCTAAGGGGGCCTAGCCCGTACTAACCGAAAGTGATGTTGCATATATATTCAATAATGAAAAATATGAAAGTGAACGTATGTGTAACAAATCCAAAATAAATAAATAAATCGCCAGTATTATACGATGCAAGATAGTATATATATAAGTAGTAAGCCAATATTAAAACTGAGATCACTTTCTCATCAGAACTCAACAAAATCTATAATTAGACATTTTTCTTTGTCATAAAAAAAGAAATATATTCACCCGTGAATAATTAATAAAATGGAAATAATCGTAACAAAAATTATTCTCGCAAATTAAACGTGTAGTAAAATTGACATCATCGTTGTGGTAAAATTGACGTCATCAAATGCAATGATATAATAAGGTCCTTCCGTGCCAAATCAACACCAAAAGGCATTTTCAACCTGCCACTCCCCCTAAGATTTTTATGAAATTGGGCTTTATTTATTTTTTCTATGAAGAAATGAATCTATACTAATTAATAAATCTCTATCTCTTTTAGTGTTTGATATACAGATCTGCAATAGTTAATAAAAAGTGAAAATTTTCAAAATTCTCGCATTAGAGGCGTCAGTTTAATATCATTTGAAAGCATTTAATATATGATTTCGAATGATATATCACATGCCCATATTTTTAAAATTTTTCATTTCAATGTCAAACATTTTTACGTTTGACCTTCAATATTTCAAAGAGTACCTTTTTAATTTTCTTTTAAAAAATATATTTTCCTCTTACATTCATTGTCTGTAATTATTATGAGTTTCAACTTGGAAGAACCATGGGGCTCTGAGATATAAATTAAAATACAACCCCTTATATATTTTTTCATACTAGCATGACGTAAATTTTACGAAACATTCTGCAAATATAATAAAATATACAATATAAGTGAACTTTAATTGCAATTTTCAACTGCTTGCACTTAATATTTACACTTTATCTATTAGGGATGAATTCAATTGGGGTACGTGCTGTTCTAATACCAATACGTGCTGTTTAATTCCCCTAAAAAGAAGCAAAAAATAAAGGCCTTGTAATAATTAGGGTAATTTTTGGTAGTTTTTTCTTTTTATTATTATTATGCGTCAATGAAGGTTAATACAGTGAAGACATACACAAAAAAGTTTAGTATTGTGTAATTTAAAGAAGGCTTTTAAGCAATTCAAGGATGAGTATTCAGATCTTAAAATTCGATTTTTTACATTTGAAGTACTAAAACCAAAAACTGCACTTTGGTTATCGAGCAAAAGGAACATGTTCTAGTCTGCGTTTGTCTTATACAGGAAAATGTTAAATTAATGCTGATAAAATGCATTTTGTAGGAATTGAGTAAAAAAGAAAAGAATCAATTAAATTCATACAATAATTGCATAAATTTAATAGTTTGCAATCCCCTAAAACCAACTTGTTAACAAGGAGAGTGTAACAGATGCTCAACATCTGTCAATCTTAAAAGAAATATTGAGAAGATTTTCAGTGAAAATGGTATTCCACGTATAACTGATAAACAATGATTCATTGTTGATGGTGCAGTTCTTGAAACTTTGTCTAGAAAATTGAAAAAAGTGTTTCATTGAAAAGCTTACATGAAAAGCACTCATTATTACCACTTATTGAAAAGCACTTATTTATTACCAAACAGCAGTCTTCTTTTTACGATCTGCCATTGAAAGAATTTACGCTCTATAACATAGAGAAATGTTCCCTGCTCGTGCATCTTTTAAATTAACTGTACTGATTGCTTGAAAATGTTTGACCTTGAAATGAAATATTTTTAAAAACATGTGCATGTGATATATCATTTAAAAGCCTGTATTAATTGCTGACTAATGATACCAAACTTATGCCTCTAAGCAATTAGGGAATAAAATATGTGTACGTTTGTAATATAAAAATTTTGAAATTTTTCACTTTTTACCCATTTTTGCAGCTCTGTATACCAAAAAGTAAAAGAGATAGATTAATTGGTATACATTCATTTCTCTATAGAACAAATAAATGAGCCCAATTTCATAAAAATCTGAATTGGTCAGGTTGTGAGCTGTGTTGATTTCACATGAAATGACCCAGTAAGTAGTTTAGTAACATTTGGTAGAACCAGATAATTTTCTCTTACATGCGAAGTTTTAAAAAAATTTAATTACTAGCGGTTTCAGTATTAATTTTCGCACTTTAAAATTCGAATTTTGCAAATCGGGAAAACTACTTTTTTAGTTCTGTATATATTTTGGTTCTATTTGGTTTATGAAGGTATTAAGTACAGTCGAACCCCGTTAACGTGAAAACTATTAACGTGAATTACTTTTAACAGGAACTGTTTTCACAATCCCCGTCAAAATGAAGATTAGTTTATGGTTATATAAAGATTAGTTACTGATAGCATGAACTACTGAAAACATGAACCAATTTTTTATTCCCCTTGAGGTTCATGTTAACGACGTTCGACAGTATTTTGGAAAAACTATTTTATCGAGAAATTCCGCAATTTTGCAATTTTCGATTTCTTGTAACTTTGAAACCAAAACAGATACAAAAAATTTGAAAACTATTTTGGACTTCTCTTTTAAAAGACAATCAATATAGCAAATAAGAAAAAAAATATCAAAAATGATCGAGCAACAATTTTTATTTATGTTTTTTTATTTTTATTTTAAAATTAAATTCAGTGGAATTACTTCACAGGAGATACCTAAAAAGCTCCTGTTTAATTTGAAGCACCCGGTATATCAGTAGTATTGCATAGATGCCAATATTTTAATTTTTTCCGGAGTATTTTATGCCCCGCCCTTATTTTATACTACTTATTTTTTAAGAGTAGTTTATTCTTACATTATCGGAGTTATATAGTGGAGAAACTTTCTATAAATAAAGTGGTGCGAAATAAAGGCGGGGCTAAAAATACTTCGGAATGAATTAAAATGTTGGCATCTATGGTATTGTACTCTAAAATACTTATGTTAATGAAAATACTGACAAGAGATGAAACGAAGTTAAACACATTTAATTTTGTTGGAAAGTTTTATAACGTATAACATAACTGAAAATTATTTCCAGTATTTCCAATTATATCCCTTAATGCATCAAAATATAAAATTTTACTCATATAAGATATTTTATAAGCAGAAAATTTGGTAAATTATTAGCAATGCTGCGCCATTTTTTCCCATATTGGTCAAAACGTGAACTTTTTCTTAATATCAAAAATCAAAGCATACTTAGAAGACTATGTGTCCAAAATATGGTTGTAATCCAGCCAGTACACTGTTTAAAAAAACTAAAAGGGATCGATTTGTTTTGGGAATGAAAAATTTTAATTTACAGCACGACTCGTTTCAGATCTGCAACGAAACCAACTTTTTAGAAATGAAAGATTTCCAAAAGGCTTTTATATTACCATAAAAGTTGGTTTCTTTGTAGATCTGAAACGAATTGTGTTGTAAATTAAAATTCTTTGTTCCCAAAATGAATCAATCTGTCTCAGAATTTTTTCTTACACTATAGCTTTTGCATAGGAATGCCTTATATGAGTATATTCGTCTTTGGTGATGCTTTATAGATGGGTGGTGTGCCGCATTAATTCTATGCTGTATAATTTTGCAGTATCTGACATAATTATCATTTATTAAAACTCGAATAAACGACTACGTCAGAAACGCCAAAGAAAAATATTGGAAATGCATACAGCTGTTTCGGCAGCTTTAAGCATGCCGTCATCAGTGCAAAAAGGATTCTGAATCTGCAGAAGTGCTCGTATATATAGGAGAGGGGCCGAATTTAGTTCAACCAATAGATTTACGGGAAAGGTGGGGAGAGTGGCCAATAGGAATTTATTAAAGTTAGCTGTGTAAACAGTAGAAAAATTAAGAAAATGTGGACTGAATATAAAATTTCCAACAGTCAGACAAATAGGGAATAGCGAAATCACAATTTACAAGGTGATTTCGCTATTCCCTATTTGTCTGACTGTTGGAAATTTTATATTCAGTCCACATTTTCTTAATTTTTCTACTGTTTACACAGCTAACTTTAATAAATTCCTATTGGCCACTCTCCCCACCTTTCCCGTAATTCTATTGGTTGAGCTAAATTCGGCCCCTCTCCTATATATACGAGCACTTCTGTAGATTCAGAATCCTTTTTGCACTGATGACGGCACGCTTAAAGCTGCCGAAACAGCTGTATGCATTTCCGATATTTTTCTTTGGCGTTTCTGACGTAGTCGTTTATTCGAGTTTTAATATTCCAACGCCAAGTCTCCTGTTATTATAAGTATCATTTCTCGAGAAAATGTTCTTGAATGAATTCAACAAATCTCGAATTGCCTGCCGCCAGTTCATTTTCATTCAATCTAAATTTTCCACGGCTGGTTGAAAATGCTGTGAATGCACTTCGGATACACTTCGAGGGAGAGTTAAGATATCGACTAACGGTACACGTACAGTCGTCAGTAAAATTATTGAAGCACACATCAACATTTTCTTTTTTTTTTTAGTTTGGTCATTAATTTTTATCATCAACTTCCTTTTTTACAAACAGCATAAAGACTAAGATCATGCCTCGACAAATATTTACTTAATAAAATAATATTAGGCGCACATCTTTTAAATAAGAAATATTGCTTCGATAATTTTGCTACCGACTGTAGGATGATTAATCTCCTTTATGAATAATCTTGAGCATGTTATCAAAATTGAGCAGTCGAACAACGAAACATTCTCTTCTAAATCAACTAAAGATAAGCTGACCAAGTGTCTCTATTTTCTGAGGACAGCCTTTATTTTGATTTTTCTAAGTTTTAAAAAATTGTAGAAAAAAAATTATTAGTCAATAATATTTTATTTTTAGTCCTTGTTTATTAGGAATGAAAAAAAACATCCGTAATTGGATAACTGTAGCAATTTTTAACGCTTCTCTATTATAAAGGTACCTAATCTGGTCAGCCTAACTAAAGAGAGCTACAAGTAATTCTTTCTGTGAAACTGGCTTCGAAAAATCTGTAACTGCATATCTATACTTTCCAGAAGGCTCAAGAATTCCACAAACCAAACATTCGGATCGTGCAAGAATCATAATTTTTTCTATTGTTATACATTGCATGATTTAGAACAGTTTGAGTTAGCTGTGAGTAATGGAATTTCTTTTCCATTTATTCGTACATCATTTTCCTTTAGGTCGACAGTAGAGTTGAATTTCTGTGCGAAATCTAATCCCAGAATGCACCGATCAGATACGTCTGAAATATAGACTTGATCGAATGTTCTAAAACAACATTTTACTATTGCATCTATCTTGTTCGTTCTCATTCATTTTTTTTTGTTCGTAGTGCAGTCTCGTTGTAAGTTTCTCTTTCTTCTGGCTGTCATTACACGTGTTCTTAGGCATTCAAGATGGGTTTCATGGTCTCTAAATTTGTGCTTTGATCTTCAGTTTCGATTGTCTTCACAAGAAACAGATTTAGAGTCATCTTATTTCATGCTAGAGGCTAATGCGCCTTTGAGGTCTTTAGAGTCTGTCAGACGTATTCTGCGTGTCTTCATCTCTGATAGCGTCTACGAAAAATTGAGCAACTAAACTTTCTTTGACTCTGAGAGAAGAGTCAATATGGGTAAGGTTGCAAAAATCCAGTAGCTTTCACCAGGATTTTATCGGTTAATTTTCAATTCAGTCTAGGGGCCGCGGTAGCCCATTCGGTAGAGCGCTGGCCTCGTAATTGGAAGATTGCGGGTTCGGTACTCGAGCCGGTCAAAGACCGTCATGTACACCAATGGTGGCTGGTGCACGTAAACTCTGTCATGGCCGCAGTGTCCTCCATGTTCCCATCAAAAATTATACCTCTGGGAGTCACCGAAGCGGGAGAGCCATCCCTTCCGTGGAGGATCAAAATTGCGATGGCACGTCTCCGGATCACCTCTAGGGGTGAGTCTCAGACCGTCGCTAATTGCCCATCTGCGCAGCACTAGTGCGACGTAAAACCCAACCAACCAACCTCAGTTCAGTCTAGTAAAAATGCATTAAATGTCTTGAAATTCATTTTTCCGACTGAGTGAAAGTCGGAAAAATAAATTTCAATAAATATGATTTTCTTCCCAATCAGTTGATTATGTGATTTTTAAATATTGTATTTCTTTCTCCCATTGTTTAATGGTGTTTTCCTTTACCTGCGGCTTATTTCTGTCGGGCTATCTACGTGATAGACCAGATGTTTCTGCCTTAAGGTTGTCTGAGTGAGTAATGTCCACCGGTTGTCGGCCTGAATAGCTCAATTGGTAGAGCCTTGACCTTGTAAGTCAAAGATCTGGGGTTCAACTTCCGGTCCAGGCATTATTTTCACTCAGTCGGAAAAATAAATTTCAATAAATATGATTTTCTTCCCAATCAGTTGATTGTGTGATTTTAATATATTGCATTAAATGTCTGTTTCCAGATCGGCTTTCCGGGGCCTTCGCTTAAGTAGTCACATTAGTTAATTTATCTCATGGGATGCCTTAGAGAATTTTCGCTGCAGGGCCTCTAAAAGTGGCAACCTGTTGGCTTGCCTTTTCCATATCTGCCCATCTATTCATGGAACTTACGATATCAAAATGATTTTTTAAAAATAGCATAGAAAATCTGTCCATCAAATGGTAAAAGCTTCACGCTTGGTCTAAGAGACATTGAGTCGTTGCGTCCTTCGTATGGTGCTTAGTCACAACGCTAAATCAGGAATTTTCTTCTTAGGAATTTGGATTTTGGCGTCAACTTTCAGTATTTTTTCAAGACATCTTCTCTAAAATCTCTATTTCAATCATCTTTCCAACATTAGCTTTCACATGCCTCACCAGTGGCTTAGTTGTTCTGTTCTCAAAGCTGGTAGACAGGAAGTGTGGGATTTTATCTCTGATCACACTTGTCGACCTAGCCGTTTTGAAAGCCGTTTTGAATTTTTCCGTGGTTTTCGCGGAAATTCACATAAATATGGGTTAGAACCCATTAGAAAACCCCCCACGAAGGGCATAACACCCAGGCCTAGGAGCCCCGTGTAAGTCAACTGGCCTTAACACCAATGCCTATGGTCTGATTACTGAAAAGGCTCTGAAAAGGCTCAGAAAGCACAAGCTTTCCCTCTAAAATTTAATACGGGCTTTAAAATGACAGGAAACAGGTATTTGGGTCTCAGATTTCTAATTTAAAACCACTCACTAGAATTCACTAAGACCATTCTTTTCTCCATATAAAGTAAGAAAACGTACACACATTTTGGGGGAAATTATATTGGTATTTAATCCCAAAAATTTGATTGTTCTGAACCAATGAGCTGTTAACCAAACATATATTATCTTTGTCGTGGTTAGAAATTATTCAGATGTCAGTTACGGACCTATAATTCTCGAGGCCCGTAGTAAAGTCTCACTGGGGCCCCCTACACTCAACTATGAGGTCCCCTTGTACTTCTTCACTTAAGCTTATAACCATAAAATGACACTGAAATAAGTTTAAAACTACCCTACCGACGTGGAGGCCAGGAAGTTGGCCTCGCTTGCCCTGCCTTAGTCAGGTTTTGCATAAATGGGCTCTTTTCGTTTTTAGGTTGTCGATATACGGTCACCTTTTTGTACATAATAGCTTTTTAAACCATCACCTATAGCTTAAAGTGGAATTGTCGCGAATATTTCGGGTCAAAATAATGGCACAACATTTTTACCAGATGCATAGACTTAGAATTTAAGTTTCTTTGGAGGCCCCTTTAAGACCAGAGGCCCGGAACGGCCCGGAACGGCCCGCTACTCTCCTCGTCGGTATGCCACTCAAATGTATGAATGCAAAATAACTATAAACATAGCCACCGACTTTTGGTCTACAACTTTTTTTATGTTTTCATGACAATATATAGCAGGTCAATTTCAATGTGAATTATGCTAAGATACGCATAAGAATTGGTGACATTGATAAGTTTGCTTCTTTGTGTGTAGGAATTAGAAAACTTTCCCGAGATGAAAAGGGACCCATAAATGGTACTGAGCTTCCCCTATCTTCAGAGTTTAATTAGGCTCTGTCAACACCAACATAAGTAACTTTCACAAATTCAATCTTCTCTTCAAAATCGAAGAGTTTAGTGAATTTTCATGCCATGTGACAATTTAATAAATTTGAAAAAAAATCAACAGTAAAGAGGTAGAGGGATAGCTAAAAACCATGTATATAACAATTTCCTGTGTTGATAACTGCGTTATTAGAAGACTTTGATGCACAAAAAATGTTTGATATTTAAAAGAGATCATAATAAGTTCTTCCACCCCAAAATCTCTCTTTTTTTTTTTTTTTTTTTTTTTCAAAAATGTCAATTAACATATTCATCTACTCAGCTCTTCATTCGTCCGCGATTGCTTGCATCAGCTCCTGAATATTTTTTATTTAGGCTCTCATATTTTTCTTTCAGCTCGTTCTTTCCGACTCTTATCTCATCTTGTTTGGCTCTCATCTTATATTATGCGGCTTTCAACTCTTTTAACTGGGCAGCTAAAGCTTTGACGACTGAGTTTCTACTTATCTTCCGCTTGCTTCTAGTTACATGCATTCAGTCGAACTGCCCCTCGTTCAAACGCCATATATTACAAAAATGTCAACATTCTTACGTGAAGAAAGTAGTACATAAAAAAACAACGGGCATTTTCCAGTGGACGGATGCGCATTATACACTTTTACCTTCAAAGCAGTCGCATAAAATTGTTACACGTACTACAAAAGTCAATAATCAACTAATATTTTTGAAGCTCAAAAAGTCCAATAAAACTGTCACTCGTACGTCGTGCCACAAAAACCAAGTAAACAGCATTGGCTGCACCGCAGAGCAGGAATTTTGCTCATTCAGAAGGAATAGCAAGCAGCTTAAAGCACAGTCTTAAAGCACAGAGACTTATCGGTCAGAAAAAATGTCTGAACACAGCTGAACTCTTCAAAAGTGATTCTTCTATTGTATGAACTCGGTCGTAATCTTTCGAACTTTCGACTTAGTTTTGCGCCAGAAATCAATGGATCATTTTGGAAAATTCCAGAGCTCGTCTCCTGCTGAAGATAATTTTCAAAATTTGGAAACCGTAAATCTACTATTTTTCAAGAATTTCGGTCTCCAAGTCACCAAATTAATCTCCAAGCTTCTCATCAAAGCCGACTTCCTTAGATATCAATGGAGCGGCTTTATTTCCTCTTGCCCATAAAATTATTTTTTTCTGCAGTGGCAGTTTAATTGGAGGAAAAAGGTTTTAATTCTTTACGACAATATAAAACAATTATGGTTATCAGCTTGCAATCGATTACATATTTTGTTGTTTGTAATAAATAAATATTTTTTGCACGTTGCTATGTAATTTCTGAAATTGATAAAAAAGATGATCGCATGGCGCTGAAACAATGCACAATTGTAAGTGAACATTCTTGTCTACTAATCAAACAAGTAGGCACTTCATTTATTTTGTAAATGTACCGCTAAATAAACTACGTTTTTTCAACCTATGCCCTTCCCCTTTCAAATAAAACCAATAAAAACACTTATTTTTATTTCAAATTACACTTATAATAAATGAGAAATTAAGAGAAAATTTGCAATAATATTTAAAAGTTTCTTTTAACTTAATCACCCTCTAGGGATTTTTTGTCGCAAAATGCGATAAATTAATTTTGCAATTAATAACAGGAGACTTGGCGTTGAAATTTTAAAACCCGAATAAACTACTACGTCAGAAGCGCCAAAGAAAAATATTTAAGATGCATACAGTTGTTTCGGTAGCCTTAAGCGTACCGTCTTCAGTGCAAAAAGCACTTCTTTTTTTTGCACTGAAGACGGTACGCTTAAGGCTACCGAAACAGCTGTATGCATCTCAAATATTTTTCTTTGGCGCTTCTGACGTAGTAGTTTATTCGGGCTTTAATTTTGCAATTATCTTGATTCGCACTTTAAAACATATATTGCTATAAGCATGGTGCAAGTAGTATTGCAGCACTAGGTGTTCAGAAAAGCATAGGCTTCAATGGTACTATCTTTATTATTGCATTTTTGATATGCAAAAACACACAAAAATTTTTATACTCTTTGATATGTTATTGTATTGCTGCAGGAGCCCATTCCAAGTTCAGCCTCGCAAAACGTAAATAAATACAAGTCTTACGTATCGAGCTAATGATACAAGTTATTAAGTTTAGGTTGGATAATTATTCGGTAGCTACTAAAGCACTAAGTTAAATTCTCTTTTTGTGTGTGTGTGTGTGTGTGTGTGTGTGTGTGTGTGTGTGTGCGCGCGCGCGCGCGTAAGAGATAAAACTGAAGGAATGCTTTTTTAATGCGTAGCTGCAAATTATTTGTTATATTTATTTTTCTCTAACAACTCAATTAAGTAATTAAAAATTATTTAATACACGTAGTATACCGGGTGAAGCAAGTAGTGTTCTCTATAACATTTTCAATTCGAAATATGCTATACTGAATCTGAAGAACGTACATCAATTTAAAAGCCACCCTCAAACTATTTATGAATATTAGAGCATGGAAAAACAAATAAATCGAAACCAAACACTAAAGTGTTAAAAAATGCATCAATCAATATTCACACGTCCTTCAACAGGATTCAGATTAAATACTGTTATTACTGTTATTATAAACTATCAAACATGCCTTTTAAAAACAATACTAATTTAAAAAAAAAAATTAAATGGTCACAAGCAGCTGTCCACTGATTATAAATATAGAGAGATCATTTGAAGTGTTAATGTAATTACAGTTTTCTTATATTTTAGGCACTCCTTTTTAGGCGCGGCGACAATTTTTAACATTCTCATTATGCAATAAGTTCAGCGAATTCATTTAGAAATTTGGAATTTTTTTTAAATTCTCAGATAAAGGGCAATGTTTTCTGAAATAAATGTAACAGGAATATAGGAAAAAATTAAATTTTGTTATATGTATGTATTCTTTTATACAAAGAAGGCCATATCTAACAGCTACACCTCCTTGGTTTAAGAGATAATCGCTATAACATCTATATTGAATCTATATCATCTATATTGAATCTTATTTCACAAAGATTTTTAGTGAGGATTCTCTCTCAGAAAACTATTAGTTCAAGTGTTTCGAGATACATAGCAAAAACATGTCCTAAAAGAGTACAAAGGCATTCAAGAAAATGGCATTTATGGTAAAAATGAAAAAAAAAAAAAAAAAAAAAAAACAGTATGATTTTTTTTTTTTAATTATGTTGGAATATTCATTTGGACTACATAAACAGATAATAAATTCTTTCTTGTTTGATAGTGTGCTTTTCAGAAGGTGGTGGTTTTATCTGTTTATTTTCTTAGGTATCATTGAGACAAACATTTGGACACCCATTATAAGAATTTTTGAATATAGTATTACGATCAAAAATCGATCGATCAAAGAAATGCTAAAAATGCTAAATGCTTACGATCAAAGAAAATGCTAAAATTATGATTAAATTATTACATAATTTTAGAATTTTCTTTTTCAAATGTTTATTTATTTTTCTTTCTAAAATTAGTTTCACCATAAGAATTTTCATAAAGTTTTCTAACAAATTCAAAAACACATCAACAAAGTCGTTCCAAAATAAATGTAAATTTTGTCATTTTGTGTTAAAATCAGTCAGTATTCAATCGAGAATAGTGCTTTTATGGTATAAATATTATTACATAAATATTATTACATCATAAATTATTATTATTGTTAAGTCATTTAGGAAGAGATTCGGTAATCACCACAAAATAAACCAACGGCAATTACAATAAACGCATGGGAAATTCAAGTCGACTGGAAAGCGTGTTGGATTATGTGTAAATAAGTAAAATACTCATATGTATATCACGAACAATAGAAAAGTCTACAAAGTGAGAGAAATTTGCAAAATAATGATATTAACTTCAGTGAGAGAACTTTGCAACGTGATGGCTTAAACTTCAGTAAGAGAAAATGCAAGTAACCTGTGCATAACTAAAAGCACAATTTATCCAATTTTAACACTAGCATTACGGTGTTTTCCGTATACCTTCAACTACGAACAGCGGTCATGAAAAAGCAAACTTTTTGCTCATATTATGGAAAGTTAATGATTACAATTATGCAGTTTGCTCGTTCAATAAGCAAACGAAATTAAAAAAGCGATATTTCCTGTTAACAGACTAAAAAAGTATATGGTGATAAGTAAATGTACACAAAGTACCATTCAACATTATTTATAGCTGAAATTTCAAAAATCTTTCTATATGGTTTTATACTTCTATTAATTTAATAATTTACCTCACAAAAATATTCATTATATGACATAAATTTATTAAAAAGTAAATAAATTTATTACATCATTGAGTTTTATATTGTACACACACTATACATTTCTGAATTTTACCAGTGCATTTTCCCAAAACGTATCTTCTACAATCTGCTTCTTTCTATCATAGAAAAAGTCAAGAAATGACAAAATTATAAATAGCGAAATAAATATGTTGCGTACAACTAAATTTGGTTTCCTGTGAAAATGACCGCTGCCGTAATTCTAGTGTTAAAAGACTATATTACTATATTTCTTTTTAACATACACGTTAATCAATGCACAAACATCATACTGATAAAATATTTCAAATTTCAAATTTAATAATTAATATGCTTGAAAATGGATAAACTGATTTAAAACGAATACAGTAACGGGACAAGTTTTCACTTTTAGTGTACTAATAATTCTGGCATCCAAGTTCTTGGACGGACCCGCCACACAGTGTCTTAAACAATCCCTGAACAGAATAATTGGTTTAGAAACGCAGAAATTAGAACAGAAATTCGAACTTATTCATCAGATCTGAACCATTGCGATTTCTTTTATTGAGACATTTGAAAAACAAAGTCTATCGCACACGGCACTTATATTAGGCGAGACGTAGCAAAACCTCGACGGTAGCTTCAGCGCCCCATCCCGAGCTTCGGTGACTTTTACTAGTCAATTTGACCTTATATTGCTTCCAGTGTTAGCCTTTTATTTTATTTATTATTATTATTATTATTATTATTATTATTATTTATTTATTTATTTATTCCACATACTTGTGATTGTGAGTTTTTTCTCGTTTTCATCTTGTGCTTTTTTTTTCTACGGATTTTCTACTCTTTTTCCCGTTTTTCTGTAGATTTATAGCCTTTCCCCCCCCCCTCCCCCGTTTTCTACATTCTAAAGTGCAGTGGCCCAATCCTTTCCCGAGCTTTGATAACTTTTTCTACTCAATTTTGACCTTATATTTCTTGTGTTATCCTCCCCCCTTTTTTTTCCCACACGCTTGTAATTTTGAGTTGTTTTTTTTTTTTTTTTTTTTTTTTTTTTTTCGTTTTCATCCGATGCTTTTTTCTATGAATTTTTTACTATTCTTACTCGTTTATTACTTTCTAAAGCGCGTTTTTTCTATGGATTTTTAGCCTTTTCCTCCCAATTTGTACATTCTAAAGTGTGGTGAACCTTCATTAGAGAACTTAAAAATAGCAATTTGACGTGAAATAATCACAACGTCACCCAATATATCAGATAAATCAATTAAGAAATTTGAATGCAGACTTTGTCATGTAATTTCTCCGAAAGAAAATGATTATTAGAATCTTTCGACGTGAATTTTTAAAGAAAAATAGCTTTTAATTTATATTTGTTTCTTCTTATCATTCTCAATTCGTGATTTCTTATATGATAATACCGAGTCAATACCGCGACGTGAAATTTTTCCAGGCACTTGCAGAGGTTATGTATTAAATATATTAATAATTTCATGAAAATTCCGTTGTTAAAAAAAGTAGTTCACTTATTAGACTATAGTGTTGCCCTTTGAGAACTCTTCTCCCATATACTGTATGAGCGTATCAAAATTCTCATCGCGATTTTAGCAATCAGAATCTGTTGAAATCTCAAGCTGCGTACTCAATGGGATACCCTGTAAAATATTAGCGTATTCAAAATACCCAGTTTTAACGTCGCAAAACGTTATTTGATATACATGTTTATACCTTTTATTTACGTTTTATTTATGATTATGAAATACTTTATTACCTGGGTGTTAGAGAGCTAATATTTTTTATAATTTCTGAGTCTGCAAATGAACAAAAGTAGAAAGCATATAAAAACAATCGAATTAAACACAGGAGGATATAAAAAAAAGCATGTACAATTTTCCACAAATATGGAAAGAAATCTGCAAAGACGTTGTGGCTGCTTTGATGGTCAAATAAAGAAATGAAAATTCATTTCTCAATCAGGCATCTACGAACGTTGGGGCAAAGAAGTCTATCCTGCTGCGTACAATCGGTAACAAAAGTGTCCGAACACTAGCAAAAATTCCTATGTAAAAAAGTACACTTCATACGGTTTTGTTAAATAAATCCTTGTCAAACCCTGTTCTTAGTCAGTCTAAGAACATGATTCGATATGTAAAAAAAGTACACTTCATACGGTTTTGTTAAATAAATCCTTGTCGAACCCTGTTCTTAGTCAGTCTAAGAACATGATTCGGTAAAGATTTATTTAACAAAACCGTATGAATTGTACTTTTTTTACATAGGAATTTTTGCTCGTGTTCGGACACTTTTGTTACCGACTGTACACCACTTGCAGAGGGTGTCAAAATCAAAAACCCTCTTCAAACGATCTTCAGTTTTATTCTATATATTATATTACTATATCAGGGATGGAACACGGGCGCAGAATTCATACCACTACCAATGTAAAAAAAAATTCTACTACTTAAATCAACGATATTATAGGTAGAGAAATTTCTTAAACAGATTCCGGTATGAATTCTGCGCCCGTGTTCCATCCCTGCTATATGGTTTTCGGGAGGGAAGGCGCCAAAAAGGTATCGTGCCCCGGGCGAATGTTATGCTCGTAAATCACTGCTATTTACATATAAAGTTCTGCTTCAAAGTTTCACATGTTGTTCTATAGCATAAAGTTTCTATTTCAAGACCTTTTTATGTCTCCTTAATTTTTATAAAGAAAATTAAAAAAAAAATACGTATATTCTTCTTTGTATCACAAATTGAAAATTCTTTTTTATTTTTTAAGGAATATTTTTTAAAACGGCCTAACTTATTTGTATTAAAAAGAAAACATGCTTAAGAAGCCATTTAAAAGGTACTTGGTATTTATATATTTTTAACCATTGTGTAATAAATAGAATGCTTTACTCTTAATAATTTTTTTTTTCCCTCATCAAACAATCCTACTAAAACGCAATTAGAAGGTTTTAGAAGAATGTTTTATTAAAATTCCATTGTCAGGCAATCTTGTAACGTTTACTGAGAAATTTATCACTTTTGTCAGTAATGAATTCAAGAATAAAGTTTGTTGACTATAAAAGAATAAGGAAAAAGAACAAGTTATTGGGCAATCTGGGCGGGTGCGCTTCTTATTAGGTTGGTGAAAGGAAAAGTGTCCTTCTAAGAAATTCATTGTTCTTCGTCACAGTGACCTCCGGCCTTGGCAGCCGGACTTCAAAAGCTCAGCTTTTACTTTCTTCAGTTGTCTTCAAGATGGCAGTGATGATTTTACTTCTAATAATCTTGCTTGGGGCAGGTATTAAGGCTCAACAATTAGATAGAGAACGGGAAGTAGTATCTAGTCAACAGATCGATTCAGGTGAGTTTTACTGTGCATTTCATTCATTTATTTATTATTTACACTAGCATGTTACTATAAAATCTTGTAGTGGTCAGGTCAGGTCTCAAAATAACAATGAAGTTTCCTTTCCATAAAATATAACATATATTTGCGATAATAAGCATGTGTAGAAGTATATATAATTTATTGAAAATAAGTACGTGTAGAAATATATTTAACTTATTGTTAATAAATTAAAATATCTTTATTATTGTCATAAGCTATCTTTTCAGCCAGTAAATATTACCACCATTTAAAGCTGAAAAATGAAAAGAAAAAAAGTAATGCAGTAGCACAATTATTGCGTAAAGTTATACCATAATTACAAGAGTGAAACTTTTCATTAACTACCTCTGAAGTCAGGGATTTAAAATTTTGCTGTATCGAAATTTCAAGTTAAATTATTTTGTTTTTATGGAAAGTTCTCATTTTCAATGTTAAGTTTGCCTTTTACTGTATTAAGAAGCCTCCCACTATCACTTATTATTGGTATAAATAAATAATTTTATAAATAGCCATATAATGCAACATAAATAAGTGTCTCCCCGCCATTCATTCTGCATAAAAGTAACAGTTTTCAGGTGGTTTGCATGTTAAGTAGTTTTACCCCTGTCATTATTCACAGAATTAAAAAAATAAAAAATAAATAAATAAATAAGAATAAAACTGTATTATGTATGTTTCCAAAGAAAAATATTTAGAATGTTCTTATATTCTTCCTTACTTTTTGCTTCGCTCCTTCTTTTTTTTTTTCTTTTTCATCAATACACACGCAAAAACTTTAAAAGACATATAAGAGTTAAAATTCAAAAATAAAAAAATGTCCAGTTATTTTCTACATTAGCCATTTTTTTTTTTTTAATGTATTATTATACATTTTTTAAACTATAAAAACATATTTTAATTAGAATATCAACTATTTCCGGTATGTTATTTGCATGATGCAAAAATTTTATGTAATTTGCCAGTATACGTTGAAATTAACGGAAAAAATTGTGCTTTAGTAAAGCAATTTTATAAAGTTTCCTGTAAACGGAAATTGATATTTACTTATTTAATATAAAAAGAATTTTTTTTTTTTTTTTTTTTTTTTTTGAGTTCTTTTGTAGGAAAATAATAATTCAATTCAGAAAATAATTTCACCTATAAATTGCTATATATTTTAAATTTATTAATGAACTCAAGACTTATCTATAACAGAATTTTTTTTTACGTTCATTTGCTAGGTCTGTAATGTCTGTATTCTGCTTACATATCTTAATAAAAGTTCTGGTTTTTCCACCTGATAAACTAAATCACTAAGTATTTATTCTCGAAACTACACTTATTTTCTTTTCCTGTAATCAAAAAAATTAAAATTAAATTAAAATTAAATTAAATTAAATAAATAAATAAATAAAATAGTTTTTTTTCCTCATTAGCTGTCATTTGCAAAGTTAATCATGAGGCATATATAAATTCTACATTGCTTTCATCAGTAATTAATACTAAAAAATTAATATATATATATATATGTATATGTTACAAAATTGCGATAATCTATAATTGATATTTTGTATAAAAGTATTAAAGGAATTCATTTTTCGGCTTAAGCATTTGTGGTTTGTATAAGAAATTTTTATATTTAAATAATATGATGGAAAGTTCATAAAAATGTTTTCAACGTAATAAAAAATAATAACTCGTTAAAAATTTATGAATAATAACATATTAAAATTTCTTTTGGCTCAACATCAAAAAGTCTTTATCATTCAACAACAAAATTTTTATTTTATTTATTTTGTGTTAGAGCTTAAACTAGAAAATATGTAATAAACTGGAACACGAATTGGAGTAATTTATCACCTATGCCCAATGCGTAAGAAAGGATGCGTGAAATGCGTGTAAAGAAGGAGGAAAAAGTGTTTAAGAGAGTTTTGAAAGTGTTAATTCAAAAGCGTTTTAAAATTATTACTACAGAGTTCGTACGGGCCTTATTTTTTCCCTGAGTCTCACACCAGTATTCTTAAGCAATAAAATTCACCTTAATCGTATAGACTTATTTTATAACTAAAATCGTTCTACAAAATTTCTGGTATAAGACTCAGAGAAAAAATAAGGCCCGTACGAACCTTGTACTATATATTAGGGCTATACGTACTAGGGAACTACTCGAAGTACATTTCAAGTTGTGTCATGTGTTTTGCATACTACGCTAAATTTAAGTACAGTGGTAAAAACTCTTTATTTTTATTTATCTATTTAGTTAGTTAGTTAGTTTTCTTTAGAAGGTTTTTTACGAATAAAAATAATAATAATGATAATAATAGAGAAAAATTTTTGAATAAATGCTTAATTCGGCGACTCGTGTAAGTTCCAGTCTCCGAACGTCAATAGTTTAAAAAAAAAAAAAAAAAAGTACTTGTTTTTAACACCACTATACCGCTGGGTTATTTGCCCAAATGACCTTGAATAGGTCGGTCTGGCTGTCTCTGATAATTGACTGTGAAATTCGAAAATGCGAATAATATCAATGTGAAAAGAATCCCTAATTAATTTTTTACGCTAACAACTTTTCTCAGTTTAGTGCTTAAATGCCAAAAATAACTCGCGAGAATTAAATTAATGCATACGACCTTATAAATATTATGAATGTTAGCAAATAGCATTTTCTCAAAAAAAAAAAAGAATAAATAAATAAATAAACATATATGCATTTTATCTTTTTACAGAAAAATAATAAATGTTATTAGAATTGTTTCTTTCCCTCTCTGTTATTATTATTATTAGTGTAAGATTTATTTATTTATTTATTTATTTTTAAATAACTGAATGTAGCCCACCTTTAATTGTCTCCTGTGCCTTTGCATAAAATTGCATGAGTAATAGCAATAAATTTAATGCATCACATTATATTCCCCATACACTTTCTGTTATTACAAACAATAGATGTTCTGTTGTTGAAATTAGAAAGAAAAAAATAATTTGGTATTTCATAAAATAAATAAATTAAAAACACAAATTAGGATACCGCCATACAATTTTTTCATTAATTGCTTTCGCGGAAAACGGAAAGAATAATTACTACGTCTTACATGAAGGATGAATATGACTTATAATGAAGGAATACAGTCTAATTAAACGTTATTTCGAAAAATAAAAAGAAAGAATCACGATGAAGGTGGGAGTGGTGGGATGAAATATAAATATGTGTGAGCTTTACGCAATAATATATTTTGGAAAAATATTTCTGTAATTAGCTTTTGAATATTTTTTTAATTTAATGTCTAATGATATAGACATCTTTGATGCATGCATTTTAAATACTTATTATTCATTAAATAAAGCGAATAAGTGAATGGATTTTACATCGCACAAGTGCTACACTATAGGCAATTAGCGACGGGTCTGGGATTCACCTCTAAGGGTGGTCAGACATTAAATTAAAAAAAAAAAGTTTTTATTTCTACAAGCGCATAAAATAGACAGATTTGCGATACGGGAAAACATATATAAAATTAAGTTTGGAATGCCAAAATAAACTGTAAAAAATTTCTGTAAATTTGTTGAAATGTTTATCAGGAACCTCTGTAAATTTACAATAGTTCTTAGTTGAAAATAAATGATCTCGATTCTCAATCTTTAATCTGTATTTTTAACTATTTTTATAAATTAATTTCGCAGTAAAAATTAAAAATTAATTTTTTTACATTAGAAAAAGCATTTTAAACTACAAATATACTATCGACAATAATTAATTAAATTAATATTAGTCATTATAATGCATTGATAAAATAGATTTTTTAACATCTCCGTTTAATTTTCTCGGTAATTTTACATAAGACTTAAGATAAATGATTACCAGCAGTTTTCTATTGAAATTTTTAACAAAGCACACAGCTCTTTTTACATTAAACTAAAATATTTCACCAGGAAAAAAAAAAAAAAAAAACTAATAAAATTAACAAATAAATAGATAAAACAGAAAAAATTAGCAAAAATTAATGTACGGGGAGAAAAAAAAACAATAAATAAAAAATATATTATTCAAAAAGTACTGACTGTGGTTTTCCCTGAAATGTGCAGAACAGCATGGGATTTTGTTTTTAGAAATAATATACATACTACATTAAAAATAATAATAATAAATAAATAAATAAATAAAAATACATTTTTCACCAACATATCGCGCTCTATTCGCAGTATGCTCTCCCATTTTAAACCGATTTGCCGAATCAAATGACGCCATATTGTGAATACTGAAGCTTTTTGGGGGGAATTTCCAATGCAAAACGTCTGATAGTCAGTCTAAAGAATAAAGGCCGTCACGTTGATCATTTACAGTCCTACTTACATTGCTGAATGTATAGAGCCACGGTAAAAAGTAATTTTACAGTTAAAGCGACCCTGATAAAGAAAATTTAAACTAATTTGCTAATAAATCTTTTGTTATCTAAAAAAAATCAAATGCCTTTTTTCGCATTTTAGTGAAAACCGCATAAAGCTACAGTCAATACTTTTTGAATAATGTATTCTTATTATTTTTTACTTTTTGCTTATTATTTTTCTTTATTATTATTATTTTTATTTCTTTATTTCTTTATTTATTTCTTCATTTATTTTTTCTGTAAGTCTTGGATCACCCAGTACTTTGTTCCAAATGTTTACCACTCTCATCTGCTTTCAATTTCGCAGAGAAAAAAAGATACTTTTTACAAATCCTTGAGAAATGAAATCTAAATTTGTTTTGTCGGTTTCTGCTTTCCTCATTAAGTTTCTAAGCGTCATTTGTTCATCATAGTATAGGAAAAAGGTGAATGCTTCAGCGTCCTGATTGGAAGAAGAGGTTTATTTTCAACCTATACAAGAGTTCTTGCATGTACTTTATTACATTTTTTGAGCTCCGGGAGAATTCTTCCTTTTACCAGTGAATTATTTAAAGCACAGATATTTACAGTTTTTTATAAGAAAAAAAATATTTGATTGTTGGATAATCTTTTAAGCAGAAAATGAGCTGTCTCAAAAATTGCCCATACAAAAACGTTTTTATTCTTTTGAAATAGCAAAATACATTTATATTTCAGTCATCTATTTCTAATATAATGATGCACTGGGAAAAGGGTTTTAAAAATTAAAACCACTCTCGGTAAAAAAAAAAAAAAAAAAAAAAAGTAAGCTTTCATTTTGCAATAAACATATGAACATGCAAAAGGTAACGTAAATACGTAAATAGAAATATGCATATATGCAACGAAATACTGGTATTGAATGGTCGTGAAAAACTTTATGCCCGAATACCATAAATTCCAAAGTAAGCAACAACTAACTGGTCAGCTAGAAGTGATTAAATGCACTTTCATGTTGTACTCGTAACTTGTGCCTACTTTTTTCGCTTGAAAAATTTTCGCACTTAGCTTAGCTATTTTGACCCAAAACTATTAGTGCGACGTTTGTAATTGATACTATTTCTTTCTTTCTTTTTTTTTTTTTTTTTTTTTTCAATCAAACGTATACATGACCAACAATAATTTAGCATATTTAAAACGCGTGCTATCACGATCTACTTCCATTTTCGAACTGAAGGAAAAATATTTTTTACGAAGACGAGTAAAAGCAGTGTACTAAATTAATTTTGGCTATTTATGCTTTCTTCGTGTAAGTTTTTACGCGTTACTCGTATTATTGAAAAAGACTTTTCAGTTTTTCAATGACTTGTTGGGGAAGTAAGAAGGGAAAATTACTTTTATTCATACACAAGTGCTTTTCCATCTACTTTATTACTTTTTTACTTACTTCTTTTGTGATCGAAATTGAATTCTTTCTTAATCCATAAGATAAATAAAGAAATTTTGATAGATAAATAATACATGGAGGGCAACTTTTTTACACCATTTTATTACTCAAAATTTCTCTAAGAAAAAATGTTTTATTCCTTTGAAAGTGCAAAATGCAGTAGACTCCCGTACAACAAGGGGGAAGGGTTACCAAATAAAAACTGCAGTTTTATTATTTAACACCACTAAATTTTTAGAACATCAATCCATTGATTCAAAAAACAAAAATAAAGAAAAAATAGTTAAAATTTTAGTCGATAGAGGGCGAATGCGTAACGAAAAATTTGCAAATCAGAGTCCTATAAATTGCACGGTTTTACGATTAACACAGCTTATTTATGCATACATGAGGTTTTAATTGCGATGCTAACTTGGTGGATAAAGCGTTATTGGTGAAAATGTTTTCCCTCAGGTAAAAACCTCCGACTAAAGCTGCAGTTAGTTGTGTTGTAACTCATTTACAAACTCTAATTTATGGTGATGGCGGACACATAGAATAGAATTCATATGTCTGCAAATACTTGCATGCAAATAAATGTAATTTTTCACGGAAATGTGCGTTTTGCACACGTAGAGCCTTCTACCGACGAAAAATTTAACTGTTATCTTTTTCTCCCCCCCCCCAAAAAAAACTAGTTGGCATAGGTGGACTCTGCTCAGTTCCCAATCATATTTATGTTCTCAGAAATTTCTAGTGCGAGACATATTACTAGTGGATCTGCAGATCAGGAGCCTCAACGTCCTATTTGCATCAGACATTATTCAATAGGTCATTTTTATTTATTCCTTATTATATAATAGTATATATTGATTCGATCGACTTATTACCAAAATCAAATACATTCCTGAGGGGGGCGGGAGCCCCCCTCAACCCCCCGTTGTATCTCTCTTTGTATACCTATTTGTATATGATATAAAGTGTTACGAAATTGTAAATAATTGCATTTATTTTTGTATAAATTCTTTCAAAGAGGTTTAGTAAGTTGATAAAATGCTATTTTTGTGCCTTTATAGTCGTTTTAGCGTTAAAATAGCCAAATTTTCCTTTAAAAACGCATTAAAAAGCTCCTATAAGGGAAGAAATAAATTTGGCGCCAAATTTGGCGACTATTTCCCTCCTTGGCGATTTTTTTTGGCGATCTTGGCGAGAAAATCCTTATTAGGGATATACCAAATATGGAAGCTCTAATCTCATTGGCTGATGTGATACGAGAATTTTCCAGAACAGTCTGTTTTCGATAGAAAAGTATAAAAGGAGCATTATTTTCGCCAAGCGGTCAGTCTCAGATCTATATCAGTTTCGTCAAATGCTTGTTCAATGGGCTCATGAATATGTGTACCAAATTGCAAGTCAATAGCGTTATTTTGGGGGCCGCTATCGCGGTACATACAAATTCTTCCCATAGGCCATAATGGTAAAAAAAAAACTTTGGCGTGTCCCTGTACACGAACTTACAAATGGAATGCACACCGAAAACTATACAGCTAATTTCGTGGGCATCATGAACATGTGTACAAAATTTCAAGTCAATAGCGTGTTTTTTGTGGCCGCTATCGCATGACAGACAGACAGACAGACGGAATCCAAAATCCTTCTGAGTCTCAACAGAGGGCCTCCATTCACATTTCGGCAAAAATTGGAAGTCAATAGCTTGATTTTTGCGGTGGCTATCGCGGTACCTACAGATTCTTCCCATAGGCCCTAATCATAAAAAATCTTTAGCGTGTCCCTGTACACGAACTACAAATGGAATACACACCTAAAACTATACAGCTGATTCCGTTGGGCTCATGAACACGTGTACCAAATTGCAAGTCAATAGCGTGATTTTTGTGGCCGCTATCGCGGTACATACAAATTCCTCCCATAGGCCGTAATGATAAGAAAAACTTTGGCGTGTCCCTGTACACAAATTACAAATGGAATACACACCCAAAACTATACAGCAGATTTCGCGGGGCACATGAACACGTGTACCAAATTGCAAGTCAATAGCGTGATTTTTGTGGCCGCTATCGTGATACATATAAATTTCTCCCATAGGCCGTAATGATAAGAAAAACTTTGGCGTGTCCCTGTATACGAACTACAAATGGAATACATACCAAAACCTATACAGCTGATTTCGTGGGGCTCATGAACATGTGTACCAAATTTCAAGTAAATAGCGCTTTTTTGGCGGCCGCTATCGCGCGACAGACAGACAGACAGACACAGCCCAAAACCGTTTTGAGTCTCAACAGAGGGCCTCCACTGACGTTTCGGCAATAATGTTAAAAGAAATCAATTTGACCAAAGCTTCATACAGTGACAGAATGAAATCCCCGCCTAATAGGCTATCCACCGTTCATTTCGATATATTTATCTTATTCTAATCTATTAATTTATTTTATCAGGGTCAATTTCGTTGTTTAGTTTTCATGCTACTATTTCCAATGCAATAATCCTCAAACTCATATTTATATGAAAAATTTGCAATTTCGCTATGTTGATAAAATCGTAAATTACGAATAATTTACGAAATTTTCCTATTAGAATATTTGTATTCAATCATGTTCAAACAAATATCATAAACGTAATTTTGAAGTTGTCTAACGTATTTAGGATCCTCAAAATGGAAGTTTATGCTCAATTTTGCTTTATTCTGACATGTTAAATAAATCGTAAATTCCAAATAGCTTACGAATTTTTTAAATTGGAAAAATCATAGTCTATGATATCCATGCCAGTATCCTAAATATTATTTCGAAAGTGGTTTGACATCTTTATGATGAAAATATCCCTCAAGATTGACGTTTATGTGAAATTTTGCTCTTATTCAGCCATGTTAAGAAATTCGTAAATTTCCAATAACTTACGAAATCTTTATATTGGAAAATTCATAGTCATTAATATTCATGCCAGTGTCCTAAATAATGTTTCAAAAGTAGTCTGACATCTTTACGATGAAAATATCTCTCAAAATTGACGTTTATGTGAAATTTTCCCCTATACTGCCATATTAAGAAATTCGTAAATTTCCAGTAACTTGCGAAATTTTCAAAGTAGCATATTTATAGTTACTGATGTTCATTCCGGCATCAAAACTGATATTTTAAAACTGGTCTGACATTTTTACAATAAAAAGTTTTCATTTAATGCACGTTTAAGTGATTTTTTGTCCTATTCTCCCATGTTAAGAAAATCGTAAATTTCGAATAACTTACGAAGTTTTTAAAATCGAATGTTGCAAATGAATAGGGTTCTTGCCAGTGTCGAAAGTAATATTTTAAAACTGATCTGACCTCTCTGCGACAATTTGTTCTTGAGATATCGTGTACACAGACTAACAAACTAACGGACTGACCCACTAACACACTAACAGACTAACAGACTAACAGACTAACAGACACCCTACAGACAGACACCATAGAAATTTTGTCATTTTCGGATTCCTCACACCTGAAAACGTGTAGAAAAGTCAAAAAACCGAGGTCGAAATTTTTCACGATTACCTAAGTTCCCCATACCTATAGTATGATGGGGAACTAAAAAAAAGTCCCTCTCCACGATAGAGTGACCATATTTTTTTCATTGAATTTGAGGACAAATGTGGTGGTGTCCTCGAATTTCGAGGACAAAAAATAAATAAATAAATAAATCACCTTAAATTGTAAAATTTTAGTAATTTTTATGTATAAAGTACCTAAAATAACTTATTTAGCTTATTTATTATACATATAATAAATTATTACAATGAAACATTAATAACTTATTAACCGGCGTCCCCAAATGTGTTGTAATTTTTTGGGGGCGAACAGGGACCGATTTACTCTCTTGGAGGCCAGGGCACTCATGCTCAATGGGCCCCTTTTTCTCGTACTTTAATATTACAACAAACAAAACAAACCGCTTGTTTTCAATTCAGCCGTCTAAAAATTCACTTCACTTTTCATTTTGTTGGTAAGAGTAAGACTAAACAAGATCCGTTGCTTGTCTATCAGATCGATGTACGTCGCCCCCATGTGTCTGCATTGCGTTGCGTGCCTCGGTTTTAGTTAGCCTTAGTAAAAGTTTGGAATGCAAGTATCGGTAGTATGCAGTTGTACTTGTGTTTAGCGAAAATATTGCAATTTTCCGATGAGTGGATGGTTTCCTTGAAAGATTATCACTCCAATTTATAAAACAGCGCAGTAATTCCTCCCTCCATTGATGAAAAACAAAAAACAACGATCATTATACCAAAATTTGGAGATTTTTCATTTTAACTATTTTTTTAATGTATAATGGAATTTCTTGGGGGCCCCTTCACTGTGAAGGCCCATGGCACGTGCCCCGAATACCCTGCCTTAAATTAGGCACTGGGGATGAAGGTAGTTTTCGAGGACGTATGGTCAGCCTACTTCACAAGAATAATTTTTTCGCAAATCGCGTTCAATTCTCTCAATTTCTTCAATTTTTATGAATTTTTAAAATGTGTACAGCTGGTATTGTTGTATTATTTTTCCTTGTGGGGGGGAAATGATTTAAGTATAGTGAGGTTGATTTCCGTGGTTTATAATCATATGTTCATAGATAATTAAAAATTTAACTGTCTGAGATCCATAATGAGTCACAGACAGGGGCGTAACAAGAGACATTATCTGCAGCAGGCTAAGGTAGCTTACAGGAGGTGGAGGCAGATTTAATAGTTTCTTTCAATGTTCAAAAATGAAAATTCATTCAATTTCAAAGTGCTCGGGGGAGGGGGCTTTTGGCAACGTTTTTGGTCACAGACATGCAAATGTGTCTCATGAATCTTTTATTTAAAGTTATTGAATGAGCAAAATAAAAGGATGAGAAAAATAATCGATTGTAATAATTTATTTTCTGTTTCCTTTATTAAGATGAAAGCCAATTTCTTACACACAAAATAAACAGAATGTAACAGGTATTTCTCTTTTTTTTTTCGTTAGCAACACGTTAAAAGAAACAATTTACAACTAATTACGATATGCAGAGTTGTGAGGATGATCACCGGTGCGTGGTTAAACTTTGAGCGCCATCCTCATACTCTTCCATGCCTGCTGTATAGAAACGTAAATAAATTTCAAAGACAATATTAAAACTTAACAAAAATACTTTAGTTGAAATTCTCAATTGAAAAAATAAATGGGACTACTTTCCTATACGACTTATGAAATATAAATATTCTAATTTCTTTGCGTAAATATAAATGATAAGTACTCTCAACATATTAATAAAAGTCATTGGCCAATAATTTCAATAAACTACGAAATAATAAATGAATTCATATTAATCATTCTTTAAATACGCCGTAGCAGGTATCAAACTAGGTTATCCTTCACTATATTATCTTTAGATGCTTTAATTTTAGATGCTTTAACTCCAATCACTTTCACGGTAGAAAACCCCTCCAAACAGCAGTCGCCGTACTATCTATGCTACAACTGGACTAAATTAGCACTTAGGCACATATGCACCACATATGAACACCTAACACGATTTTAACATTCCTTTTATACTTTAAATAAGTTGCATTTTACATTAAACACTGTTAAAAAAAAAAAAAAAAAAAAAAAAAATACACTGAAACTTATTTATTTGTTAATTCTCGCAAAGTCTGAAACTTCCCTTTTAAATTCACTACTCCTATCTAATTTTCGTAGAGTGATTTAGTAAGTAGATCCGACTCGACAATTTCGTAACTCCCGTTTTGCGAACTTCCTATGAAAACTGAAAACTACTTGTGGCCTCACAGGGTGTCCCTGAAATCATGGGCCAAACTTTAAGGGTAGGTAAAATACATATAAAGAAGTATATTTTGTATAGTAACATGGTGACGAAAACGAAAAGTGTACGCTAAAAAACAAGAAATACTGAGAAAGGGAAAAACCGCTCTTAACTTACATAATATTACACTAATTACTCCAATGTGTACAATATTCCTATTAATGCAATCAGTGCTTTAACCTTTATCTACTGACGGTACTTTAAAGTACCATTACTTTAAAAAGAGTATAAAATCGAATTTATAGAAGAAATGTCAAAGATATTTATAAGAAGGGAACAGATGTACCTCCCTTTAATCTCACTACAAAGCATTAGACGATACATGTAGCCATTTTTGCTCCATAAGGGATTTTATGGAGTGCACTTATTGTTTTTGCTTGATATTTTTCACGATCTTCATGTGTGTTATAATTAATTCCATTATTATTTCAAGAATAACCCACTAATCTTAGAAAAAATATGAGGAACATAAAGAGTAAATATTTCTCTACATTTTTTTCATGTCGAAATAATTTTTTCGACCTCTATGTACTAGTGGTACACTAAAGTACGACCTCACAAATTCTCATTTATTATTATGAGGAGGTGATATGCATAATTTTTAACATATATATCTTTAAATAATGCACTTTAGTAACTAAAAATACATGTTTCAAACACACTTTTTGTCTGTATCATAATGCAGTAGATAAAGGGTTAAATACATCGATTAGAAAGAGCCTAATTACTACGCATGTCAATTATATAATCATTTGCATAAAAAAAAAAAAAAATAGGGTTGTTAAAAATTCAGCATTAAAAGCCACGCCCAAATATGTTTAAACATAACAAAAAACGGCTGTTTTAAAGGGTGAAGATGACATTTGCGGTCACGGGTTCCAGTGTAGTTTTTAATCCTTATGATGGGCCCCATCTCTTCTTTAAGTTTAGTCTATAAATTTAGAGACACCCTGTATATAGTGAGTATTGTGGTATAATTCATCTTTAATTTACTATTCATGGCTTTCTTTATAAAAAATTTTGGATGAAATTGGCATTGATAATGTATCTCTTTCATGCTTAATTTTATTATGTTTTACATTTGCATTTTTATATGTTACACATATTATATATGTATATAATTTTTATACAACATTGAACTCTCTTGAAGACAGATTTCTAACTACTGTTAATTGTTTAATGTTTAATTTATGTTTCTTTTTTTTAAATTACTTTTTGCTTTAAAAATAAATTATTGATAATTTTAAAAATTGCAAAATCTTTGAAAAGTGAATATTGTGACGCCTTAAGTATAACACTATATTTGAAGACAGAAATAAAAAGGATGCACTGAAAGGATATAAAACGTCTCAATAACCACAGAGGGGGAAAAATTGTTAGCCATGATTTAAAAAAAAAAAAAAAAAAAAAAAGGAAAGAAAAAAAGAAAAAAGAAAAAGAAAAATTTACAAAGCGATTCAGCAGAATTGTTCCTGGGTATATAACTAAATTCCTATACCGATAGTTAAGTCAGTGGAAAAATAAAATTGTATTTAACCCAAGAATTATTGTGTTCATCATTTGATAGAAAGCAACAAATAATATATAGTAAATAATGCTGCCTAGCAACTATTATAGTAATCTGAAACTCACATTGTTAAGCTAAGGCCAAGTGATTACAGGAGGGTCCTAAGCCTGAGTGTTGTGCCCTATGTGGGGTCTTTCTAATTTATTCATCAAAGACTTAGGGTTAACTTTTAAATGCAAGCATAAAGTGATATTTTTAATGGATAATTTTATTCTACCTAATAAAAGATTTTGTTACTTTAGGATAAATTTTGTGCTTACAGTTTTTTATAGATAAATTTTTAAAAACCGCAAGCACAAAATTCCAATTTTACTGTCAAGAATTTCTTACTGTGGCATTTATATTTTCAAATATGATCTCTGCGCACGTGTATATGCATATTTTTCCGAATGAGGTTATTATACTAGTGTAATTTCGCTGGTTTGTATCAAAAGTGATGTAAATCTGTTTTACAAATCTCTTAAAATTTTATTGAAATGTTAATGTATTTTGAAATATTCATTTAAGAAACACTTTAAGAAACACAACTCTTATTAAATTTAAAAAAAAAAAAAAAAAAAAAAAAAAAAAAAAAAAAAAGATTTTTATCTCATGAACTGAGTACACTATTAAAAATTTCAACAGAAAAACTACTGGAAACTATTTGTCTTAAGCCTTATGCAAAATTACAGCAAAAAGAAAATGAAGATATTACAAAATCAATTTGACATTTGCATTTAGTGCCTAATATTATTTTAGTTAATTATTGCATGAATAATTATAGTATATTAGTGATTTATACAATATATTTTAAGTAGAAATATTAATTTTTAATTTTTATTTGAGAAATGAAACAAATGATTATTGAGGTTCCCGATTATCTATTTTTAATTGAAAACTACTGTAAATTTCGAAGCAGGACACTTTGGTCCCGCCATTTTGGTCCCGCCACTTTGGTCCCGCCATTTTGGTCCTGCCGTTTTGGTCCCGAGGAAATTTTGGTCCCTGGCCATTTTGGTACCGAGACATTTTGGTCCCGCCAATTTTTTTGCAATTTTTTAAATATATATCAGTTTTTTAATAGGATAACATATTTATTGATACAGGAAAATTTAAGTGCTCTTAGAATATATTTAATTAAAGAATATCTTACAGATAAATATATAAATTTTCGACATTACGATTGCTGCCTAGCTATTGAGATTCGGAGAATTTTGTACTAATTTTTTTACGAGCATTTAATATATTTATTTATTTATTATCATTATTTTCTTTTTTTATGTAATTACACTTTTATTTTTATTTATTTATTTATTTATTTTTAATTGCGATTTTTTTCATTTGATTTCGATTTAACTTGCTTCAATTGTAATTTATTTTTTAATTTACTATCAGAGACAAAATTTTGTGATTTTAAAAGTTTTTAACAATAACAGTACCTTCTTATTAAAAAAAGAATCCCCATTTAATTATATTTATTGATAAAGTTTGAATTATTTTAAAAATAATAAAATACAGAAAAATTTTGTTTAAAAAAAGGGAAAAAGAAAGAAAGGAAAGCTTACGATATTAAATATAATTTGTTTTTAGTGGTACAAAGCTACTTCTTTCAAAGAACTAATTATTGGCCTGCTCCCACCATAGACTCTTCTTCATAAGCATAAGCTTGGGATCATTTATGAAGTTTTTGAATTTATATATGAATTTATTCATAAATATATATATGTGTGTTGTCTCTTTAATTAATTGCTGCCCTCTATCGGGTGGGATTTTATATCCGGCAGCAAATGTAATTTTTTTTTTTTTTTTTTTTTTTTTTTTTTTATGTTTATGCAATAAGCAACTGGGGAGACTTAACCTCTAGAAACAGGCTCTTTCAAAATTTCACATTGTTATGTGACATTTGTTGTCAGAGCCCCCATTTGGAGGTTAAAATCGTTCAAAACTGCTGCATAGTGGTGAGCGGCCTCCTTCCGTCTTTGAATATTTGAATATATATGTGTGTGTGTGTGTGTGTGTGTGTGTGTGTGTGTGTGTGTGTGTGAGAGAGAGAGAGAGAGAGAGAGAGAGAGAGAGAGAGATGCGTTTCATTCGATTTGATTGTGATTTAATTTTTATCATTAATCTAAGAAGAATTTATTTCAAAATCTGTGTTGTATTGATAATAATAATAATAATAAAATGCATGTTTGTTTGTCCGTGATATTTAATTACGTTAACCGTGTATATATGTGTATAAATTACTTTTCTTTCAATTATAATGGTTTTATTTTAAAAATGAAAAAAATGTAAGTAGTCCAATATTTAATTAACTGCTCGCATTGCAAGCATAAATGTTCAGAAAATGTTGATGTACAATTTTTTTTTATCTTTTTAGTTTAAAAATAAATAAATATATATATCTGTCTGATATGTCTCTATGACTAAAAACAATGCCCGCATTGCAGGGCCTGATTATCGCAGCACGAAATTTCTGAGGGGCAATTGTGTTTTATTTTTATAAATAAAATTTTAAAATAAAATCTTGATTGGTACTGTACATAAGATCATTTGAAATACATGAAATTGTACAATTAACGTACGGTGAAGCATCGATAATCCGGAAACTTATAATCCGGCAGCATCTATATTTGGCTCAGTGAAGTAATTTTATTAAAACTAAAAACAGAAACAGATAATTTTTTTGTTTAAATACTTTTTCCAGTCAGTCTGCCTCGCCTGCTATAAATCATAGTATAATAATAGGAGCTTTTTTTTTTTTTTTTTTTTTTTTGGGGGGGGGGGGGGGGGGGGGGCACTAAAAATTTTTGTTAGTTGGGCTTTGCAGCATTGAAATCTCTGTAGCACCTTGGGATTCGTTTCACACTTGTTTCTCCCACAGACAATGAAAAGGAATTTCACTTTTTTGTTTCAGCGCATTTGAAGAAAAAAAGGGGGTGGGAGGGACGTTTAATGGACATTTTCTTAAACAATATTGTAAGTGGTTATAATATGTAACTATTTCCTGTGTTTGACAAATATATCCAGATTGACAGAGAAGAAAATGACTTAAGTTTAGCAGATCTGTACAAATTATTCCCGAGATCATTCTTTAGGTTCCTCGCATCATTTTTATTATTAAACTCCAACATTTAGGAGATACTTCGATAAAGCATCGATTTCCTACAAATTTTGTATTCGAGCCCTCTGTCTAAACACTAATGATATAATTAACAGCCGCATTACAGTGTTTTATATTAAAAACCTTGTATTTTATTTAAACTGAAATTTTGCAGACTTAGATAAATTAACAAGGCTTACATCTACGATGATAACTAATACCTTTATCATTCAAAATTCGATCCGAAATAATAAATTTTCTGTTCCATGTGTCCTATAGTTACATCATTTTCAACAAAGGTTGTAGATATTCAACTCTCCAATTGAAAACATTCGTTAAAGTTCTCTTTTGCCCGAAGTCCCTTCAAGTATTTGCTGTCCTTTTTCCTCTATCGTACAAAGAAAAACTCTAAATTTCAAAATTTTAGACGTTTTTTCAGTTTTATTTGTTACTACAACTTTCTGTTGCAAAATAATAATAATATTAATAATAATAATAATGATGATGATAATAATTTTGACTTTTCCTACCTCCATGTTTTCAAGTCAAATGACAAAAATTTGAAATATGAAAAAGAATTTCGCTTTTTTTCTGTAATACTTTGACTATTCCTGATATCGGGACCAAAATGGCGGGACCAAAACGGCGGGACCGAAACGGCAGGACCAAAACGGCGGGACCAAAATTTCCTCGGGACCAAAGTGGCGGGACCAATTCGGCGGAACCAAAGTGGCGGGACCAAAACGGCGGGACCAAAGTGTCATGTACCCTGTAAATTTACAGAGACTCTGGATAAACATTTCAGTAAATTTATCAAAATTTTTGCAGTTAATTTCTTTGGGAAGTAATATATTATTATCTAGTAGAACGGCAATTCGACGGTTATTCTGAAACAAACTTGACTTCTATTAAAAGAGTTACAAAAGCCTTTTATTTTGTACTTTTCATTTTTTTTTTATTCATTTGTGGAAAGAAACTAAACAAATACTCAGCTATGCGATAGAATAATTACTTTAAATTTAAAATTTTTCGTAGTGTGCGAATGCGAAAAAAACTTTTTCATACCTTACTCATTTTCAACAAAATTCATATCTCCTAAATAGTAAACTAAATCTCCAAAAATAAAGAAATTTGGTAAATAAATGGAATTTGTAGCATAACTAAACAAAAAACTCTAGAAATTTGCACTTTTATATTTTTTACCTTAATACGTGGCACAGGATTTCACTTAGGTAAACCCAAAAAACACAAAGTAATGCCGCTGTAAATATAAGTCAAATCGGCATGTAACTATGCATTTTGAGCAATCGGTGGCTTATAATGGAAAATAAAAAGAAAGAGAGAAAACTAAACTTTAAAATGTCTGTTAACTACCATTTGGCCACCATCTTGAAAAACAAATTTACTTAGATTACTTATGAATGATTAAAAAGTGAAGTTCAAGACCATATGCGACCCACCAGCGGCCGAGCGGTTCTGCGCCCAAAGCTGGCAGACGTGAGGCGCCTGGTTCGATCCCAAGTCACGCTCGTCGGCCTAGCCGTTCGGAGTTTTCCGTGGATTTTTCTGAAAGTTGCGTAAATACGGGCTAGGACCCGTTAGAAATCCACGGAAGGCCTATGACCCTAGAGCAGTCAATCAGCCTTATTCCCAAACACCAGCACCATCAAAACCATATGCGTGAAACTGGTGCATCAATATGCATCAATTTCACGTGGGTCGGAACAAAGAAAAATTCATTGTTTTTATTTGCGCTAGCTGATAGCCCAATTCAGGGAACTTATTTTCTTGCTATTACTTTTATTTATTTATTATTTTTTTCCCAATGCAGGCAAAAATATCTACCACACTGACTCTTATGTGCATACATGTGAAACATTTGATTTCAATAATAAGCAATTTTTTTTTTTCCCAACATCTGAAAGCAAATCCTTGAGGAATTCTCTCTCTCTCTCTCGCTACAAAATTTGGCAGAAAGGTAGTTTAAACCAAGCAGGGGGTGTACTTCATCAAGATTTTATTATTATTATTATTATTATTATTATTATTATTATTGTAGAATTTATCTATCTATAATACAAACAGAACATAAGATAGAACGAACGCCTTATTAATGAATGCTAAATGCACCAAATGATGCAATAGTCATCTAACGGAAAAGTACCTGCTTGAACCTTCAGTTTGGGATAATCTGATAATTAAATGGTTTATTGTAATTAAGGCCATTTTTTTTTTTTTTTTTTTTGTTCATGTTAGCGGTCCGGCTAGTGTATCTCTCTTTCTCTATCTATATATGTATGTATGTGTGTATGTGTATTATATTACATTTCAAAATTAAGTTGCATTCAAAAATTAGGGATATTTTCTCCAACAAAGACAAAATTCTTTGTTTTTTCGGACTTAATAATAATCACTGACACCTGCAGCTCACACAATGTAAAAAATACCAGTCGAAACATTTCATTGAAAAAGATTCATTATAACTTGTTTTTTATTCATTCTAAGGTTTTTCGAATTCTAAGGTTCGTTATAAGGAATTATATGTACAAGCTTAAAGAAGTAAAGTATATGACTACGATTTATTTATTTATTTAAAAAAAAAAAAAAAAAAAAAAAAAAAACTAGATTCGCAGCATTTTTATTCTGTTTCTTTAACTCACTAGAAGGATATCACGTTGAAAAACTTAGAATTTTGTTTCTAAATTTCACAATAATAAAAATATTATAAAAATATTTTCACCAAAATGAGCCAGTGTAAATTTTAACGACATTATTTATAAGCAGTGGAAGCACACTATCTTGTCTTTCCCTGACACTAAATGTACTGGTAGACTATGCCTAGCATCGAACATCTTGCTTAGTATTGTTTCCTAATGTTGCTAAGCCTTTAGAAAGACCTCCACGGAAGGCACTCCCCCTCAGGCCCAGGACCTGCAGCAGTCAATCGGCCTTAATCCCAAACACCAACACCAACACCAACACCTAATGTTGCTAAAACGTTTTCATAACACCGAAATTCAGGGAAGTGAGAGCCGGCGATATATTCAAATCTTCGTCGCAGATCGAACCATGATGCCTTTCTGATACTTCTTGCAAGATCATTCTGTTTGGTACAAGTAAAAGAAAGTAAAAAGTAAAAACTATCCACAATCGTAACGTATTCAATAATGTTGAAATTTTGAACAAAATTCTTGAATAGGATTGGAATGAAACTCCCTATATTTCTAACTGAATAAATGGGTTATAAATGAAATAAAATTACTAATATTATTATTATTTTAAAATATCAGAATAAAATATGTGTTAGAAAAATACCGAAATGTACCCATTTACAGGTTTCCGAATTTTAAATTAGTAAGTTAATTGTATAATTTACTGATTAAATAAAAGTTTAATTTGTTGATTCTTAAAAATTAAGTAAACAAAAAATAAACATTAATTTTTATTATTTTATAGAAGAATAAGAAGCAGGGAATTTTTTAACACAGTACTCTTGAGTCGTCAATTTTACAAGATGATGTTGTGAACGATATCCTTGTTTAGTAACTATCATGTGATTATACGAAAACGTTTGGTAATTTCATTTTAATTTATTTAGTTTTAATAGAATTGTACACTGCTTCTACGAAATATTTCAGACACTGAAGTTCTCTCAATGTAATTATTGATTTCCTGTGATAAATAATTACTCATCAAATGTATGACAAATCCAGTCGTCATGCATTTCCTGCAGCAAGTTGCCATCTCATGATGATTACATAGAAAAATTACCTACACGCTCGGTTAATTTTCAAGAGAAGCCCAGCCAGAAAAACGTCATAGTAGTTGGTTTGTTAAGACTATCTGTGTGAAAATCTAAGCATATAAATTTGCGAAATAATTCTATTGTTTTATTATCAATCAAAATCTTTATATAGTTCTAACCAGTATTGCCAGATTTTGTGACATTTTTATTCAATAGCCACCAATAATTTTGAGAAGTAATATTTGATATATATAATAGACAATTAATTTTCGAAGTGATTAGGCAACCTTTACATTAAAAATTTTTAGCGGTGGGTTTTGAATAAAAATGCCGCAAAATCTGGCAACACTGGTTCTAACTGTTAAAAATCATAAAATCATAATTTTTCCTACACAAGGGATACAAATAAGCTGCAGTATCATATTTTTTCTTTATTAAAAAATTCAATCTATGGAGACAATCTATATAAATAAAGCAAAGATTTTGTCGGCGGAATACATCCGGGCAGACCACTCCTATTTTTGATTGGTCTAGATTTAACTACTTTGGTGATGAAAGTAGGCCATATTTTTAGTAAAAACTGATGAATTTTTTTAAAAGATTCTGCATGGATGTTATACTTTTTTAAAAGACCTCTAAAAACTGTTCATTTTTTGTGAGGACACTATATACATCAAATTGTTAGATTTAAAGATATTACGTTGCAAAGTTTCACAACACGATATCATTCAATTGCTTTTGATGAAAGTCGGCCATTTTTTTTAATAAAAACTGATGAATATTTTTAAAAGATACTGCATCGATGTTATGTTTTTTTTCAAAGAGCTCTAAAAACTGTTCATTTTTTGCGAGGACACTGTATGCATCAAGTTATTGGATTTAAAGATATTATGTTGCAAAGTTTCACAACGCGATATAATTCGATTGCTTTTATTATATTAAGAGTCTAATATTAAACAAAAAACAGTTCTAATATTAAAGAATAATGAATAACTTTTTAAAAATTATCAGTTTTGCAGTTCTAAGAGCTGCAATTTATAAATTACAGCGTACTTATTTCCCATAAATAATCCATTAAGTTTGTAAACAATTGTTGATTCATTCTTCATTCACATAAGACCATAGAGCATTGTTGCAAAACAAGTGCAAAACGGAAGAAATATTTAATTTAATTTAATTTTTAATATATTAGTTTGACTTTTTGACTTTAAAAGGAATTTTTAATTATATTACAAAGCCCAAAATGTGATATAAAAAATAAATAGTCATTCAATTCTTTTGAAAATTCCTTTAAATTTAGTGACCAACGAAGCGGGCGTAGCCTGCTAGTAGAAAATGAAGCAATGGTTTCTAGCGTTTAATTTGATGAAGAATATAATTCGTTTTGTTTTTAGGTTTTCTAAATCTTTAATGTTTCGTGATATTCAGATTTCGTGCAATCGAACTTGATTGGTATGATATCACTTAAAAAGATTCTGATTGAGATGCATTATTATATTAAAAGTTATTTTAAGTCATTTCTATATTAAATGAAAACATAATAATGTCCGTTAAATTAAAATAGGATAGAAATATACATTTAATTCTGAGACAATGTGGTTTGTAACTATATCTGGAACTCGATGTTACGAATAGACATTTTTCATAGTATACTCATAGTATTTTCATAGTATATTTTACATTGTATACAAAAAAAATCTATGGGAGCGCCATACGGGAAGCTTAATATTTTTAGCAGTATTTTAAGCATTCGATCATGAGAGCTTGACACACTATATATTCTAGGCGCAGTAGTGAAAGTAATAGCTGTATCATTCTTTGAACCAACAGAGGTAGCACATTCACGATCTGGGATTGCTTATGGGTTATAAGGATAAACCCCAGTAACTGAAAACCCAGAAGTTCCATTTGCTACTGTGTCTGCTTTGCTCCGAGTTGTATTCAGGAGAAATCCTTACTGAAGTCTTGAATGTGTATTAAAGTAATAAAGATGACAATTATTATACTAATTGACTTATGAAATTAAATAACTCTTTCGTTGATTGATTGTATTTTGTTCCATTTATATGAATGTTTTTGTTAACTAGATAAATTTGTCACCTTGTAATATCTCAGAGGAGTTCCAATCGGGATTCATTGCTTTAAAACTCAGAAAAATAATGCATAAGAACCTCCTTTTACCACCAGTCTTGCCTTTTGATTTATAAGCTCATGTAAAATCACTTTTAATATTGTAGCGTCTTTTACAAGCAGCGATAAATATTTTAAGACTATTATCATGTATATTTTTAATAATATAAATTATCAACTCTTTTTATTTATATGTGTATAAAAATAAAACGCTTATTCATTTAATAATAAAAGATGAAATATTATGATGTCTGAAATTTTAAAATTAAAAATAAGGAAAAGTTGTTTGAAGTAACTTAACTGAAGTAGTGAAAATGTTAGTCATGTTTCTTGCATTTTATCCACTGCTCAAAACATTACAATATTCACATACGTAAAATAACGTTCGCGAAATTGGGTTCACAAAAGACAAAATTATCCTTTAAATAAAATGTAGTTTTAAGAATTAAGTTTTTTATCTTACAAATGTTAAAAGCTGTTTTTTCCCCCCCATTAACTATTGTTGAAACAGTAAGAAAAATTAAATGCGGTTTTATTTTAAAAGGTGCAAATTAAAGAAATATTAGCGTTAACCATAGTTCATAATTTTACAAGTTTTTGGAGAAGATTTGACACCACTATTTATGTCCACTAATCATTTACTTACTTTATCGTAGTAAATTGTTAATGTTGCTAAAAACTTCTTTTCAAAATAAATGGTACGGAAACTTTCCGGAAAAACCGGAAGGATTGACAGCAATGACATTTCAACACCACCACCAATAACAAAAATAGAAATAAAACCAACTTTTTGATAAATTTGAAGGTATCTTCTGACCCTTAAGTTTTCTGAGTTAAAAATAAAATTCATTTCGATTAAACATGTTCTCCCTAAACAACAACCTTAAATGTATTATTAACATGTTAACTAATTACGTATTACATATTTACATGCATTGGTTTAAAAAAAAAATGTATATTTAAAAGTTCCTTTAATAAATATATCATTCAAAATCCGTCTGAGAACCCAATCGCTGGTTTCTATGTTATTAATCACCGTTACAAATAGACATTTTAAGACATGCATTTTTTAATCTGTTAGTTGAAATTGCCGATGATCATAAACATGCAACTTCTTTTTTCTTTTTTTTTTTTTTTTTTTAAGATAATAGAAAAGTGCAAATTTTTCTATTCTTAGGGATTTATTATTATTATTATTATTATTAATTTAGAAATCGTAAAAATATTTCATGTACCTGGAATATTTTAGTCAATAATAATAAGAAGAAGAAATAAATTCATAACAATTTATCTTTTACGTAATTAGCATTTTTTTTTTCTTTTATCATTTCAAACATTTATTATTATTATTATCAGCAGCAGCATCACCAGTGAACAAATAATGACGAGTATTTTATTGAACTACTGAATTATTATATCTTTTGCGTAAAAGCAAATTTTACAATATTTATTCATTATTATCCCAAAATTATTTGATACTTACAATACTTATAAAATGTTTTAAAATATTAATTTCTAATTAATTTGAATATTTGTACAAAAGAAACAAATATTTTGGGCACTCTTTGAGCGATACACTTTAACTCGAGCGATATATTTTAACTATACTCCATGTTTTACAGTCCAAATAATGAAATGCAATATAGATTCACTGTTCTCTTTGTTTTTTAAGTTAAAACACCAAAATAAAAACAAATTCTAAACATTTTCATCAAAATGAAGTATATACATATGTATATATGTTTATGTATATAAATTTTAAAAGTATTTCCTTTTTAGGTGAAGTGAATATCTAGTTAGCATTACTTATATGGCTTAAAAAATATGTATATAGCCATTTCTTTCAGAAAAGATTTTCTTGTGATTATGCAAAATTGAAGACGTGAAAATTCAAAAGGAACTATTTTTTTAAATTTAAATTTATTTTGTCTTTTAAAATTACTTCATTATTTTTATGAACCGTGAAACAATTTTAAAGTAAAATGACTATTATGTCGTGAGATAAAATGGGTATCTCAATTAATACTTTTATAACAGGGGTGTTCGAATTTAATTAAATATATATATATACAGGTTTTGTCTTAAATAACAGCGACTATTTGAAGATTTTTACCAGATGACTGAGGAGATTACTTGTTTAGCTTCACTTCTCATGAAGTACTCCTAATATGGCAATTTTTTTTTTTTTTTTTTCTAACCGTTGTCACTGTAATATCGCGTTAAGACTCAATTTTGTGTTTTAATGACTAAATTTTCTGATTTTTATTTTCATTAATTATTATGCTTATTAAGATTAAAAAGTCAGATTTCAAAGCATTAAAGTGCAAGATTTTGATATTACATTTCCAAAACTTTTAATTTTATTATTTTCATTTATTATTATTATTATTACTTAATTTCAGCACGGCTTGCGAATGTTATTTATTAACCACTAACATTTTTCTTTTCTTTAAATATTGCAAAACTGTTGATACATTCATTTGGTTCAAATTTTTAAGCATTCCAATTTAGTATATATGTATATATATTAAAGTAATTTACTGTTATTATTAAAATTTACATGCAGGCATTATTTTGAAGCTTTTTATTTTTTTTTTAATTAAAACTCAGTTTTTATATACAAAATATATTCTCCAGCTCTGATATTTTCTTATATTATGTAAAATGTGATATATATTTGTCAGTAAAACCCAATATTTAAAGGTATGCTTCGCCTATAAATGAAACCCCGTGTTATTCTATGGGAAAATTTTTATTGTAATTAATACTGATCTAATTTCTTTTACTTACTTTTACACATTCAATAAATTCACAGATGTTAAATCAATCTTTATTTTTCATTTTTTTTTTTTTTTTAATAAGGCTATGAAGTGAGAAAAGTACACTTACTTCATTTTTCGCACTTTACAGTTTCAAAATGAACGGGATTAAAAGAGAATGTATAAGTAATTTTTATAATAAATTTCTTTTTAAAAAAAAGAAAGAAAGGGAAAAGAAGAGGCCACTTTAATTAACTTTTGATTCTTAATGATATCCTCAAATTAGACTTCTTTACATGTAAACAACTCCTAATTGTGAAATTTTAAAAACTGAATAGTAAGAAGCAACTTAAAAAAAGTAAAAGGAGGTATAAAAAAATTTCTTTTGAAAAAATATCGTGAAATTTTTTAACGATTCAATGAACTTCGAAAGAATTTATCTTTATTCATCTGGTTCAAAACATGTGCCTTACCTCAATTAAAACAGAAAACAGGTAGGGTTGGCTGGTCTAAGAATACGCATCCGATAAGAGTACGTAATCCCAACAGTTATGATGCTGTTTACGATATGCGTCTAACTTCAGTGCTATTTTGAAGTGCAAACTAATGGGAAGTGCTGTGCGAAAAAAAAATATAAAAACATACAAAAACACAGAAATTACGTAAGTTTAAATATTTTTACGTATTTCCTTATATATTTATAGCATTTTGGATTATTGTGATAAAACTACAAATATTTAAAAAGAAAAGTTCGTTCTGTTCGATCTACAAGAATCTAACCCAAGCCTCACAGCGAGAGCGATTCAGGTCGATGCAAATAAAAAACGTTGCACTTCGTTTGATTAGATAATCGTCAATGTGTGCAAGAGTACGCACTTGTGCATGTTACAAAAATACTCGCGTACTCTTACACGCAATTTTTTATAATAGTTTTTACATGCATCATAATCATTTTTTTTCTTTTAACAGGATATCTAGGCGACAAAGGAGTACTCCAAAACAATGATTGGATGCAAAAACACGCATCGAGGCACGTGAAAGTAAAAGAGCAGTAGCTAAATCATTAAGAATACACGAAGCAACTTTGCGAAAGAGATTAAAAAGAGTATCTCCAACCAGAAGTTTGGGGAGATACTTTCAAACTTTTTCTCCAGAAATGAAAATAGAACTGCGTGAGTACATTAAAAAAAAAAAAAAAAAAAAAAAAAAAAAAAAAAATGGATAGCATGTTGTACGGACTAATCACTAAAAAAAAACGAGAAGTTGCTTTTAGTTGTGCACAAATTGTTAATAACATATACATGATAACATATATAGATTTGTATGCTTGATCCGTAGTCCACTTGTAAATCTGACAGAATTACAATACGAAGAAATGTAAAAACATCCAAGGGCAGCGCGGGAATCGAACCCGCTCTCCTACGCTCGAAGGCGATTAGCAGTGTGGTGACGTAACCACTCGGCCACGGAGAGCCCCTGCAGATATTAATGGATTACAACATCGCTTTAATAAAGAAAAGAAAGCGGCTGGTATGGCGTGGATTCTGCTATTTATGAAAAGGCATCCAGAATTGCCGTTGCGTACGCCAACCTCAACAAGTGTTGCTCGAGGGATAGGCTTTAATAAGCCTCAATGCGATCACTACTTTGAAAATTTGGCAAAGTTGTCGGACACCTATAAGTTCCCTCCTCACGCGGTTTACAATATAAACGAGACTGGATTCTCCAAGGTGCCAAACAAACCACCAACGGGGATTTGAACAAAGGGGAAGCGCTGTGTCAATAAGATTTCCGGTGCCGAACTTGGTATCAACGTAACACTCGTAAATGTGGTCAATACTTCTGGGAATTTTATTCCACCAGCATTCGTATTTCATCGCAAGCGTATGAAAGCCGAACTTTTGGACGGGACTTCTTCTGCTTCTATAGGAACGGTGTCAGATACGAGCTACATCAACAGTGCCTTTTTGGGGACTGTTTATCTCATTTTAAAGATCACGCCATGCCTAGGAAAGCCAATCCAAATACTATTGATATTAGATAACCACACGTCACACCGCACTTTAGAGGCAGTTAATTTCTTCCTGGCTAATCTCATTCATGCTCTTACAATACCACCTCACACGAGCCACAAAACACATCCTCTTGATCGATGCACCCATAACAGCATCAAGATTTTTTACTCATTCGAATGTGAAAAATAGACGAGTAATGATCCTTGCCGAATGATAAGAGTTCACAAAATTGCTGAAGTTTTGACTTCAGCTTATCTCAAAGCAGCTACTTCCGCAAACGTCATACAAAATTTCAAGGTATCAGGAATACAACCATTAAACCCGGACATTTTTGGAGAAGACAATTTTTTACCTAATGCAGTAGTAACAGAAAAGCCTTTGCAGGAAACTCAAGATAAACAAAATTTTCATCCAGCTTATGATCCAGTACAAAACACTGATTGTGAGAAAAACGCTACATCTGTCGTGGCTGACGTCGTTGGCGACGATAGTGGGGATTAGACTAATGCGGTAGTAGAGAAACTTCAGGCTGGCAACTAAGGGGGGATTTAGAAGTCCAACCAGGAGCAGAGCATGAAACATCAAAGGAAATTACTGTTCCAGCTAGTAACAACAATGTACCAGGAAATTCATCACTGTCCTTACGCACAACAAATGAAATATTGAGCAAATTGCTGGGTGAGAACACGTCATTTAAAGATAGTTAAAATATTTTGAGAGAAAACGCGCATACGCCAACTGCCTGCATTAAAAATAAAGGACTGAAATCGCCTATCACAAGCTGAAGTAGTTTCAAGATCTAACCGCAAAAGAACAAAATCAGACATATTGAGTGGGTCTCCATACAAGTTGGCTCTTGAAGAGGATTCGGCCTCTAAACAGGTACCAAAGAAAAAATAAAAAAGAATTCCAAAACCAACTACTAAATGGGCCAAAAAGTGGTTTCAAGTTCTAAAGAAGACACCCGAAAAGAAAATATGCAAATGTCCACCATGTGTTGAAGTATACTTAGTCCCCAAAGACGACGACTGGATAGGATGCTCCAAATGCAAGGAGAGGTGGCTTGAAGCTAATACGAGCTATGAAGCTGAAGTAAACTTTATTTGTGACCACTGCAAGTAACGTAGGCACGAATTTTCAGATTATTTTTCCTGCGTACTGTTATCAACTCACATTCATACTCTTATCCAACAGCACTTGTAAGAGTACACAATTCTTACTTTTCTTACTTTTTAATATTTCCAAAGATGTGGTATATTTTTGTTATGTTTTATGTTATTTTATGAAAGATGTGTTAATTAAGAACAAAATAAAAGCAAAGCTGATTATCTAGAATAATATATTTTTATTTTAGAACGGTTGGAACCTTAATTGCATAGTCTTAGACCAGTCTACCCTACAAACTGCTTGTTTTCTGCTTTCGTAAAAGAATATGCTTTTCACCTTACGAAGAAAGATAAATCATTTCGAAATAGGTTGTTTTTTCAACTACAATGGAATTTTGAAGAATTAAATTTCCTGATATAGTGTTTCTCACCTTTTATTTATTTATTTTCCCCTAAAACTTTTACTTAAATGGTACAGCTTGCTATGAAATGTTAAGAAAGAACGTCGAGTATTTTATAAACTAAAAAGCAAACGAGAAAAATTACGGGACTTCCCTAGCAGTAAAAGTGGGAAGGAATTCCCGTACAATTACTTTCACTCTTTCATTGAAAACGAAATTTCCTTAAATGTATAGGGTAAATCCTTTGCAAAATTAGCTGCAACTTAAATTTATTAGTTTTGCCCCATAAACAAGAAACAAGGGAAAATCCGGCTATTAAAGTGCATGCTTTTCTTTAACATTTATTTTTTAGAATGCTTGTTGCACTATTTTCTTTTTCTTTAATAATGTTTAATTATTTAGTTATTTTAATTAATTAATTAATTTACTTCTTTTTAGATAAAGACAGCCTTTTAACACGTTGTTACGATAAATGGGGCTGTTTCTCAGTTGGCGAACCCTTTTTCTCTTCTCTGAGGCCTATCAGCTTGTTTCCGCTCCACCCTGATGTAATGGACGTCCAGTTTTTACTAGTTACACGTTCAGCACCAGATCTCTTTCAGCGGCTGCGAGTTGGAAGCAACTCTTCATTTGAAAAATCCTATTTTGATTCCACACGTCCTGTCAAAATCATCATTCACGGTTTTAGAGAAAAAGGCGATGAAGACTGGATTAAAGTATGCCTTATAAGTCCTGACTCTTTTAATTTTTTCCATGCATATACGTAAAAATTTAAATTATTTTAACATAATACTTATTAACATGGTAACAAAATTTAGGTTAGCTGGTTTATTACCTTAAGGAGTTTCATAGGTTTCGAAGGCTAAAAAAAAGCATATTTTCTCTATTTTTTTAATATAATAAATAAAAAATTTTATTCAAACTTTTGAGCATATAAAAGAGCAGAATTTAAACAATATTTTAGAAAAGTCTCATTAAAAATTTTAGAAAATTCAGCCAGTGGGTCCTGGTTTCTGGAAACCTTCTAGAAAAGCGGTGGACACGATTTTTCAAGCGCTAATGCACCGATTTTATTGAAATTTTTTACACTTCTTCAAAATATAATCGACTAGTGCTTGAACGAAGGATTTTCTTTTTTCGATTACAGCTAATTTTAGGAGGCTATACGAAGGGGTAAAATGTACCGAAAATACAACTTTTTTTTTTTTTTTTTTTTTTTTTTTTTTTTTTTTTGCACACAACTCTGATAAAAATTCGTTTTTTTTTTTTTTTTTTTCTTTTAATCCTTTGTTCAAGCACTAGTCAATTCTATTTTGAAGAAGTGAGCGGAATTCCAGTAAGATCGATGCATTAGTTTTTAAGAAAACGTGTTGGCTTAATTCTTTCAAATGTCTTAATGAAACGTTTATAAAATATTGTTTAAATATTGCTCTTTTGTATGCTTAAAATTTTGAATAACGAATTTTATTTATTATGTAAGGGGAAAAAAGAGAGAAAGAAAATATGCTTTTTTTTTTTTTTAAGCTTTCAAAACGCATGTAACCTCTTAAAAAAAAAAAAAAAAAAAAAAAAAAAAAAAAAAAATCAAATTAAAATAATAAATAAATCATTTTGTTTGAATATAAATTATCGTAATTAACTTCTTAATGAATTACGCGCAACCTCATAATAGGGAAGGCCCAGTTATAACGAATGTTGCTTTGAAACATTAAACACTGTTACAGTGATCACAGTGTTAATAAATTACGAGTACGAAAGAAACGCTTTGAGACCCGTTATAGTTGTTGGCGTTTTAATAATTCAAGAGACTAACAGAAAATACATTCAATATGTCTGTAGATTATAACTGAAAAAATAAATAAACTTCTTTATTTGATAATTTAGCTTATATTACTCATTTTTATCTTTTAATTCATCCTTAATTCAATAAGATTACTATTTCTTTATCATAAAAGCATTTTCATTAGTTTAGTAACTTCTTTCTGAAATTTATGACAATGTCTTAAGAAATATACCAATATTTTTTCTTAATAATAATTAAAAAAAAAAAAAAAAAAAAAAAAAAACATTTTTCACTCGAAAATTTCGAGGAAATATATTCATACTATACTTGAACACTGTTAAAAATAAAATGCTATATTTCACCAGAAAAAATGGTTCCAATTAGCTGCAACCAATTCTTTGGTGCAATGTTTCACCATTTTAATGGTGCCATTTCAGTAGTGAGTACCACGGAAATGGAGAAACTTTGCACAAGAATATTAGTTGCAGCTAATTGGAACCATTTTTTTGGTGAAGTATAACATTTTATTTTTAACAGTGAAGCTGTCAGAAAATATGAAGATATTAGAAAATAATAAAACACTTAACATACGTGAATGGATAAAAATAAAATATATACCCATGAAAGAGAAACTTTTTAGTGCTGGCAAATGAAACATTGTCAAAAATTAGTAAGTGGTTCGTGATAAGAATGTCTAATTTTTTTAACCGCTTAATTCCCATGATTTGTTCACCAAAATATAAATAAATAAATTCATTTTGTATTTCTTTCATGTAATATTTAGGTTTTCAAAAAATACATTTTTCATTAGTATTATTACAATATTTATTACTATATTTATTATTTTATATTTATTATCTACATTTGTTATTTAATACTTGAGTTGTTACTTTGCAAAAAGGCATTTATTTTATAGATTATATATTCATTTATTTTTGGTATTATTAATACAATAACAAAAATGTTGGACATAATTTTTGGATATAATTTTTTCAATTTATAATATTCCAACTTATAAGTATATAAATAAGACATAATTTTATTCAACTTATAATATTTACAGACGCTAAAACACGATATCGCTTCAACAAAAACAATTGAAAAAAGAAATACTAATTATACACAGTGTTGCCAACAAATATATGTCAATCTTTACAGAAAGCATTTTGAAGATCATGAATTCCTGAAAAAATGTAAATTGAAAAAAATGCAATTTAAAGATTTAAAACTTGTAAAAAATATCAAAACCAATAAAAATTGTTTCCTGGACATATATTTTATTGAAAAACTTAATATTATTTTATTTATATGTGTTAAATAGAAATATAAGCTTTTATATTAAACCGTCAGCGGTGCCAAAGGCAAAGGTGCCAAGTCCCCTTAAGACTTCTATCTCGCATTCAAAAAAAAAAAAAAAAAAAAAAGAAAAAGAAAGAAAGAAAAAAAGAAGGAAAAGAAAAGAAAAGAAAGAAAGAAAAAAATACATGCAAGTGCGTAATTTATTTTCGAAGTTATCATATATTTTTCAAAACGAAATTTTTATATATTAACTCACAAATGATTTTTTTCCCCATTCATTTAAGTGTAATTCGCCCTTTCAAATATTTCTGATAAAATTATTTTTTAAAACTACGTAATGAGTGAAACTGCATAAAGCTGTTAAACTGAAACATTCTAAAATCTATTTTTTACACAACATGCTGAATTCTAAGATGCTGAGTTCTAAATGCATGGCTTTCATAACATGAAATAATAAAAGTTGTCTGCTTAAATTTTTATTGTATCAGATTATAAAATCAATCGCGATTTTTTTTAAAGTACATTTTATTATATATATATATATATATTTGTGTGCGTATTTTTTTAATTATGTGCCCAAACTGTGAAACCGCATAAAATAAAATTGAAGACATCATATGTACTGTGGGAGTATAACAAACCACTTTTTACCTCTATCTGTTTAGGTTTTATTTAAGTACTTTTATTATTGTTATTATTAATAAATGTGATAGTTTTTATCTAAACATTATCATTATTAATTTGTATATGATACCCATTTTCACCGAAGAAGCAACCTTCAAAGCGATGCGAGTAAAAACCACGTATCTTTTTTTTTTTTTTTTTTTCCTCTGTATCATACATAGTTCAAGACAGATTTTAAAGATAGAATTATGCGGTTTTTTCTTATCGTCTTGTTGGATGAAAAATAAAAACTTTCTAACTGATCAAATTAGTTTAGAAGAGTCGTATAAAAGTTTTAAAAGTATAACTTACTGAAAATCAACAGGCTAAGTCAGGGCGCGAAATTTCTGCTCGCCAGCTCGCCATTGGCGAGTGGAATTTTTACTGTGGCGAGTAAAAATTTGGTCTAGTTATAGATAGAAATCTTACACGATATGGTAACAGAAAACATTCTTTTTACAGACTTAAATAAGGCAAAATCTTGCCATCTTATAACCTAATATTTAGCTGGAAAGGAAAAATGCTTAGTGCATGCTTGAAATTTTTAATCTCTTCGGCAGTTTCGTTTCTCCCACTACGATTTCTCCAAGCAGAGGGAGAATAGACGAGCAGAGAACCTCTTTGCCCGTCGCCACTATCCGGCAGAAGAGAAATGTGAAAGTTTGCCTAAGCGATATTGGCGCATGAAAATGAACCCGAGCCCTTTTAAAGACACTGCCTATGTTTATAATGATTTTTAATTATAGATGATTATAAGACATCGTGATAAACGACACACTTTTAATATATATAATTTTAAGTAAACGTGTAAAAGCATTTCAAATAGTTAGGAAAAAAAGAAAAAAGAACCCAAAATGCGAAAAAAAAAAAAAAAAAAAATGACAACTCTATTTTGTGGCGAGTAAAACTTTTTTTTCAGCGAGTGTAATCTGAGTTGAAATTTCGTGCCCTGGGCTAAGTTTTTGTTAACGTAGTCTTCTTTCCTAACTTATTTTGAACATATTTTCAATTTACATTGTCCATTTACTTTAAACAGATAAAGAATTAAAACGCACTTCAGTCATTTTTGATACACCCTGTATATATACACACACACATGTACGCGCATGTATGTGTATGGCATATATATGGCTCACATGAAGCATTTCTGATAATTCAATTCTTGTTTTCTAGGATTTTTTTTTTTTTCCGTATGTTTTAATTTAGTTCTAGTTTTACTTATTCGATTTTAGTGTAAGTATGTTGAATAGTTGTATCTGTTGTTAACTTTTTACACAGAGTATGATGAAAAAAAAAAAAGAAAGAAAGAAAGAAAACTGGTTAAATGGCTTATATGCACTGAGAAAAAATTCTGTAACTGACATCTAGAATCTAAATTGTGGCTCTAGAAAAAATAGTTCCATGTCATCCTAATAAGTTATAGTTCTCTTTGAAAGCGAGTTCTAGAAACCCCTATTAGAATTCTAGAGCATCTGCCTATATTCTCGAGGGCAAAATTATTTTAAAATCTCTGCAAATATATGCCAATACAAGAGGCGGATTTCAGCAACTATAATCTTGGTTTATTACCCAATTCTAGAAAATCAAGCGAGAATTTCTCGCAATACAAAAGATTCAGAATATTGTTTCACCCTCTAGAAATGTGTAGACCAGAAATTTTCGACCATTTCGTCTATTCAGTTTATTGGCGTGCCTTATGGGCATAGCTCGGAAATCTATATTTCTAGTTAAGGGATTTAGAAAATGACCATTTATTCATTCTAGATGAAGGCGGTATATTTCTTTTCTCAGTGTGTGTATAATTTTATTCGTCTGTATTAATGCTGAGTACAGCATATCCTTGCAGTGGTGCATTATTAACGAATGCTTTATTTCATAGGAAAAGGTGTTGTAATTGCTTCCTGTCTAAAGTCAGTGATGCAGGCTATTTCCTCATTGAAATCACAGTTCTCTCTTCATTAAAATCTTAAATAAACGAAAAAGAAACAAAGACAAAAATGCATTACAGGAGAAAGAAAATACTAGTTGAAATTGTTTTACGTGATTTTCTGACACACAAGAAATATAAATGACATAACTAAATATGGAATGTGCCCTGTTCTATCTGAAAGAGACCTTGAAAACTCGCCGTCTTACTTTAACGAGTAATTTCAAGGCAGTAGGATAGGATTAAAACATTTTTTTTTTCCTCCTAGAGAGGGAATGTAAATTAGCTTCATACAAAGTTATGAAAACAGATTTGTAATATGACGCCATCACATTTATTATTTGTTTGGTTATTTTATTTATGCTGAAATGGATATCGTAAGATAAACATTTCCTCTTCAGACATTATTCTGAATCACCGGATAATAAGCATTATCGAGGTTTAAGTAACATTTGTTTAATGATAAACGAAATTATTAATTTTGTTTGCGTAATTTTTTGTTTGGTATCAGCAGCGTGACCAAAATGTGTTTAAAAATTAGTGATTTAAAGACTGATATTTTTGAAAAAATACAAAATTTACTAGTTTCGAAAAAAAAAAAAAAAAAAAAAAAAAAATTATAATGATATACGGACTGATATTTTCGAAAAAGTTCAAAATTTTAAGTTTTAATTGTAAGAAATCTTCAGGAATAAAGACGAACATAAAAAGAATATATCCTAGGAAAAATATTTTTTTTTTATACACCATTTTTTTTTTTTTTACTTTCTTCTATATGTAATATAGAGAAAGTATTGGATTCGCGAAAATTTTCGACCTCCGTTTTTTGACGGATCTACACGTTTTGGGATGTCCTGAACACGAATTGATAGTTTTTAAAAAATGTCTGTCTGTGTGTCTGTCTGTCTGTCTGTCTGTCTGTCTGTCTGTGTGTCTGTCTGTCTGTCTGTCTGTATCATTTTTTTGTGGACGCTGTATCTCACGAACCAATGAATGAAATTTAACCAAACTTGGTATTTAGTTGCACCCTGACATGAACTGGTGCCCATTAGATTTGGGGATCAATAGCTCAACAGGTGGCGCTGTGATCGCATTTTATAGGACAAAATTCCGTATAAATGGGCATAATGAGAGTTATTTTAAACTTGTGATTGTAAAATTAATATGAATTATTGATAATAGTAGTAGTTAACTAGGAAAAAAAATTTGTGCATGGGGGGGCATCGGTTCCCCCCCTGGGGGGGAAGTACCCCCCCGGGAGGGTTAAATTTTGAAGATGGGTATCATTCGAAAGATCTCGTCAATACCTTTAAAACGAATGGTTGAACCATAAATCTGTGATAATTTAAAACAAAGTTATCGATTTTTTTTACTTTTAACAAAAAAAAAACTTTGAAAAAAAAATCTTTTTTTTTTTTTTTTTTTTTTTTTTTTTTTTTTTTTTAAATATTGTTACTGATTGAATATGTATAGGAAAATATAGAAGAAAGTCTTGTGGTGGCCACAACATACTAGTTTTTTTTTTTATTATTATTTAATGATATCTACATTATTGAATTTTCGATCATAAGGGGATTTATTCTTTTCATTTTGGTTTTCATTATGTTTATCTATATATAATTTTTTAATCAAAATTTGCTCTTCTCGTGTAAGATCAGTCTATTCTTTTACGTAACGTAAGAAATATTTTTATATCAAATGCCTTCCTATCAGGGACAAGGACAGTGTATTGCGCAAACATTTCAAGAAAATACTTTGCGCATCAAATGTAATGCACTTTCTAAGTCTTCATTTTATCTCAATCTCTAATAAATATTCATCATTAAAATAATTTTACAATGATCATTTTATAGTTATATTTTATTAATAGTAATTTTACTTTTTTTTTTTTTTTTTTTTTTTTTTTTTTTTGCGATAGTGAGCATGATGTCATAAGTACAGATTTTACTACTTTTATAAGAAGTTATATTTTCCTCTTAAAAAATACTTAATTTCACTTAGCCATTCCTTCTGCTAATTTTAATATTATTTATCAGTTAAATGCTACAATTAAAAAAAAAAAAAAAAAAACTCTTCGCTGCCAAGGCTTTTGATTAAACCAATATGAGGCTCAGATACTACTGCGGTTTGGGGCCCTCCTCCTCCTAGCCCCGCAAGACCCAAGTATGAATTAACAACAAAAAAAAAGAGTGTTGTCCATCTGCGCTAGCAATATACCTAGCTAAGCTAAACCCCTTTTAACCAACTACACTCGCGAGTTTCCTTATCACCTTCACCACCCCTTTACTTTGAAATGGAAGAATCCACAAAAAGAGTAAACTACTAAAAGAATTAAATATGATAAATATTTGTGAAACATTTCTCATTTAAAAATAAATTATTTCTTATTTCAGTATTTGAAGAGGACCTATATATTATGCATTTTTCTTTTTAAATCTATATGTTTTTTACTTTCTTCATCTATAGGGGAGAGTCGGGAGGGATGGGACACCTAAAATTATTCTTAAAATAAACATTGTTTTTAATTTTTGACACTTCCACCTGGTGAAGTAACTACAGCCCCATATTTGTTGCTATGTATTATTTTAGTTGGAGAACTCTGTAAGTTTATGTAACAAAAAAACTATTTTATAACACCAAAAGTAAACAATTGCTTAATTTTCAAGGCACGTTTTCAACGTCACTCACTGATATTAGCATAATTATTTTTCATATTGTATATACCTAATAATATAACTTTTATGAATTAGATAGCTAAATTAAACCTAAAAGTAGCAGGTGTCTAATATATATATATATATATATATATATTAGGACTGTACCGATTAATCGATTAATCGGTTCGGTTAATCGATCAATGCTTAGTCCCGATCAATTTTTTTAATCGAGTTAATCGAATCGATTAATTCGATTAATTTTTTTCAAAATCCGATTAAAATTTTCAAACTACGAATTAAAGTAAAAACGCTGTTCTGCCTACAAAATGTTTTTTCCCATATTTTGCTAACAAACATTCTAAGAGACATCCAACAAATAACGAAAAAGCAAAAAAATAAAAAATAAATAAAAATAAAACCTCTCAAAAGAAGTTGCACTTTTGTTGATAAAGAAAAGGAGGAGGACATTTGTTAAACAAAATGCCGCTTCATGTGCATGCTGGAGCAACACCACCTGTCTGTAGCCTTCTACAGAAAGTGTTGGTTAGGGTAATAGTATTCCCAGAAACAAGAAGCTTTCAAAAAATGGAAATGCTAAAGATAAAAAAAAAGAAAGAAAAGAAAGAAAGGACTGAGATTTCCACTATCACTCTGGTGGGGGAAATATCAACAGAGTTTCACAATATCTTCAGACGTTTATTGTCTGTTCAGAATTGCTGACAGATTGAACTATTGAAGTAGAAACAGAAAATCACATTCTATGTTCTAGTCCGAAGTGACAAAGAAGAACTAAAATATAATAATTTGAGATTCTTATGATAATAATATGTAATTTTGAAAATTCATTTAAAAATAGTGACAAGCGAGATGGAAAAAACCTGCAAATATAAAACTAAAATATGTGTAAATTCATTTAATGTTTCTTTCAAAACGAATTGAAAAATTTATTTATTTAAAAAGAAAAATTTAATAAGTGAAAATATTTATATAAAATTACCACTTAAAGTCACCAATTATTACTCTGAAAATTGATTTAAATTTCAGCTATGAAACATAATTGGTTAGACAATTTTTTTTTCAGTCAATCTTATAAATAATATATGTATATATATGCACAATATGAGATTTATATTCATCATTGAAATAAAATTATATAAAGAAAAATGAAAACCGATTAAAAATCCGATTCATCGACCGATTAATCGATTAATGAACTACGATTAACCCAGTTAAAACTCTTAATCGATTCCCACCCCTAATATATATATTTAAAATAATCAAAAGGGAGGGATGGGACATGTAAGAAAAGAAAGAAGAATGAAGATTCTGATGCTCCTTAAACAGAAAATATCAAGAGGCAAATGAATGAATAGATGGAAGAAAAAATGCACAAAACAAATTCAAAATCAGGGAAAATAATTGGTGTGGCACACACACGACTTTTGTTTACCCTTTTAACTTTTAAAAATACTTTATTTACCATATATGTATGAGGAATTAATTTTCATTTCTGAACAGTTTTCCTGGACATGGTAAAATATACAAAAGAAATTACATTCACCAATTACAGCTAGGCTTTCTTGGTAATATTTGTTCTTGAGATATGCTGATAACACACACATACTAGCTACTAAAAACCTTATTAATATTCAGGGAACCACAAAACATGTAAATATAACAAAAACTTAATTTTGAGTATTTGAACTAAAAAATAGTACTTTCTCTGCTAGAAGTAAAGAAAAAAAAAGATGAACTGATTGAGCATTTGAAAATTTTTATTTAAGTGGTACATTATACTCTAATGTTGGATAAAATAGATGTTATTAGTAATTAATTAACCTTACATACATCGTGCCCCACTGTTTTTGTCACTTTTTATAGTACGTCTGTATATTATGTATTTATTTTAACTTTATAAAAATGTCCCATCCCTCCCTCATATAAGGGAGGGATGGGACATTTTTATGACTATGTTAATTTGCTTATAAAATTAATATTTTAATAATTACCATCAAATTTATATTTTTAAAAGATGTTAAAATGTTTCAATTTGTTTCTCTGAAACTTACAATGTTGTACCAGTAAAAGTAAATTTGTAAAAAATATTTTTGTCAAAACTGTCCCGTCCCTCTCTATTCTCCCCTATTAATAAAATCAGATTTTTGTCTGTAAATTGTCAGAATAAACAAATTTTGAGATATCTTCGCGTTCCATGCACCATGAAAGCCAAAAATGACTTCAGAAAATTTTCTGTGTGTTTGTGTGTCGTTGTGTGTGTGTGTGTCTAAATACTATTTTTGTCCGGGTATCAAGCGAGAACGGCTTGATGGAATTCAACGACACTTGGCAAGAATTTAGGTCTGTACCCAATTTAAAATAATATATATCGAAAATTTAAAAAAAAAAAAAAAAAAAAAAAAAAAAAAAAAGATTTAGAGATATGGCTAAAAAATAACTGCGCATGCGCCATAAAGTTTTTGTCAGTAAAACTCATTGAATGGGGGGGGGGGGGAGCGTTTTCTTTACGTTTTAGACATCAGGCAAGGACGTACCCAGGGAGGGGGTCCATAGGGTCTGGATCCCTCCCGAAATAAAATTTAATAAAAGTTACTTTAATAAACATGCCCTTCTGATGTTCTAAGTTGTTTTATATCATCCATAACTTTTAAAAGAAAATATGTTTTTTAATCAGTTCTTTAATCATATCATTTGATAGAATTAGTTTTCCATGGAAGGGGAGGGGGGGTGGCAATGGCCACCTACATTAGAGACATATGTAAAATCTATCGGGAAAACTTATGATTTCTTATAGATTTTTTTCTTGCATGAGCAACTTTTTGGTTACATTTTCAAAATTTTAATTTTTATCAAGTATTTTTAATGATATTTTTGGTAGTCTATACGTGGTCTATAAACCGGATTAAAAAAAAAAAAAAAAAAAAAAAAAAAAAAAAAAAAAGACGCAAATAGTGTTAAAAATAAGTTGATTTTCGATTTAAATTGCCTTTTTTTCTGATACACAACTGCGCCTATTGTACTTCCTTAGCAATTGAATGAAATTAATAAACAGTTTGCATGTTATCTACTACGAGCGCAATGACATTTAAAGACGTTTGCTATAAACAGAACTGTGAATGAAAGACTATTTTTGTTTAGCAATACTCTCAAAACGTCATAAAATAACATGAAATTTTTATGATGCATCGAACAAGATGGCCTCGAGACAACAAAGTCTCAATATTATTTTGTATTTTTTATTAATATATAAGTAATTTCATAAATATGTAAATAAATGAACATTTATAGAAAAGTATTTAATATTACAGTACCTTTAGTTAACATATATTCCACTTAATAGCAAACAATACCTAAAACCGCTGACCGCTGTGGCTCTATGTTATCCTATGAGAAAATTTGTTTCTATAATTACTCATTACCTAATGTGTTTTATAAATATCCGTTTTCACATTCAGAAAACTCATAATCATTAAATTAGAACTTATTTTCCAAAAATTGATTTTTAAAATATTTAGTATTTCATTTTGTGGCTAAAAATTGAGAAAAATACACTCAGTGAAAATTTGCATATTTTAACTAAAAGTTTAAATGTAAAAATTAAAAAAAAACTAATTTTTCAAAAATGAGTACTTATTTAACAATTGTGAATTTTCCGAATGTGAAAACAGAATTTTAAAAATGCATTAGGTAATGAGTCATTGTGGAAACAAATTTTCCCATAGGGTAACATGGGCCAACAATTGTTGCAGATCTATTGTAAATGTATGTATTTCAATTAAGTATGTTCTCAAAAAATATTTTCCCTCTTTCTGATGCCCTACAAGTGGCCGAGGGCTTCTGCGCTCAAAGCTGGTAGACAGAAAGTGCCGAGTTCGATCACAGGTCACGCTTATTGACCCAGTTGTTTGAAGTTTTCGGTGGTTTTCTCTGAAATTCACGTAAATACGAGCTAGGATCTCTTAGAAAGACCCTCCACACACACACACACACACGATAGAAATCCCATCCATAGGTCTAGGATCCTAGTGTAAACAATCGGCCTTGACCCAACAACCGCAACTAACCCTTTTTCTGGTAAAGAGAAATTTTCTAATACTTCCAGAGTCATTTATAGACAAAAAGACGCAAAATTCGCTGAAGTTACTATTCAGGTGTTAAGGAATCGAACGATGTCTTAAATATGCGAAAAATACTTAGAGAAATGTATCATTTTTTCGTCTGGATTCAGTAAATGGGAATTTAGTATGAACTGGAATTTAAAATTTTGATATTTAAAAAAATGAGCTTAAACTCAAATTCTAGGAAAAGCTTAAATTTTACATAAGTAATGGTGAAGGTTTCAATTATATCGAACAAGAGGCTCCTTACGAGAGGGGCAAAAGGATGTTCAGTTTTAAGCATATTTATAATCGTATGTAAAGGGGCCCTAAAAAAAACCATAGCCTTGCACCCTACCTTGATTTTGGACCCCTCCCGAAATAAAATCCTGGGTACGTCCTTGACATCAGGGCACCCCAAAATGATTTCAGAATATTGTGTGCATGGGAGGTGTGGAGGTATATAGAACGTTTTTTACTCGACCGAGTATCACCAGAAAACAGCTGGAAGAAAATTCAATGACACTTGGTTTAAGTTCAGGTAAGTACATAACTTAAAATTATATCCATCGAAACTTTCAAAATGTTTTTTAGATTTACCGATATATGAGCAAAAAACACTTCTGTAACCAATTAAAAATTATATCTAGGAATTTAGATACGTTTAAACGACTATATTTGACAAGGAACTCGACTTTTCCTTCGTTGTTATTTTGTTTTTTGATGTAAAATCTGCATTCTCTCTCTTTTACGCAGAAGATATTTTTTTAATGTTCTTTTTTAAATTTATATATCCCTTTAAAAGTTAGATTGTTTTGTATATAAAGCATATTTTATCGCAAGCATTCACAGTTAAGATTTACTTATATTTTATTATTTCGTGCTTTTTCAGTAATTATTTTTATAAAGTGTTTATAACTGCTATATTTAGTTCTTTAAATTAAAAAATAACAATTGCCTGCTTTATCTAAAAAAAAAGAAAGAAAAAGAAAATTCTGTTTACTTTCTTTGTACACAGAATTTAATTTAGTACGACAGGACTTAGTTTAATCTATTCTCTTCTATATAAAAGCATGCAGTAACTTTTTTTCTTTCCCTAGCATCAGTACGTATCTTCATTTCTTAAAATTCCTTTGATATTTTGCGATTTGGTGCATATATATATTATTTATTTTATATATTTTATTTTATATATTTTAGTATTTGGTGTAGCTTTAGCATAGGAGCCCCTTGGCAGCCTCTAATTTTTTGTTGTCATTTTGGCGACAAATTAAAATGGCTATCGCAATTCCGTAAGTAAAAATCTTAGAGAGAAACGTCCGAATTACTTTAGTACCAAATTTCAAATTTTCTATGCTAAAGCTGTTCAATTTCTTTGGAATGACTTTTCTTAATTTATTTTAATTATTATTATTATTAATTTTTTTAAGTTTGCATACTTTTTTTTTTTCCGACATGAAAATATTTATTTATATATTTATTTATTTTTGGCTTATAAATAATAGAGTTTTTATAATTTTAATAAATCTTTAATAGTTGGATTTATGTCACAATTTCGGTTACTTTCAGAAATGTCCATTTCTTTTATTAAGTTTAAGCCTTTCCTAGCCTTTTCCATTTATTTTAATTTATTAGAAATTGCCATCATTATTTTAGAAACTTTATTTTCAGTAATAATATGTTTACACGTTCATTTCTTTTCTTTTTTTTTTTTCTTTTTTTTTTTTCCCCGACATAAAAAGAAATATAAAATTCAAGGTGGAACACCACAAATGGCGACAACGCAAAAAATGCAGATTGAAAGAAATAGTCCTGTCGTACTAAAAAAAAATTGCAATATTTATTTTATAATAATTGATAGGAATTATGTCTTGATTATTCTATTAAATTTAAAAAAAAAAAAAAAAAAAAAAGCTGAAAAGCTGAAAATGTAATGTTTTTCACAAGTTTTGCTTGCTTTATCTTTTAATAAAAATAATAATGAAAACCATTCAAAACAAATTATCGCTAATAACGCAATAAATTCCAAACAATTTTTCCTGCAATCAGCTGACTCATTTTTGACACTTTTTCTTACATTCCCGTAATAAAGCAATGCTCCATTCACTGTAATAATAGGTCTAAGAAGTTGAAATGAATAGGTCTAAAAAGTTAGACTGACTAAGAACATGATTCGATAAGGATTTAATTAACAAAACCGTATGAAGTGTACTTTTTTTGCTAGTGTTCGGACACTTTTGTTACCGACTGGACGTATAACTTTCTACTTTTTCATTTTGCATACGACTTTAAGTTAATTAGGCCTCATAAATAAATTTTATATATATATATATATATGAGTAAAGTGTAACGAAGATTTAATGTAGTAGCTTTCTTTAGCAAAATTTTTTACAGATATTTTCCAGATATTTAATTAAACAGTAAACGTGCGGCAAAAACATATTCTACATTGATGGTAAAAACTACTCTTTTCAGAATTTAAAATTTGAAAGAAAAACTTCACATTTAATTGGAATCATTTTTTATGGTTGTTTCTAGGAACTTATTCGAGAACTTTTAACATCGGATGATTACAATGTTGTATCGGTAGACTGGCGTGTAGGAGCAGCTCAATCTTATCCGCAAGCTGCAGCTAACACAAGAACTGTAGGATTAGTGGTGGCTGATTTCATTGACTACTTACAGGTAAATTCAATATATTTCGATTTTATTTATGCTTATTATTATCATCTTTTTATTATGATCCATGTAGATGACTTCCTAATATGTAAATGATTCTAAGAAAGTTATAAACTGCAAAAATTTGTATTTATAAATTTTGAAAGGATTCTTTAGTGTTAGTTAGCTGATAGTGTAAATATTTTTTATTAATAAGACTACTTTCTTTTTAAACGACCACTCAACATTCAAAAGACCTGACTTTTTCTGTTTGATTATAATGTTGATATCAACATTTCGTATAAACTATCAAAATTTAAATGCATTAATTAACATAATGCTGAATTCGCCGTTTGAAATATTTATATTAATGTGTACAACATAATGCAATCTTTTACCTTTCACTTTGGACAAGTTTATAAAAGAAAAGGTGGCAATAATTTCAAAATTAATAGATATTTTATGTTTCATTTTTTATTTTAAACTTTTATTATTATACTTTGTTAACACGTAGAAATTTAATTTGTCACCTTAATTTCAACGCTTAAATTATAAAAAGGAAGCGTATTACGAAACTGTTTTTGCACTTCACTTATTTATTATTTTATTTTTTATTAAACACTGTTAATATAAAATGTTTTAAAGATTTAGTATTCAAATAAATATTATCAAGGTTTATCAATTTCCTGTACCAAATGTTATACTATTATTCAAAAAGAAAAAGTTACCTAACAGAGACCTTCATTATAATTGCTTCTTATTATTTAATGTATGAGGTGTGATTAAAAAAAAAGGTTACAAGTCGAATAAAGAAATATTTATTAACAATAGACAGAAAATACAAAAGAGAATTAAGAGGCATACGTGCCTATCACTTTTAGGCATAATCACCAAGTCTATTTAGGCATTTATCAGAACGCAGAACCAACTTGTTTAACCCGTCTTGATAGAAATCAGGTCCCTGTCCATTGAGCCAGGTCTCGGCGGATATTTTCACAGCACTGTTTGAAGAGAACTGTGTGCCGGATAAGTGCACCTTCAACCTCGGAAACAGGAAATAGTTACTGGGTGCCAAATATGGGCTGTATGGGGATGACTCCAGATTTCCCACTTGAACCGTCGCAACAATTCCTGCGTTGCTTGAGCAGTGTGGGGCCTGGCATTGTCATGCAGGAGGATGACACCTTCACTCAACATGCCCGGCCGTTTGCGTCAGATGCTTCGCGAACACATTCTTTGTCCATAAAAATCGAATCACGGCTCGCACTTCCACACGAGACCAATTTTCTAAGCGTCTTGCCATTTCAATCATCCTGAACCTTCTGCGAACTTTCACTACCTACCCGCACACCAGCTGTATGACAAGTAGCATGATCTATCTCCACTCTGGGGAAGCAAAAGTTCTCCACAATATGCAGTTTTCAAATGCTGCAGCTTGTAACCTTTTTTTCTGATCACCCCTCGTATAAGAGTGGGAGATTCTTTATTTCTGTGAAGCATTACTGATTCTTTAGAAAATATCAAACTAAAGATATTTTTAAAATTAATTATAAATACTAAAAGCAACAAACTATAATACACTTCTAAAAGAAAAAACTAAGTATGGTCAATATTTATTACGTTTTCTATAAGTTAAAATTTAAACACAGCTCACACTTACCATTATTATTGCATATTGAATGAAAAAAAAAAAAAAAAAAAAAAAAAAAAAAAACGAACATTTCGCGGAACTTTTCGCGTTCTCTTATTTTATTTATTTATTAAACATGCATGATTGCGAGCTAGGACCCCGTAGAAAAACTTCCTCCCCCACCCCACACACACACACATACAGAGGGCATCCCATCCCATTGAAACTTCTGTGCCTCTTGTAAACTTTAAACCCCCACTACCTGATAGATTTATGGGATTCCAGTGGTGAAATAAGTGAACAATTTTAAATGTTAAACTTTACTTGACTGAAGTCAAATCAATAATATAATCTCAATCTAATGGAAAAAAGAAAATTAAAGCAATAAATAATAATGCAATGTTTAATTCTAAATTTGGTTTAAAATTTTTAAACCTTAAAATTATTTTGTGAGGGAAAACTGAAACAGATTGTTTATAATAGAAATTTTTCTATTAATGGCAGCGTAAATATCGAATCTCTCCTTCTGACATCCACGTCATTGGCTACAATTTAGGAGCCCATGCTGCCGGTTACATTGGAGATCAAATATCAAGACTCGGGAGAATTACTGGTATGATATTTTCATTGTAATTTTATTGTATAACAGTTGAGAAAATGTTCAAAATGTATTGAAAATCAAATAATTTTATTATCTCTCCATATTTTAAACTCTAAGATGCCTCGAAAAGAACTTTTACTGCTCATTGGCATAATAAAATGCTCCTCTAAAAGATTAATACATTTAGCTTAATGCTCGTTGTGAGAGAGCGTCAACGACAGCCACACTATGTTAACCAATGGGAAATTCGACATAGTATTGTTCCTTAAATAATGCATTTTTTTAAATTATTATTAATATTAATATTATTATTATTCTGATTCCACATTCAGAAAATTCATGACCGTTAAATTAGTCCTTGCTTTAAATAAGCACAGGAATAATAAACAACGTTTTGAACGCCTAAGGAAATAATAAATTAGCTGATTAATAAATTAGTTAATTAATTCCATTAGCGTTCAAGACGTTTATTATATTCTTGTGTTTATTTATCTAGCACCAAGTCTGCGGTCAATAGTTATTGCTTTCCTTTAAAAAAAAAAAAAAATATTAAATATACTTTATTTTACATCATCAAAATAAATTTGAAAAATATATATTGGTTTCTTTTAAATTACTTAATTGTGATGTAACTAGGTCTAGTATACTTGTTGTAATGTCATTCCTCTTTCTCAATACGTACAGTTTTTAATTGTGAATAAAATTGTAGATGAATATTCATATATCCTAGTTTTGCCAATTTCAGTCTTAACACTATTCAGTTCTCTTTTAATTTTTGCTTACATTCATTTGATTTCGTCCAATTTTGACTTTTTCAATCAGCTCTTTAATATCTTAATATATATAAATCTCGTGTCACAATGTTTGTCCTCAATGGACTCCTAAACCACTTAACCGATTATAATAAAATTCGCACACCATGTGCAGTTCGATCCAACTTGAGAGATAGGATAGTTTAAATCTCAAATTATAGTCGCAATTTTAATTTATTGCTAATTATTTGTCTGTTATTATTTGACAGTCACAATTATCTGTTAACTCCAAATGATTCTAACAGATGTCGATACCTTTCGACTGGGTTGAAATGAAAGCTGAAATATATTTGGTGCTGCCATCTACACAAAGAATCTTCAAGTTTTAACCTATTAATAAATTTCGTATAATTCAATTATTTCCACTTTTTAAATTTTTGGAGTGTAAATTGAATTCATATTATAATGAAGATAATACAGTGAAATTAATCCTGTTTTTTACTTATTTGTGCTTCATTGATCAAAACTTTATAATTTAATCTGTATATCTTAATATATATAAATCTCGTGTCACAATGTTTGTCCTCAATGGACTCCTAAACCACTTAACCGATTATAATAAAATTCGCACACCATGTGCAGTTCGATCCAACTTGAGAGATAGGATAGTTTAAATCTCAAATTATAGTCGCAATTTTAATTTATTGCTAATTATTTGTCTGTTATTATTTGACAGTCACAATTATCTGTTAACTCCAAATGATTCTAACAGATGTCGATACCTTTCGACTGGGTTAAAATGAAAGCTGAAATATATTTGGTGCTGCCATCTACACAAAGAATCTTCAACTTTTTAACCTATTAATAAATTTCGTATAATTCAATTATTTCCACTTTTTAAATTTTTGGAGTGTAAATTGAATTCATATTATAATGAAGATAATACAGTGAAATTAATCCTGTTTTTTACTTATTTGTGCTTCATTGATCAAAACTTTATAATTTAATCTGTATATATATATAAATTACGTGTCACGATGTTTGTCCGGGGTAAACTCCTAAACTAAGGAACTGATTTTGATGAAATTTTGCACACTGTGTGCAGTTTGATCCAACTTGAGAGATAGGATAGTTTTTATCTCAATTTATTGTCACAATATTGTTTTATTGCAATTATTTGTTAATTATAGACCTTTATTAAAGTTGCTCCAAAATATCTGTGAGTTCCATTAATTTAATTGTTGCCAAAAAAAAAAAAAAAATACGAGTTCATTTTCTTTCGACATAAAAATAAATACATTTAATCAAACGTGAACGTTAAAAAATTATAAAAAGTTAAATTATGCATCTCACGAAAATTGACGTCATAATCAATTTAAAGATTTTATACACATTGATAAAGTGCTAATGTAGTTCTATCATAGATATAGTAATATATATAGATCTCTCATCCCCATGTTATCGTAGAAAGATTTTTGATGCCGAAAAAAGATAAAAAATAAAAGCTTTGGAAACAGCCATTAAGTGGTATTGAAAAAAAAAAAAAAAAAGAAAAGAAAAAGAAAAGAAAGAAAGAAATATGAATTTGAAACTGTATCTGGAGTCTTCCATTCCCCTTTAGCAAATAAATTATTCATAAATTTTATTTGCTAAAATATTAGTATGTATTCCCGTGTGTATTCACTCGGGGAAAGACGGCCATATTTTGGTAAAAACGTCGTCTTTTCCCAAATGAAAAGGAATAACTTTTTTCTCCCCAATGATCACTCTATTCTATATATGCTATACTATATCTATGAGTTCTATACGCAAGCGAAGTGTGACTCACTGACCGTCTGTGCAGCCAAGAAAAAGATTTCCTATGTTAATTGCCCACTGGATTTTTTGTAAGAAATTATTAAAAATCGAGGAAATTTATTTCCCGATTTTAATCTTTATATTTGGGTATAGATATGTATTAGTTATCGCGGGTGTTAGATTGAATTATTTTGCTGTCAAATTGACAAAATTTTAATTTTAAATTTTTAAACTCTGTCGCCCTTGGCTTTTTTTATTATTATTATTATTATTTGGCGATCAAAAGCGTAACACGAAAATATACATGCCAGATGTATGCATTGTACGAAATGTAATATGTATTATTCATTGTACGTATGTATGACATGTAATATGTATTGTACGAAATATTGTTTCATATTATTCATTACTCTTTTAATATAAGTTGTTAAAATAACCATGATTTTTGAAAGGAATTAAATATTTTCGCCAGATAATTTGGCGATATTCTTTTTTTTTCGCCAAGGATGACAGAAATGAAATCTATTCCGCTGCAAAATATTAGTATCTTACATCAGATATTTTATTTAGACATTTGAAAACAAATTTGACTTCAAACTATGATAGAATATTTATCATTTTCCTTTTAATTTGTATATTATTAGTATATTAAAATTTAAAAGCATGGTATATAAAAAGTTTTTTTTTTTTTTTTTTTTTTTTTTTAAATCTTATAATTATTCTTATCTTAATCCTCAATGTTTCCCATCTTTATTGACTTGAATTTACTATTAAAATTTTAACATACTCAAAAACTTCTCATCACTTCGTTAAAATACACTAAACTTTTCCAAAATCTTTTTGTATTTAAAATGATACATGTATTTACTTTAAATGTCCAATATTTCATAAGATTTCCAATTTTAAAGTTTTAAAATATTTATCAAATTTACTTATTTTTCTGGTTTAGCCTTATTGTTTTCCCTTTTATAACTACAGCTGTTGCCCTCTTTAAAATATTTAAAATGATGAGGTCATTTAATAGTAAAATTATCCATTATAGCATATATTATATTTCACATAAAAATTGATTTTAAAATCGTCTGTTTCTTTTATACTTTTATTTTAATAGAATTTTAATAGAATTTAATTTATATATTAGTCATTTTAGCAATTTTATCCAAAGTAGCATTAGAAATAATATATATCACTTCTCCATTAAAATTTATAGGACCCTACAATAAAATTAATTTGTGCTTAATATCAACACTACGAAAATTTTTATCAATCGCTTCCAAATTTTGACCTAAGTTTCAAATCTCAACCCTGTGGGTTTTTACATCGGCTACAACGTTTTCGTCTTTGTTCGTAAATAATAATTTAACTGTACTAAATAGTTTACAGCCGTATAATTCAACGTATAACTTAGTCACAGCAACGCGTGGCCGGGTCTGCTAGTATATATATATATATTTTTTTTTATATATATATACATCTGCTCATATTTTGGTTACTTTCAATAACTTTTCACATTTTTATCATTTCTATTATATTGGGTTGGCAAGAAAGTTCTTTCGGTTTTCAAAAAGCGATAGTAATACCAAAAACTTCTTCATTTTGAAAATAAAGATGTATACTTAATTTCACCTTAACAACCTTTTACCTATTACGTTTAACCCTTTGCGGCGCAAGACAATTCGGATCATTTAAATTATACTGCCACCGGAATTCATGAACTAAATTAAACTAAAAGAATTTTTAAATTTTAAGGTTAAAAAAACCGGCTTTTTCTGGTATGTTATAAACGTAAATTTTTGCTAAAAAATTTCCGGGATAAATTTTTGCAGCTGGAACTTAAATTTTGCGTACTCGCAGCGAGGACAGCACGCGTTAAGGGGTTAACCTTTTTCACAATTTCTTGCACACATAAATTACAACATTGACAGAAAAATAACAAAGCAAACACAATGCTATCTCTTTTTGAAAACGAAAAAAACTTTCTGGCCAACCCAATATATGCTGCATAATATAGCTAACAACTGAAATGCTATTTTATTTTCATGAACTTGTTCTTGAGTTGTTTTTCAATTATATAAGACTTATTTTACCATTACATACTGTAAATTATACAAATAAACATATTTCACATAAAATTTAAACACTACATTTTATTGCTGAAATTTTGCGCGTTAAAAGTTGTATTAACATTTAATATTTCTTTTTTTTTTTTTTTTTTTTTTTTCATTGCCGTATCATTGTTAGTTATTTCTTATAGTAAAATTTCCTATTTATGTAAAATTATCATTCTATGAATTTTTGTTTATTATTATTATTTATTTTATTTATTTTTATTTTTTTTTATTTATCTTATTTTTTATTTCATTTTATTTTATTTTATTTTATTTATTTATTTATTTATTTTTTTTTTGGGGGGGGGGGGGGGAGAATGTTGTTTAGTGATGCCTTATTTCCTTTGGAATATTCATCTTTTAATTTTGAGCATTTAGCATTTTTTAATTTATTTTGTATATAATGTAAGCATATCAAATTTATAATTATGTCAATTTGTGTTACGCTTATTAGTACATATTATTCACTAATTTTATATGCTATATTATTATATAACCAAGAATTTTATTATAATACTTAAATTTATAATTAGAAGTTCACAGTATTTTACATATTTTGTACTGCCTTTATCAACAATATATAATTCATTAGTATTATTTTTTATCGTTTCATTTTATATATTTACTTGAAGTTTTATTTAGTAAAATTACGCCTTGAATATTTACAATTTTTTTTTTTTTTTACATTCTTTATATAGAGTAACTTTAATTAAAGTTGCGTTTTCAAAACGCTCTAATTTTAAAACTACCGGTCAGAATGGCTTGATATTTTACCGTAACAATTGTGAAGAAATGGAATTTTGTTTGGCGAAGGCAAAAATAGTTCTAAAATCTGCCGATAAATAGTGCTACCATGGTAATATCAGGGACAAAAGGAAACAATAGACTCCAAGGTTTTACGATAAATTATTAACGAAAAGACAAGAATACGTGTTTACATCAAAAGCAGTGATAGTAACAAGCGAAAAAGGGAAGTTTCGTGGAAAAAAAAAAAAAAAAAAACAGCTTACGAATGGTTAACGACACATTCTGGAACTTTTTTTTTCCTTCGCAAAACAAAATGCCATCTCGGAACAAAATGTCTCTCAATTGTTCCGGTAAAATATCAAGTCATTCTGGCCATTAGTTTTAAAGTTAGAGCGTTTTAAAATCGCAACTTTAATTACAATCACCCTGTTTTTTTAAATTGGAGTAAATAGTAAGTTTTTAATAACTGGCAATAAAGGCACTTTTCAAAATTTGTCTTGTGCTCGGTAGAGAGCTATGTTTCGGGCCGAATGCGTGGAAATTAGGCCTTTATTCACACACCGCGCTTCGCAAGCTATTCGAGATTGAGCAGGAAAATGCAAAAGATTTTACTGCGTAATGTGTAACAGTATTGGAAAATTTATTTTTGAAGCTTAAATACTGTATTTACTAAATGTATGTATACAAATTATTTGTATTAAATAAAATATCTACTTCAATGCAGCAAATACTTCATAATAATAAAAAAAAAAATCTCAGTTTAAAAATATATTTAGATTTAGACTGACAAAACAAAACTATTTGCTATTTGAAATTCTAGAAACAAGTAAGACTCAAATGTGAGTTTTAATTTATTATGCCAATATTTATATTTAAAGGAAAATTTTTATGAAAGACTTTCATTAAAAAAAGAAAATTTGTAGAGTCAAAAAAGTTTCAGGTATTGGAGACTTTTTTCACATGTGCAAGTGTATGTGAAAAAATATTGGAAATATTTAAAATTATTTTTGAGAAACAAATAAGATAAATGGTTCTTTCTATTTAGTTTGTTGTTTTAAATTACATTCATAACACGATTATATTGAAAGTTTCTCTTGCTTGAGGATTTTCCTGAAGCAGAAAACACTCACCTAATTTCTTCCATAAAGTACTAATTTTCTTTTTTAGAATAGAAGAATTTTAAATTTGTATAAATTTTTAAATGTCATTACGTTAATGATAAGAAATATCTGCTTTCAAACATGTGTTTGTCTGACGTTAACGCTATACATAATATCGGATTTTAATAAAATATTGCCACTTTTCCGAAATGCTTCTTCCTATTAAATCCGTTTGCTAAACATTAATGCACGAAAATATTTTGGAATGCTGGGATAACATAAATTTAGAAAAATATTTTTTTATACCGCTTTTCTTACCAATTTCAATCTTAATGCAATTACAGCGGACTAAATCAGAAAAAAAAAAAGTTTTCAAATCAAAAATTGTACAACTTTTATTTACTTACTAAGAAAAAATACAGTGTGGGTTATATATATTTGAGAGTATAGGAGGGGTTGGATCAGAGGCAAATAAAAGGATCGCTTTTATATTACTTTTCACTGATTTCAGCTCATTATAATGTGAATTAATCAATTTAAAAAATATATATATTATGGTGTTTGGATATTGCAGGAGATATGGAGAGGAGAAGGCAATGAATACTAAAAAAAAAGTGTTTTGCTACTTTTTTTTCTGGTTTCCACCAAACTCTTTAGAATTATTACTCATAGTAACTAGGTGTACCTGGGGAAGTTTTTGAAGCAAAATGCAGGGGAGAAGTTAGGTTTCAGATAACGATTTTTACCGATTTTAATTAAGATTTATTATAATTATTTTTTAATTTAGATAAAATACTGAAATTTTAATACATTTCAGGAACTGAAACAGCGGAAACTGAAGCAAAAGCCATATATCTCTTTTTATCCGCACCTTACCCCCATATATATCGAAATAAAATTGCATTTTTTTTTCTTCTTCTTCTTTTATCATTAATATGTAATAGTTCTACAAAGTAAAAAAAGAAAAAACTTTTATTTTCTTTCTTTTAGCCTTTTTTCTCCATGGTATATCTAAACAGATTTTTTTTCTTTTAAATTATTAAAAAAATAATTAAACAAACTTTCCGGCAAATGTAAAAAAAAAAAAAAAAAAAAAAGTTATATAAGCACAACCTGTCTTTCTGTCTCCTGAGCCCTTAAACTATTTTTTAGGGTGTACCATCTAATTTACAAGTAGTATGGCATTGCATCCTCCCCTCCTCCCCCCCACCCCCACCAACTTTTACATGCTTAAAGACACTCTAAACTAGTATTCTGCGGCCATCAGAAAAATATTTAATATCATTTTGTAAAATAGTGTCATCTACTGTTTGAGTTTGTACTGTTTTTCTTAATACGTTTTCTCATTTAGAAAAAAAAGAAAAAGAAAAAAGAAAAAAAATGTAGGTTAAATTAAAGGCAAAATGCAACTTTTATTTTTATGGATTTAATTATTTATTTGCTTTTATTTTTATTTATTTATTTATTAAGCTTTCAAAAAATCTGCATTTTGTTAGTAAGTTTTACCAATGTTTTGAAAAGAATTAAAAATACGTAAAACAAATCGAAGACGAAATATAAATCTTCTTATGTCTTCAAAAAATCTGTAAAATTTTTTGAAAAACTGAACTTTTTTTTTTTTTTTTTTTTTTTTTTTTTTTTTTTTAAGATATTTTGCAGATTATTATTATTATTTTTTTTTTTTTTATGGGATATCCAATATTCAAATTTTCCATTGGTTTTACACTTAAAATGTTATGAGGAGCCACTGGTTATTTTTTTCCTGAGCAGTCAGATCTGCAAGTAGGTCCCTGGTTAGGTCTAGGATTTTAACGCTTAATAAAGATTGGTTTTTGTATGTACATTTAATTTTAATTTTAAAGCTTAATTTTTTGAATATTTGTTTTGCTGTACAAAATGAAGGGAAGAAGAACTTTCCCAAACTGCAGGTGCTCCAATTAGACCCTTAAAATAGTATATGATGAAAACAGAAATAATTATTTTTAATAAATACTGGATCAAGCAACAAATTGAAAATATTTAACATTCACTTTTAAAAGTTAAACTACAAATACATTAGCTATAACTGCAGATATATCAAAAAATATACTTCTAAATTTATGACTATACAATTACTTCAAATTCACTTCAATATTACTACGATTTAAAATATTATTTTTAAATCTTATTACTGTAATGTAACTTCACATAAACTACAGTAATTTTGCAAATAATAGCTCTCAGTATTTTTTTTAAATAATTTACTGCAGAATTACGTCATACCAGCTACAAAATAACTAAAGTATTTTTACAGTATAATCTGCACTACAGAAAATCTACAGTTTACTATAGATAAACATCAAAAATACATTACTTCTGTAGAAAAACTGCAGTTCATTTTTAGCTGGGTTGAATTTAAAAGCGAAAGTAATCTAGACACTAATATTTAATACCTTACGCTATAGCTAAAAAAGTAACAAACTGTTCTGCAATATTTTAAATAAACCGCTATAAATCCATGATTATATGTGGTCGAGACATAATAATGTATACAGATAATAAGAAGACCCATAATTCCATGCTATAGCCAGATTGCATTTCAAGCATTACTTTTTACAGGGTGATCGCAAAGAATTTTACTTTTCTTTAATTTTCTACTGATCATCTTTTTCTTTCGGGACAAAATTTTCACTGAAATATATGAAGTATGGCATATTCTGTGTACTCCTAAAGTTTCAAAAGGATTCGTTAAGTACATTTTGAAATATTTTACAAAACATCTAAAATCGAAGGTATTCGGTCATTTATGAGAAAATAGTGTAGCTAAAAATAGTTACTTACTGTACAGTTTGAAATTTTAAATACATACTATTGTTCGATAATTTATACACTAAGAGACCAAAAAAAAAGCGCACTTGGATATTTTCCTTTTCTCTTTCTGCAACCGCCAATTTTATCGTTTAAAAAGACAACTTTCGAACAGATTTTATTACGTCGTCCTCCACATACACTTTATGATTGAGCCCAGTGTTAAAAACAAAATGCAATTGTCAGGAAAATTGTAATTTTAGAAAGTATTTCAAAAATGGCAAGGATAAGACAATTAATGATGCAATAAACAGTATTAATTTTACAATGAAAAAAAAAATATTTTAATACGTGGGAGGGCAAAATAATTAAATGTTAACGAAATATTGATGAAATGGTTTTTAACACGATATAATTTTTTTTTTTGGCTGTTTAAACTGGAAATTTGGCTTTAGGCGGCCATGCTGCTCATCCACGCGAGATGACCCCAAGTTAAAAAGCAAAAGTTTTAAAAATGGATTTGTATCACGTTTATAACTTAGATTAAAAAAAAAAAAAAAAAAAAAAACCATTAGGGGAAGGGACCCAAATATCGGATATTTTTTTTGAAAATAAGGTTTAAAAAATACTAAACCTAGTCGTAGTTAAATAAAAGTCGGTGTACGTAATCTTGGATTCATATATTATATGTACTTTAACAAATTTCACTGCTGCAGTGTTAAATAATACACAAAATTATGTCATTTCAATTTAATGAGAATTTCAGGTCTTGACCAGGTAGGCTCCTAATATCAGATATCCGATATTTTTGTTATTCTCTTATAAGTACCTATGACAAAAAAAAAAAAAAAAACATAGTTTATGTATTTAAGGAACTATTAACAAACATAAAAATAAATTAAATACAAGTCAACTCAGATATTTAACATGTCACATTTTTTAACATTTAAATATTTGAAAAAAATTAATTCTTAACCTAGTTTAACAAAAACTTTTGCGCTTATTCTGATTGATCAGTATAAAAAAAAAAAAAAAAAAAAAAAAAAAAAAATACACTAACGGGTAATTATCGTCTCCTAAACCAGTCTTCGCTTTGTCTCGTGTCTTTAATTAGTCTTATATCCTTGTTTGCAGACGTCACAAATAAAATCAATTATTCTGCTAGCTTCGATTCCAGCACAGAGCTCGTGACACCACTGGTAAAAAGCTATGCATCGTATCCATTTTCCCCACATATATCATTGGAGTAGGGTCCATGACAATACAAACATTCAACCTCTTCATCATTGCCACTATCGCCATCACTCTCTAAAATCATTTCGATGTCGGATTCAAAAGATTCAGATTCAGATTCAATAGTTCTACGCTTATTTTGTTTTGATTTTTTCATCACCTTCCCTTTTGTCTTTGTGACCACCTTCGCTTTTTTCTGTTTTGTTAGACACTTGTTTCACTTTTCAACCGCAAGTTCCAGCTCATGTTTACATGGAGATGCTGTAAGGACCACAGGTTGTGTTTGTCTACTATTTGCTTTTCCTGGCTTTATATCCCTTAGGCTTTATCATTTCAGGAGATATCAGTAAATTTGAACTTGGTACATTCCTTCCTAATCTTCTAACGTACTTTTAGAAACCCCAAATACTTTTGAAGCTTTAAGGTATCCCATTTCCTTATTTTTCACAGCAAAAAGGGCCTTTTTCATAGCCTCCGGGCACCACGTCTTTCGTCTCTTATTAGGAGCCATTTTAAACTAAAACAAATAAATAAATAAAAAAAAAATAAAAAAAAAAGTATTAATTTCAAGCAACTTATTTTCCCCTAAAATCGGATATCCGATATTGAGCACCATCATGTATCCGATATTAGGATTTTTACATGTAAATAAACAAATTATAATATCTAAAAGGTTTGTCGCACTTTTCGTACAAAATTCGATTTTTTAAACAAATTATTTAGCAATTCATAAAGTACAATAAAGAAATAACATCATTAAACACTTACTTTTCGAAAATATTACCTTCAATAACCACCATTTAAATTTCCTTCGAAACACAAATCACATGCACAGCACTTGCGTCGCCATTTTGACAGATAGCTCTCTAAATGCGCTGCAGCGCTGCCATCTAGTTGCGTTCTAATAGTAACCGGTTTTCTAGATCGATTACGTTACTTGGTTTAGCAGATATTGTTGTTTCCGAAATTCGGCAACCATCCGATATTCGGGTCCCTTCCCCTATTAAGGAAAAGAATAAAAAAACAAGACTTCAGTTAACCAAACATTTAAAAAAAATTATCGGATAATTATAGGGCTGAACTGGTTTTCTCTTATGAGTTAAGTTTAATTTATTTCGAGCTGCTGAAAAAAGCTAGAAGGACGACAAAAATTTGACGGATTTAAGGAAAATTGCCCTCATAAAACAGTGACACATTCCTCGTACATTATGGTGCGGAGATACCTAACTTTTCTAGGAGTCTGGCAAATTTTCATGTTCAAGCGGTCAATTAACTTGAAATAAAATGCGGCCACTATAAAAGTGGCACCTGACCGACTATTTTGAAGGTATCTTAGACTTTCCCGCGAACAGCATTTCAAGATGATATTGCACCTACTAAAGGACTTCTGTGGTACGTTTATTTGATTCAAACTGACAAAACAACCTTTTCATTCCCATGAGCACCTATAATTCTATATGTAATCATACCTTTTTAAACTTTAAATTAAATCCCACAAAGAATATCGTAGAATGTCTTCTTTAAGAGACTTGGAAATAGTCCTAATCTCAATCCTCTCAAAAATGTTTAGTCTATAAAATGACGGGGGGGGGGGGGGGGGGATTCAAAATTTACACCCTACAACTCTGCAAGAACTAGAAAAATTATTTATGATATTTGGTACAGTGAAATGAGATTTATATTAAAACACAGTATAATACTATTCCATTGCGCATTAAAGTAGTAATTCCATATAAAGTTAGAATTACCCCAATACAGAATACGCATTTTTATTAAGTAATTGTTTATATCTAAAAAATAAATTGTTTTATTTCATATATTAAATTTTAACTTGTTTATTTCATATGATAAATCGTAGTAGAATACAGAGTATATGTTTATTATATTACGTTTAAAAAGAAAGTTTTATGTAAATTTTTATTATGTACTTCGTAGGTGTAATAAAGCTAATTACTAAATCGAAAAAGTTATTAAAAATAAAAAAGATACGAGTCAATCTGTCTGCAGTGCGGCCTTTTTTTTTTTTTTTTTTTTTTTTTTTTTTTTTCTTTGTCCCTTAGTGTATATGAATACACTGTTAAAATTACAGTACAAATACAGTAGATTATATGGTATTTGTACCATCTTGATTGTTTACGGCATAAATGTATTATTTAAATGTACATTTAACTTAAAAATGCAGTGCATGGGACACAAGAGTTGAACGGTATTTATCTCGCAAAATAACTTTTTCTTGGTAAATATGTGGCACATGTACTATCCGCTTACGTCAGCACACCATTCGGACGCACAAACTTGCTTACATACCTATTTACCTATTTCTATGAGATGAAACCATAATTTCTGGTAAATACGGACTAGAACCCCTTAGAAAGACACCCTCGGAGGGCACTCCCCTTGAGGCCTACAACCCCAGTGCAATCAATCGACCTTAATCTTAATACCATGCCAATATCATACCGATCCAAACCATAATTTCTGGTACCTGTACCCTAAATTAGATTTACGTTAATTATATTGAGCACACTGCTGCCAGTATACCTACCTCAATTTGTAAGTGAACTTATTTGAATTGTATATATATATATATACGTATACATATATATTTGCATATAACTTTTCATTTCTAGAATCTACCAAATATTTGAATGCTGCAAGCATTCAAAGAACAGATCTATTTGCATGCTAAAGAATCGTTTCTGAAATTTACAGACGAATAAGATAAAAATTTCTTTAAGGATACAAATACAAATTCGTTTGACTGAATGATGACATTCAATAAATTTAAATCATTGTTGAGGAAATAATGCTAAACAGCTATATAGATGTTTTCATTGTAACTTGCAGCTGAATAAAATACCATTTGAATAAATTTCCAATATTCTAGCCATTTCGCTTCCATTATTTCAGGAATATTTCCTATTGTTATGCATGCTAGAAAACAATGTGGTAGATTTGTGTATTTATACTTAAAATCATGCGCTGTGAAGGTCGGCAAATTATTTGACTAAATTAATTTTCTGGAAATGAAAGCCGTTTATTTTACATATTCCTATTTAAATAAGAAGTGCATATTTTTATCAATGATAAAAAACGATAGCTGTATTAAAATAAAGAAAAAATGGACGATATTTCTTTCGTGAGGACTTATCTATAAGTATAAGCTTTGGGTTTCTTTGAGGCATTCAGTAAGCAGTATACTTGCATTTGAGAACTTTTATAGGGATTTAAAGTGCATTGTTTTGAATTTATTTCAATCTCTTAGACTTCGGAGAAAATGTAAAAAATAATTTTTTGGTTAGAATATTTTTTAGTTTCAAATGACTACTTATATACATCTAAGAAGCGTGAATGTTATTGTGTGATTAAAAAATAAATAAACACGACTAAACATGTACAAATCAATTATGATTTGAAATGTAAGTCTAGAAATAAAGATAGACCATTTTATTATTTATTTAAATTATTTATTTGCATCGCTAATGGAAATTAAATTTATTACGTTTTGTTGTTTAGCTTCCATTTTTAAACTCTCTGTTATTACACTGTGCCGAAATAGCGTCAATGTCAATAATGCAGAAAGAGAGAAATGACGTAACATACTTCCCCGCTTGAAACTGAAAATTTCATGACTAAATAACAGGAATTAATAGAATAAATCAGTAAATAATAGCACAACTTACATAAACAAAATTGCAACATAAAGTAAAGAATACAATTATAAGAGTCAATTTCACATATTACATATCACATTTAGGTAATTTCACATTCAAAATTTCACATCCAGGTTATGTACAATGACACCTGAGTTACTATATATACATTATGAGTTATATTACTTGTACATTAATTATCCCAAATTACGCATAAGTTCCGATTTTTTTTTTTTTTTTTTTTTTTTTTTTTTTAAATAAACAAACAAATATACAAAACTTTTTAACTCTAACCCCACCAGTGACCGAGATTCTGCTCTCGAAGCTGGTAGACGGGAAGTGTCAGTCTCGATCCCAGGTCGCGCTCATTGATCTAGCCTTTCAAAGTTGACCGTGTTTTTCTTTTAATCTCAAGTAAATATGAGACAGGGCTCCTTAGAATGACCCCCCTGCGGAGGGCTCAGACATAAGTGCAGCCAATCGGCCTTTATACCAACACATATAGCCTTTAACTATATAACAAATAGTTCTATTTTAATAAAAACGATAACATGTTTTAATATACACATTTAGAAAATACCATTTCTTGTCAGGAAATACACAGCATTTACATCAAGAATACAAAATAAAATTTAAATAAACTTTAAAATAATATATATGGATATACAGTTTTATTTATTTTATTTTGTTTTATTTTCATTTTATTTTTTATTTATTTATTTTTTACAGGTAACAGATAAATTTTTAATATGCCTTGTTTTATTATTACAGTATTTATTATTATATTATTTATTAAAAAACTCTAATTTGTCTATCTGAACACCTTATACAAGGTGCCCATCATAAAGGAGGCCTCATGTAAAATAAATAAATGAAGTATAATACTAAAATAAAATAGACGTATTCATATTTAAAAAAAAAAAAAAAAAAAAAAAAAAAAAAAAAAAAGACCCCCACGGATGAGTTTTTTTTTTTTTTTTCGAATTATTTCTCACGTTCCCACCAGTATTTTAATTAAGAAAACTTTAACCTTATACCAAAAAATAAACGGTAATCAATGTACGCTTTGTTGCTTGTGAAATAAGTTGTTACTATAAATTTTTTAGTCAGACGAATGCCATTTTTAATCAAACAGAAAGTTTTCAAGTTTGAAAATTATGCAAGTGTGAAAAAAAAAAAAAAAACTGCTTGAAATTTTTTTGCTGAACTTTTTACTTTCGAGGATGCTGAATCCAAAATTGAAAGCATTTTTGCACATCTCATACGCTCTGTTCTTTTTTTTTTTTATATATAACAGAAGTTTATAATGTAAAATCACAAATTTTATTAAATTGAACTGAACATATTCTTTCTCATATTCAAACAAAGAATTATTTTATGAAATGTTTAACATTCTATGTTCATTCTTTTTTCTGTGAACCTTTATTTATTTATTTATTTATTTATTTTTATTTATTTTTTATTTTTTTTTTTTTATTTTTTTTTTGTCACCTCAATAAAGACGCTCCCGTTTTCACCCCTTCCGCTGCCCTTACATTCTTTCTATTTTCAATTATATATACATATATACATATATATATATTAAATTTACTTCATTACATATTTTAGATATATATTTTAGATTTACTTCAATAAATATTAATTTAGGGAAAGAAATAATTACTGAATATGGCTTTTATAATCAACAATAGATAAGAGATATCACGATTTTACTCAAAATTAAACTAAAAATATTAGTTTAATTTTAAAAATGATGTAATGGTATTATTATCGGTTTTGTCAGTAAAAGTCTAAAAGAAACAGTCAAAAAAATTCTATGGGGTTTTTTTGGTTGCATACCAGTGTTATTTCAACTTCCATTCTCTCAAAACATTAAATGATTATTTCGTGAAAAATGTATCCGCAGACAGCTGCCCCGGTAAAAAGTTTTGTCAAGTTATAAATAATAATAATAATAAATAAATAAAATTAGATGAACGGATTCAGTCATTAACGCCTATCGTTACCGTGTAAAGACACAGTCGGTAGCAAAATTATAGAACTAGCAATAATTCCTATTTAAAAAGCGCACCTAATACTGTTTTGTTAAGTAAATCCGACCGCAGTTTGTTTGCAGGAAAATATTGAATGTGTAGGAGAGGCTATAACGAGAATTTTAATGAAATCCTTTAGACATCCATTTTTCTAGCTTAGCATTAAAAGAGCGTCATGTCAGACGATATTGAATTATTTAAAAATGCGAACGTTTTACGTAATGTCTTCCCAAGAGTTAAAAGCGAGTTACGGTAGAAGCATGCGTTACTGTAATTGGTTATTATCGAAGATCGTTCATGGTTATTTTGATCTACAGTTTTCTTTATTAAGATCGAAATATGGTTTTGTTTAAGCGGTTGCATCAACTCTCAAATCATTATTGGCCAACAACTAATTACACAGAATACTTTGATATATTCCGGCATGTCGAGAAAACGGGCGTTTGATGTAGTGTTTTCAAGAGACAGGTTGTTGACTCCTTTCACATCAATAACACAGTGACGTCTGAATTTTATGTTCTGGAATTATTTCAAACTTTCCTAAAAACTTTTTTAGAAACCATCTGAAAAACAGTTCTATTAATTATCGATATCTCTTGAATTTTTGTGATATTCAACTGAATTTTTTTAATAAGGGGCTCCAGACAGTTCGGTATTAAACTATGTCAAAGTTTTTTTGCTACAGTCCACGCATGCTCAGTAATAAATTATTTACTGCAACTGTCCATATCTCCTTGAATATTAAATATATTTGTTTAAAACTATAGTATAATGATTTACGCATATGTTGTCATGTTTTCTGAAAGTTTCATGAAATTTGGAGAAAAGCCTTTGGAGTTATAAAGTAAAAAACTGGGAATTTTTTTTGCATTTTTTAATAAAATACTAATAATTATTTTATTAATAATTCTTTAAATATTCGAGCTATCCTCACAAAACTCTACACACGTATAAAATATAACATTTATAACCACATCTAAATTTTGCAGATCAATCGACGCTTTTCCAGATGCAGGGTTATCGCAAATACTTTTTATTTTATTGGATTTGTTGTTCGTCCCCTAAGGAACTTCGTGACAAAATCTTTGCTAAAAAATATGAGGAAAGACATGTTTTCCTTATTCCCAAAATTCAAGACCAGCACGTGAAGTATTTTTTAAGATATTTGACAAAATGTAAAAGAGTCACTATGTTTCAATTATTTTGTCCAACACCTGTATATTCATGGAGGTAAAACTTTTTTTTTTTTTTTTTTTTTTTTTTTAAGTCACTTTTTTAACCATAGCACGTAAAGTATTAAACCCAGTATGAGGCCATTTTCAAGAAATTTGGCATACTACATTAAGCATAACATACTGCAATCAGGATACAAAAATATTAAATATCTAACGAAATATGAGCATTTTTACTAAACAATTTTTAAGTACGCATGCGCAAGTTTCAACGAGATTTCATTTAAATAATATAATAGCCATTAGTATTGAGCTTCTTATATCAAAACCCTAAACAAATATCATGTAAATTTAAGAATTTGTACGCGATAGAATGAATAGAATTTCAGCTCTTCTCAAAAATAAGGAAAATGATAAGGGGGGGGTGGTTTCTTTATATTTATTTACAATCACCAAACACCGTATTTATAAAAAAAGCACAAAACAGAGTTGGCATTTCAAAGTAAATAGTACAAAACTTTGAATAAACACCATAAAATACAAGTACTCGCAGCAGTTGTTTCTAATCGAAAGAAAACACGACCCTTTGTCAAGCGAACAAAGTAGACACGTGTGCTGCAAACAAAGCGGCAATGCACGAAACCAAGTTTAGTGAAGAGCAAAACAAATAAAGTCGAATGTACAAGTCGGTAACAAAAGTGTCCGAACACTAGCAAAAATTCCTATGCAAAAAAGGTACATTTAATACAGTTTTGTTAAGTAAATCCTTGTCGAATCCAGTTCTTAGTCAGTCTGAACACAGGATTCGACAAGGATTTATTTAACAAAACTGTATTAAGTGTACTTTTATTATATAGGAATTTTTGCTAGTGTTCGGAGACTTTTCTTACCGACTGTAAGTATTAATACTTTTGTGACCAAAATTACAAAATGAAAAAAGAAAAAATATATAAATTAAATTAAAATCTAAAACAAAATCTAAAAATAACAAAACTAAACGAAAACTGGAGTTATGTGAGTAATTTCAAAGCATCAGACAAGAACAGAGTGGAATAAATATCATTTACAAGATTTTTTTAATTTTTAAATATGTAAAAAGCTTCATGGATATCCAAATGGAAAGAGGAGACAGGAGAACAAATTATGTTAGTTTTAGAAAAATCAAAACAATGACCATGATCCCAGCAGTGGGAATCAATAAAACTTTTGGAAATCTCTTCATTACGAACATTCCGATGGTGCTTACCAAGTTTCACCAATATAACCTAAATTACACGATAAACAAGGTATTAAATAAACGACAGATCGGTTTTCAGTAGGAATGGGATCTTTAAGAGAACAGTCGGTAACAAAAGTATCCGAACACTAGCAAAAATTCCTATCTAAAAAAAGTAGAGTTAAATAAAAAAATTTTAAGTAAATCCTTGTCGAACCATGTTCTTAGACTGACTAAGAACATGACTCGACAAGGATTTATTTCACAAAACAGTATTAACTCTACTTTTTTTATATAGAAATTTTTACTAGCGTTCGGGTACTTTTGTTACCGACTGTAGATAATTTAATTTTGTTGACGTGTTTGTAAATGACTTTAAAACTGATCGGTGAAAGAATTTTAAAAATTTTAAAAGAAAGAGGTGAATAAAAATGGTAAACTACTGGGATGAGACCGTGGTCGTTCAATTTGAAAACAAAACTTTTAGGAATTTACCACTGATTGAATCAAAATAAAAATGTAAATAAACTCCCTTATACAGTCGGCAGCAAAATTATTCGAGTGCTAGCAATAATTCCTGTGTAAAAAAAAAAAAAAAAAAAAAAAAAAAAAAAAAAAGTACACTTAATACTGCTTTGTTAAATAAATCCTTGTCGAGTCATGTTCTTAATCAGTCTAAGAAAATAATTCAACAAGGATTTGTTTAACAAAACTGTATTAAGTGTACTTTTTTTAAATACGAATTATTGCTAGCACTCGAATAATTTTGCTGCCGACTGCAGTTTAGCTGTTTCTGTCTTTCTTGAATAGCAGTTCATTCCATCGAGTACAACTTTAATATACACGATACTTGTTTGTAGTTTTATATATATGTAGCTCAATACATTTAGCTATTAAATTAGGTAAATAAAATTTCGCTAAAGTTTGTGGAGCAGTTAAAAGTTATTTAGTAAAAATGCTCATTTTTCATTGGATATTTAATATTTTTGCATTCTGATTGCAGAATGCAAAGTCTAATATTGTGTGTTAAGTTTTCTAAAAATGGTGTTCCACTGGATTTAATAAGAAACCGTTATATCTCCATGAATATATGTGGTAGCCTCATAAAAATTTATAGAGGTAATAATAAACAGCCTCGTAATCACCTGCTACAGCCAGATTACATTTCAAGTATTACTTTTTACGGTGTGATTCAAAATACTTTCATTTTCATTTAATTCTTTACTGGACTCCCTTTTATTTTCGGAGCAAAACTTTCACGGAAATATGTGAAGTATAACAAGTTCTTTACACTCCTGAAATTTCAAAATGGTATGCCTAGTACTTTTTGGGATATTTGAAAAAATGTTTGAAATCGAAAGTGTCGGGTCATATATGTAAAGGTAGTGTACATGTTCCGTAAATTTAAATTATTTAAATAATCGCGAGGCCATCTTTTTCAACGTTAATTAACAAGCTTGGTAGCTCTTGGCGTCTTGGCACCTCAAGAGATAGTTGTCGCGTTTTTTAATTAATTTGGGAACTGGAACTGAAATTATGAGATGACCTAGTAGTCAGGAAATTCAGTAGAATATTCCTTGATTTTGTCATTAAATACAGGCAAAGGAATCTCGGGTAACTTTGAGCTACAGTCGGTAACAAAAGTGTCCGAACACTAGCAAAAATTCCTATGTAAAAAAAGCACACTTCATACGCTTTCGTTAAATAAATCCTTGTCGAATCCTGTTCTTAGTCAGTGTAAGAACATGATTCGATAAGAATTTATTTAACAAGACCGTATGAAGTGTACTTTTTTTTTACATAGGAATTTTTGCTATTGTTCGGACCCTTTTGTTACCGATTGTAGGTAATGCCCAACGACAATTTCTTTCTTTCTTTGACATCATTTAATCACATCTTTGACTTCATTATAAATATTTCATTTAATAATACTATTTCAAACTTACCTCTAATGAACCTTATTAATCTTCTTCTTCATATATTATACTATGTCTGAATTCATCGTAGCTTTATCATTCTTATCATAATTTATTATGAAATATTTGTGAAATATATAATTTATGTCAGTTTTTAGTTTATTTATAATTTTTAATCTTTCTTTTATATTTATAATGTCCGATTTTGCAGTCTCGGGTGCTACATATTTTTTAACACATTCGGAAATATTAGTTAGTTTTGACTTATTACGACTACATGCGCAATTTTATTCTTCTAACTTAATTTTACTATCCACGTGTATTTTGTATCGCAACTCTTAGCTCGACCAGGACCACAAATGAAATATAGTTCAGAAAGAATGACAGGCCATTTTCTTATTAATTTAATGTATTGCTTCGCTGATAAAAAATTATATTAACTGAGCTTTCAGCCGCAACTGAGATATCAGCTGCTTAGCTTTCAGCCGCAGTGTCCCTGTTATTACATTGTAGAGGTCATCGATATTGCAAGAAAAAAGAGGTGACATCATGAGGAATTATTTCAATAATTTGCCTTTTTGAATATTTCTAGGTCTCGATCCAGCAGGGCCATATTTTGAAGATACAGATCCTAAAGTACGGCTTGATCCAAAAGATGCACTATACGTTGACGTTATACATTCGGACACTCCACCCTCTATACAAGGTATATATTAAAATTTTGTTATTATTTTATTATTTATTAAGTTATTTTTAGCATTTTAATAATCATATTTACACTATTACTTTAAACAGACATTATTTGGACTTACTTGACATTTTAATAGTTTTAACTAATTTTGGATAGAGAAAGTTTTCTATAGCATTCTATTTGCATATAGAAACATGGATAGCACTGCTGATGTTTGATGCGTCATATGACACGAAGATATCAAAACAAAGCTGTACTACGACGCATGAATTATTTCCCAGAAATACTACAAATGTTATTAATAAAGTTTTTCACAGTGGACAATAACCTATATTAAACCAGTATCGTCCCAGAGAGCGCAGTCCTCCTCTCCTAATCGATCAAGGGGAGTGACTGTTTTTGTTAAAAGCTATCAGGGTAAAAAGTGATAAAGTCTGACTATGGGAGTCTGTCTTCCTCATTTTTATTTGAGTATGTTCCCTTTCTCGTTCAAGATTACCTCATACCGGAAGTAAACAGCATTTCGGTAATTTTGGATCTAGTGTGAAACTGAAAGGTGGGAAATATTTCTGTAATCTCCGAAAAGGACTATATCTATCTGTACAGTCGGTAACAAAAGTGTCCGAATACTAGCAAAAATTCCTATGTAAAAAAGGTACACTTAATACTGTTTTCTTAAATAAATCCTTGTCGAATCCTGTTCTTAGTCAGTCTAAGAACAGGATTCGACAAGGATTTATTTAGCAAAGCTGTATTAAGCGTATATTTTTATATAGGAATTTTTGTTAGTGTTTGGACACTTTTGTTACCGACTGTATACAGGGTAGTTATCATTAAACTTCCTCTATAAACAGTATTCTTCAGCGTAAACGGGTGAACGGAATGCAAAGAAATCTGGTATATAGACTATACACGAGATGCGTTCACGAAATTTGGAAAAAAAAAAAAAAAAATCGTTCCAAAATGTCCATCAGAGAGCGCCTTTTCCGGAAAAACGTTAAATTTAACACAATAATCGACCAAAACAGAATACAGAAACAATATTAACAATCCAGAACAAGAATTATGAGTAATAAAATGTAAAACCGGAAAAGCTGTCAGTTCTAGGAAAAAAATGTCGAGATTTGCATGCTTGCGAAGAAGAGGAAGCTTTATGCAAAACATTTTAGAGTATAAAACGTTTGCAGGCGTTATCATGTTTTATGTCGATGTTTCCGGCTGTAATGATGACGGTACCTTTACTTGAACGTGCGTTATTGGTGAAGCTGTTTTAAGAAAACAAGGGGAATGCTTCTGCTTCAGTTCGTAAATTTCATCGTATAAAGAACTTACGGCGTGGACCAGTGTCTACTAAAGGCATCTGGGCCATGATTAAGAGATTTGAAGGAGCGGAGAAATTATGAGTTCAACCTGGAAGAGGCCGTAAACCTGTCGCACCGGTACTTGTTGATGCCGTCAAGACAGCTGTTGCCGCACAGTCGCAAACATCAGAGTATAGGCGCAGAAGCGCACGTGCAGTTTCTCGACAGACAGGCTATTCTTACACCCAGTCCGAAAAGTGCTCAGAAATATAATGCACTGCTTCCCACACAAGATCCACCATACCCAAGAGCTGTTTGATAGGGACAAGCCACAACGTCTCTCATTCGCAGTCAGTTTTCTCAACAAAATGACTGTTAATCTGTCATGGCCTTCGAATATTCTGTGAAGCGACGAGGCTCATTTCTACCTCAATGGAACAGTCGACACACATAATTGCCGCATTTGGGCTAAGGAAAATCTGCGGATGCACACTGAAATGGACGACTAGAACGAGACGAGACTTCCACTGTTTATGGGAAAAGGCTGCACTATGACTGGCTGCCTTCCATTATTTGTGGGCTAAATTAAGACTTCTATAGGTTAAATTAAGACTCCCATAATACGAGCTGACTCACAGCTGATCATTGTTGCCCAGCGGAAATATAGCTTGGCGACGTTTAGTTGCAGATGCATTACTCGGCGTCTTTATTGCCTAAAATGGCGAGTTTGCCTAAACAGAAGAGCGAATTATTGTTTGTACTTGATAAGTTTGGCAGTAATATTTGGCGAAATTTTCTTATAACCCTTGTAAAAAGTAGCCATCACTGTTGCTGTTAAATTAGTTAATTTTAAATATTTATACACGTTGAAAAGTAGTGTAGGTTATAAATAAATACAACATTTAGGCTGTTATACACCAATAACTTAAACTCCCGGTTGAACATGAAAATTTGAAAAGCGTATAAAGGCAGGGTCCAAATTTTCAGCAAATTTTACCGTGTTGTTTCTGCCGTCTAGTGGTATAGTTATTTTGAGATTTTCTAGGTGAAAATAACCAATCAAAGATTATATGAAATCCTCGACGCTAGATGGCAGAAACAGCCTGCCAAATTTTGCTGGAAAGCTGTACCCTGCTTTTAGACGCTTTTCAAGTTTTTGCGTTGAACCGAGAGTTGAAGTTAATGGTGAATACTGCCATTAGATAATCAAACAGCAATAAAAATAAATAATTGATACGATACAAAAAATGCAAGAAAGCATATCATAATTACACTTCATAATTGTCATTGAAAGCTAAGCGTACAATTTTCTTTAGGACAATTAATAGCCCATTTCTTTCGCCTTTCTTCATCTGTTGGGAAATATAAACGTTCTAAAAGCAGTTCTGGTATGATTTGAGTAATTTTCAGCTGCAAAACCTCCATTTTATGTGATCTGATAACACTTGAAATTCGGACCGAGTGGGCAACATTCGCTGAGTGGGAAACAAAATGCCTGATGAGCCAGCCTGTATTGGAGGAGCTCTAGGTTAAATTTAAAAAAATCGTCATAATGACGTCGAATGGCGTCAGTGAGTCAAGTCGTCAATTCCCCTACATTCTCCAAAGGTGATTGTCTGGTGTGGATTCACGGCGACATTCATCCTTGGGCCATTCTTCTTTGAGGACATAACTGCACATGGTCCTGTCACATGTTCCGTTATGGGCCGTCAGTACCATGACCTACAGCAGACGTTTGTTGTGCCGCAACCACAGCAAAAGTGGGTCCTTACATCGACCATTTTCATGTAGAGACCCTGTATTAGAAAGAGACTGGACATTGGCGTGCCGGCTTTTTGACGAAATCCTCCATTTTATACTAGTTGCTTCATTGCTTATCATTACACTGAGAAGAAATTTCGATTATTTTACGTCATAACGGGTAGAGAACTTATTTATTACATTTTTACTTTGTTGTGTAAAATAAATTAATTTTTGAAATATAAAAAAAAAAAAAAAAAAAAATGCATTATTATTTATTTTATGTAATGCTTTAAATACTCTGAATTCTATTATATCGCATGCTGTTTTATGTATTTATTTCCTAACAAATGAGATAATTATATTACTTATTTGCTAGCTATTAGTTTTTAAGTTCTGTTTTGCGACATATTTATTATGTTAAATCTGCATTTTTTTTTTTTTTTTTTTTTTTTTTTTTTTTTAATTTGTCCTCTATTTTTCTAATATACTTTAAAATACGTATTTAAAATAACTATATTAAAAAAATATTTTTAAATTATTTGTTAGTACACAAAATATATACGTTTTCTTAAAATAAAATAATAAAAATAAAGAAAATAAGGTCCACATTATTTACTAGCATATGAATTATAAACTTCTTTTAAATTGCTTCCAAATTATTTACTAGCATATGAATTATAAACTTCTTTTAAATAATATTTGCCAAAATAAATTTTACATATAATATTTAAATAAATTATTATTTTTATTTACATAATATTTTTAAAAACTAAAAAATGAAAGAAAAAAAAAATCAATTAAATAAGCAAATGTAAATAAAATAAATAACAACATACTTTTTAATTTCTGAAAATATTAGTTAATATTTTTATAAATTATTATTAATTACATTTTTATTTTTAATTATTGGTTAACATTTTTACAAAAATAAATATTTACATCATTATTAATAGTAATGCGTAACTGAAATAAATAAAATATGTATTTTTGGCTTCTAAAAATATTACATAAATATTTTTATAAAATAATATAAAACAATTCCCTTTCTTCTCCCGTTACATTTATTCATAAATTACTTGACAAAAACTACGATTACTATATTTTTGTTAAAAACTTTCTAACTTTTTAAATATAAAATGTATGTCCTCAGAAAACTAGTATGTTGTGGCCACCACAAGACTTTCTTCTATATTTACCTATGCATATTCAATCAGTAACAATATTAAAAAAAAAAAAAAAAAAAAAAAAAAGTACGATTTTTTTTTTTTTTTTTTTTTTTTTTGTTAAAAGTAAAAAAAAATCGATAACTTTGTTTTAAATTATCACAGATTTATAGTTCAACCATTCGTTTTAAAGGTATTGACGAGACCTTTCGAAAGATACCCATCTTGAAACTTTGCCCCCCCGGGTGGGTACTTCCCCCCCAGGGGGGGAAGCGATGCCCCCCCATGCAGAAAATTTTTTTCCTAGTTACATACTACTATTATCAATAATTCATATTAATTTTACAATCACAAGTTAAAAACATCTCTTATTATGCACATTTATACGAATTTTTGTCCTATGCTGCCATGTTAAAAATTTAGATAAAATGCTATCACAGCGCCACCTGTTGAGCTATTGATCCCCAAACATAATCAGCACCAGTTTATGTCGGGGACCAACTAAATACCAAGTTTGGTTAAATTTCGTTTAAAAAAAAAAAATGCGATTTTTTTCAAAGTTTTTTTTTGTTAAAAGTAAAAAAAATCGATAACTTTGTTTTAAATTATCACAGATTTATGGTTCAACCATTCGTTTTAAAGGTATTGACGAGACCTTTCGAAAGATACCCATCTTGAAACTTTGCCCCCCCCGGGTGGGTACTTCCCCCCCCCGATGGGGGGGAGAACCGATGCCCCCACATGCACAAAAAATTTTTCCCAGTTAACTATTACTATTATCAACGAGACCTTTCGAAAGATACCCATCTTGAAAATTTACTTCCCCGGGGGGGTGCTTCCCCCCCAGGGGGGGAACCGATGCTCCCACATGCACAAAATTTTTTTCCTAGCTAACTACTACTATTATCAATAATTCATATTAATTTTACAATCACAAGTGTAAAATAACTCTCTTTATGCCCATTTATACTGAATTTTGTCCTATGCTGCCATGTTAAAAATTTGCATAAAATGCGATCACAACGCCACCTATTGAGCGATTGATCCCAAAATCTAATCAGCACCAGTTTATGTCAGGGTGCAACTAAATACCAAGTTTGGTTAAATTTCATTCATTGGTTCGTGAGATACAGCGTCCACAAAAAAATGATACAGACAGACAGACAGACAGACATTTTCTAAAAACTATTAATTCGTGTTCTCCACATCCCAAAACATGTAAATCCATCAAAAAGTGGACTTCGAAAATTTTCGCGAATCCAATACTTTCTCTATATTACATATAGAAGAAGGTAAAAAGATGGTAGAATACTTTCACAATCAACACATTTTGCTTGCTTAATATAGAAATATACAACGAAAGGTTCCTCTGTTTTCCGATAGAAGTTGAAAAGCAACCATATCTTATCAAAGGTTAAAACAAAATTTTTTTTTTTTTTTTCTTTTTTTTTTCCTAAGACGAAAAAATTACATATTTATATTCTGCATTGCTTTATATATATATATATATATATAAACTTAGTACATTTATCTTCCATTTATGTTGTATAGTAAAGTGCCAATCTTGAAGAAAAAGCATTACGTTCTACCGGGATGGATCGCTCCGATTTGGCACTAAAATGGCCGACTTTCTGTCAATGTCCAGTCTCTTCCAAATATAGGGTCTCTATTTTCCAGCAGGATGGTGCGCCCCCACATAGCCATGAGTCCGTGAAAGCGCTATTGCTCCAACACTTCGCAGACGAACATGTTAATAGTCGCTTCTTTCATAATCTATGGCCACCACATTCGCCGGATCTAAATCCGTGTGATTTCTGGTTATGGGGCCACTTTAAAAGTGTGGTGCATCGTGGAGGTGTTGCGACGTGGAATGACTTAAAGAACTCCATAACGCTTCATGTGAGAAGCATCACAACTGATCAGTTACGATCTGCTGTTGATCACACTGTCCATCGACTTTAAATTTCCCAGGTGAATGAGGGTGGTCACATGGAGCCCCTTTCCCTACATCGCCCTGGACACAATTAACAACTGCTCACCTTATGCAATTTCGTCTAATCTGTTCTTGTTTCTGCAAACTGAACTTTTTTTTTTTTTTTCCCTTAAACAGCGTACTGTTATTTTTTTTCCTTACCTTTACTTAATGTGGTTCGATGACAAGGTGATCAGAAACTTAGTCAATAAATGTTAATATTGTTTCTGTATTCCGTTTTGGTCGTTTATTGTGTTAAATTTAATGTTTTTCTGGAAAAAGCGCCCTTTGGTGGACATTTTGGAACTTTTTTTTTTTTTTTCGAAATTCCGTGAACGCATCTCGTGTATAGTCTATATACCAAACTTCGTTGCATTCCGATCACGCGTTTGCGTTGTAGGATGCTGTTTGTAGGGGAAGTTTAATTATAATCACCTGTACCATCTTTACAGTTTAAATAAATATAAGATTTTATATTCATGAAGCATTTATTCAATACCGTATAATATTCAAGTCTTTAATAATAATATTTAGATTTTAAGGGATTTACTTTTTCTTATTTATTGGAAGACAGGAAAAGAGCATAATTTCTAACAAATTTAAAATAAAATTTGTTTTCTTCAAAATTAACTTTTATAAGTTTATAAAAATTAAATTAATTAAATAAAAAAATAATTTGTATTTCCCATTATATAAATTCAAATTTATATAATGGACATCTTCCACAAAATTGAAATTTAAAAAAACGTCCCTTTCACAAAATTTTGTTTTAAAAAAATGACTTTTTTTTTTTTTTTTTTTACTTTCCCATGTTTTCAATTTTATTTTTAATAAGAGCCTACACTTGGTTCAGTGAAACACTATTAACTTGATATGAGAAATTATACATAATGATTGTTAAAATCGGAGATTTTATAGGATTTTTTTTTTTTTTTTTAGACAATATATATTGTTGCGTACTCGGGGTTCGTATTACAGAAAACACAGCTTAAATAACAGCTGATAGCATCAAATTCACAGCATAAACTCTAGCATAGCATTAACACACAGAAAAAAGCTGTACGTCAAAACGGCTTAAGCCAAGGAGCGAAAAAGTCACCAAATTTGGCGCCAAAGCCATTACAAGGGGTCTTTCAGGGAAAATAAGTTATTTTAACGCGAAAACAAGCTAGAAATGCGGAAAATTAACATGTTATAACCTGACTAAGCCTCTTTCAATGAATTTACATAAAAATAACTATAATTATTTGCGAAATCATAACAATATATATATATATAAATTTTACAAAAATATTTTGTTTTTCGCAAAAATTGGCCCAAATTGTTAAAACCTGGGTCACAGCCCCTGAATGATATGATGCAAAATCATCATTTGTTTTCTGGAAAAAAATTTTTGATTTTTCTGCTTTTTTATGATTTCTACAATGTGTATAATACCTTTCATTTGATTTTGAAGTTACGTATTTTACTGCGTTCCTTCTGTAATTGTTGCCTTTTTAATTCCCTAAAAATTTATATAATTTTAATACAGACGTTACTCACAATTTCTTTGTTACATTACAAACTTTAGGAGACTTGAATTTTATACTTTTAGGCCTAATTTTCTAACGTTTAGAGGACGAAATTTAAAATATATAACATACCTTCTTTTCAAATATCTTCATTAAATGTTTTAAAACTTAATTTATGAAAGTTCATTAAGTTGGGGAGACCGAGGTAAGATGGACCACTTTCGTAAATTTCAGTAAATTTTTGTAAAAAGTGTATTAATGTAGTGTGTTTTTTAACAGTATAAAATATAGAATGCATTACATTTGTTTACTTATGGCTTCAATTCATACGTATAATGTAATATTAAAGACATTAAAATTAGCAAATGATACAACAAAAGATTTTTGTGTTATTGAAGTCTGCTGTTTACATATGAAGTTTTAGTGTCTGGAAGACTCGTCATTACATCTTGAAAATTTAGAAGAGATTTATGAACATTGTCAGGAAGAATGAAGATATCTTGATTAGGTTTTCTTTGCATGAATCTCATAAAAACAGATTCTTTATTATTTATTTCTGTGATTTAGCCAACAAAATGTACAAGTGCCATTTTCGTTAAAAATGTAACAAAATTTGACCATTAGTATCTTACTGGGAAACCTCGTCACTGTATTCTGTATAACTATAAAGAGACATGTTCTCAAAAACACTCGAACTTTCTAATACATTTTCTTACTTTGAAACATGATGTGGGACTTTTATCTTTAACAGAATCTAACCTCTTTTTTTTTTTTTCGAAATTTCTTCTTTCTATAACTAAAGCAATGTGTATATACATATGGAGAGAGAGAGGTATATATTTGTTGTTGTTGTTTTATTTTTTTATTTTTTGCTTCTTCTTCTTCAATAATCTTTTTCTACTGGTGTATCAGTTAAAATTGCTGATGCACCTTTATTCATTTCATTGTCGCCTTTCACAAGGAAATTTTCTGTAAGGGACACAATTCCAAAGATGGTACTATTTTAAATTGGTGATTTTCACTTAGTGATTGAGTACAGTCGGTAACAAAAGTGTCCGAACACAAGCAAAAATTCCTATATAAAAAATGTACACTTCATACGGTTCTGTTAAATAAGTCCTTGTCGAATCCTGTTCTTAGTCAGTGTAAGAACATTATTCGATAAGGATTTATTTAACAAAACCGTATGAAGCGTACTTTTTTCATATAGGAATTTTTGCTAGTGTTCGGACACTTTTATTACCGACTGTAGATTTTTAATCATCCACAACACTTTAGACTGCCTGCTCCATAAATGAATATTTCATTTCTTACTTTTCATGATCTGTGAAACTGTCCTTATGTGACAATTGTAAACTTTTTAAAATAAATTTTATCTCAATTTATGAACAATATACGTATATATATATATATATATATATATACGTAAGCTAGGTGTATTATTACTTTTTAATTGCACTATTTAATTCCAATTTGTTACAGTTGTGTATGACATTTGTAAAAATAAAAATATATATTAAGTAACTGAATGTTTATTAAACCTAAATAAGAAGAAACTTCAAAATAAATTGCTTGCTGATTCATTTTTGAAGATATAATAGATCTAATTAAGGTTAACTCTGGAATTTGTGAGTATAATATATAAATAACACTTCAAAAATGTAGATTATATGATCAATTTATTAATTCCTCATTCCACATATAATGTTAAACTTAAAAAAGTATATTCTATACAGAAGACAAACTCATTGTAAAATAGACCATGGTTCATAGTACCCCACCCCAATTCCTAATGGTTCATTTTACTCCATGTATGAACTCGGGGAAAAAATGTTTTTTTAAAAAATATTTTAGTTAGTTTAAATATAATAATAGACGATCTTAGCTCTTTATTGTGCTGAATAGTATCTTCCATAATCAATATTCTTGAATAAAGAAAAGAAAAATGTTTACCTAAAAATATTTACTTTTGGCTACCCCAAGCCAACTGTCCAGAATAAAATGGCTAAATTCTCAGTTAAGCATGAAGTTGTTAAATAAGTTTCATCACTGCAGTGCTGTTAACCATGTACCAAAACACGAAGCATAAAAATAAATAAATTTAATCAGTAATAGGGGGGGGGGGGGTGATCCATTTTACCCATGGTTCATTGTATCCCGGTCTCCCCTAGTTTATAAAACTAGAAAACAGTAAAAGAAAAGAAAAAGAAAGAAAAATGAATGAATAACATTGCACTTGTATTTTCTAAAAAGAAATAAATCATTTCCAAATTTCGATAATCAGACAAATACACTTGATCATAATCATCAATTTTAAAACAGAACTTTGAATATATTCTAATCGCTTTTAACTTGAAAGTATTGAAAATTTCTTTTAGTATTTAGTATGCAATAATCAAAACTTTAGATATTTTATGACAGGGCAATAACAAATAAGACTACATGAAATATTTAACACATTCTTTAAACATTTATTTATTTTATTATGTATGTATGTATATATATATATATATATATATATAATTGTTTACAATTAACTAATTTAAATATTTTAGTTCCAGGTATGCTTCAACCTGCTGGACATGTTGATTTTTACCCAACGCCTGGATGGAGAAGAACCGGTTGTAATTTACTTGAAGGTGAGACTTATTTTCAGAGACAAACGAAAATTGAATTCAATTTTTAATCAAAACAATTTATTTAAACTTTATTACGGTAACTGAACTTATTAATCACCAATATTTCAAAAATTATAAAAATAAGTTAGCAGATAATATTTTCTGATTCCATATTCTATTATCCAATGAGATACATTTCGTACTTTGCTATTCTATTTTATAAAAATCACTTTATTGATTCGAAGAATGAATATATGCATATATATAATTTTTTGGGGAGGGGTGGGTGGGATGTTTTGAATAATGGTATGAAATAGCTCATCTAATACCGAGTATTACATAAAAGATGGACAAACTTTTAAGAGGTAATAGTACACATTCAAACAAATGATTTTCATCGAATAAGGCATGAAAACGCAAGGGTGCTGGCGCATTTGGAAACTTAGTCCATTCAAACGTTAAAGTTCCATTCCTGTTGTGAGTTATCGAGGGAAGAACACTATTAGCATATAAATGAGATATGGGGAAAGAACTGTTATGCAAGTTTTCGCCACTAATACATAAAAGCCGCTAATCCGTGTGTACATCTGTCAATCGCGGTAGTAACGTATCGAAAGGTGTTGCCCTTTACTAATAAGGAAAAGGTTGATATGCATTTTATCTACGGAATTGCAAAAGGAAATGGCTCAGAAGCTTAAAAATTGTATGGAGAGCGGTTTTCCAACAGGCGGTTGCTTGAATATAAAACATTTGAACGTCTGCAGCGACAGTTATGTGAGACGGGATCTTTTCTCGCTTCCCGGCCCAATGCAGGTCGTGTAAATACAGACGTCGTTAGTTGTGGAAGAAGCCATTCTAGATATGGTGACTGATAATCCAAATAAAAGAAAAAGAGCAATGACTAAACCAGCAGAACCTGTAATAATGCCTATGAAGTGAGCTTTACGTCATGGAAGAACCGGCAGATTACATCCAATGCAAATCATCCTATAGATATTATAGAAAGTATTGATTAGATGTAATTGGCCGATTTTCCGTAACGTAAAGATCAGTTCGGAGGCATTATTATAGGAGGCGTTTGCTAGGCACGTGTATTGCACTCCCCGACATGGCAAGTACTGAAAAAGGAACGTTTGTATGCTTATCATGTTCAAAGATTTTAGAAACTGACTCAAAGAGATTATCTTCGTCGTGTGGAATTCGCCCACTTGCTTCTGTAGCTGAGCGCGGTATCCAGATTTTGGGGGGAACTGTACTTTACACGGACGAATGTACGTACCTTCACACGTAAAGAAGCTTTTAACACCCACAGTCAACATATGTATGGGCGAATGTAAATCCATATGCCACTTATGTTCACCTACTCGGATCTTATTTCTGCTAGAACACCTTGACGGTAAAAAATACTACTTTTTTCTGCAACAAATACTGCCACACATGTTGAGCGACGCAACGTTCCCCCACACTTCCGGCGGGTAATGTGGTTCCAGCAAGATGGTGCATCAGTCAGTTATGTACGAAAAGTGCAAAACAATCTGGATGTCATTTTCGAAACGATGGATTACGCGAGATGTCCTGTAGATAGAGATGCAAGGCTTTCAAAACACCCGGTTTTTTCCCGGAAAAAAAAACCGGTTTTTTTCCCTGGGAATTTTGAAATTTCCCCAAAACTGGGAATTTTGAAATTATGAATATTTTCATAACTTTTGTTAATTATTTAGCTTCCTATCTTTAAATTAACTTCAACTTTAATTCCTGCATAGATTTCCTTTTCGTTTCCCTTTCCCGCTAATTCGAGCACCTTCGATGTTTATACCGAAAACGAACAAAATGATTAATTATAATTAATTCGGTGCTAACACTAACGGTAAGTTTCTGTCATTATTCATTAATATTATTTTTGTTATGTTCTTGAGATATCCTTTCCATTCTTAATGAGAATCAATAACATTTAATTTTTTTTTTATTTATAATTCGTTTATGAATGTACTATGAAACAATTAGAGAATTGGACTTAAGATTTTAGGAAACAAACCCAACTAAATTTATATTTCATTAAACTCAAATGAAGTATTTAAGAAATTAGTTTGTTACCTGATAGTTTTTAAATTGTTTCTCTTCTTCTTCTTTTCTTTTCTTTTTTTCAATTACAAATAATAATAATAAGAAGAAGAAGAATTCTTAAATTTAATCTGTTTTAGGGAAATATATAAGTAATTCGAAAATTTTCCCCACTTGTTGCGTTAAAAATGCATAAACTTTTTTTTTTTTTCATTTTCATTTTTTTTTTTTTTTTTTTTTTTTACGCCTAAAAATCAGGAAAACAATATGTGTATAAATTTTCTTTGTAGGAAAATTTAACATCAATTTTTTCCAAACTCTAATTAGAAATATTTATGAAAATAACTTGTAAAAGAAACGATACCACTGTAGTAATTGCATAAAATGTCATTCTTTCTTTTTAAAAACCACTTCCTTATTTTAAATAATTCTTTAAAAATAGAAATTTTTAATGAAGTTTTTAAATCTTAATTATTTCTCTTCTCAAACTATTACAGGATTATGTACATTGGTTTCCTTAATTCTTCAGCTTGTATAATATGGAAATTGTATCCAACATTGTACCGATACATTTATCTTAAGTGCTAATTTAATAAAGAAAGCTTAAGTTTCTTTGCAAATTATGATTTGGCTGCAGTTCTGATAAATTGAAAATAAAATGATAAATTAAAATAATGTTATAAGCTTATCAGTATATCAAAGTCCTTAAAATTGCCATTTATATTAAGTAAACAACTTATTATTTGCTTTAGAGATTTCTAATTTATTTTTTCCCCGCAAAATTCCCAAAGTTCCCAGTTTTTTCCCCAAAACTCCCAGGTTTTTTCCCTTTGCTTTAAATTCCCGGGTTTTTTGCATTTCTACCTGTAGATGTGCCAGAGCTTTAATGCTTTGATTTCTTTTTATGGGGACAGCTGAAGGCTCTTATTTATGCGATCCTTATTGAATCTGAAGAACTCTTCGCCAAACTTTCAGCCGCTTCAGTGGAAGTGCGCGGTATACCTGGTGTTTTTCAGATTGTTCGCCAATCCTTTTTTTTCGCCGTTGTACCTCGTAAATAGCCACTGCCGGTTACTGTTTTGAACACTTATTGGAATCACATGTCATTAAATTTGCTTTTGCCTCCTACAACACCACCATCTTCGGCGCCCTCTAGCACCTTTGCGTTTTAATCCCGATCATTCATTCTTTGATTAAAACGGTTTGTTTAGATGAGTATTATCACCTTTTACAAATTTGCCCATTTTTTATGAAACACTCAGTATAATTGTGATGTTTTTGTGACACTAATCAAAATTATTTAAAAGAGAAGGCTTTTTGTGAGATTAAATTAAAGCTGAATGTTTCATAATTTGTATTGGATGTCTCTAAATGGTAATAGAATTATTTCTTAATACTTTATTGTGTATTTTTTAGGAATTAAGAATTTCCGACGATGCAAATCAGTTCATGCTCCTGAATTGTTTACTGAATCCGTAAATATTGATTGCCCTTTCTACGGCTATGTATGTGATTCTTATGCTAACTTCTCTAATGGACAATGCAGTAGAGGATGTGGATCAGATATGTCTAAATGTGCTCCTATGGGATACAAAGCGGAAGAATGGCTGCAATTTTCATCATCAGAATCTGTTACAATGTTCCTCGAAACTGGTTTGGAGGATCCACATTGCAGTAAATATTTGTATTAACACAAATATCAATAACAATATTTTTATTTTGCCCGTAACTTTCCCCATATTTTAGATTATGTAACGGCTGTGTTTATAGTGATGCAAATTATATGTTAAATATTTGATGCAAATAACGAAACTCTGGTTATTTAATTCTTTAGGATACCATTATCATGTTAATGTGTTGCTAGCAGGGAGCGATGCATCAAGAACCCAAAGGAATGAAACAGGTTTATTGTTTGTTCGACTTACTGGCTCAAAAGGAAAAACTAATCTCTTGCAAGCAACTCCTCAGTAAGTTTTTTATCCTGTAACATTTGGCTCAAAATATTCTTTTAACTACAGATAAAATAATAGGGGTGTTATAAGTTTGAAGCCTTTGTCTGTGTGTATCTGTAGCTCCCAAACAAATAGGCCGATATTAATACATATACACACACATACAAATATATAAACGCTAATTTAATAGAGATGGTTCTTAATGTTTGATGAAAATTTCTTTGATATATATATGTACAGTCGGTAACAAAAGTGTCCGAACACCAGCAAAAATTCCTATGTAAAAAAAGTACACTTCATACGGTTTTGTTAAATAAATCCTTGTCGAATCCTGTTCTTGTCAGTGTAAGAAAATGATTCGATAAGGATTTATTTAACAAAACCGTATGAAGTTTACTTTTTTACTTTCTTCTGTATGTAATATAGAGAAAGTATTGGATTCGCGAAAATTTTCGACCTCCGTTTTTTGACGGATCTACACGTTTTGGGATGTCCTGAACACGAATTGATAGTTTTTAAAAAATGTCTGTCTGTGTGTCTGTCTGTCTGTCTGTCTGTGTGTCTGTCTGTCTGTATCATTTTTTTGTGGACGCTGTATCTCACGAACAAATGAATGAAATTTAACCAAACTTGGTATTTAGTTACACCCTGACATGAACTGGTGCCCATTAGATTTGGGGATCAATAGCTCAACAGTTGGCGCTGTGATCGCATTTTATGCAAATTTTTAACATGGCAGCATAGGACAAAATTCCGTATAAATGGGCATAATGAGAGTTATTTTAAACTTGTGATTGTAAAATTAATATGAATTATTGATAATAGTAGTAGTTAACTAGGAAAAAAAATTTGTGCATGGGGGGGCATCGGTTCCCCCCCTGGGAGGGAAGTACCCCCCGGGGGGGTTAAATTTTGAAGATGAGTATCATTCGAAAGATCTCGTCAATACCTTTAAAACGAATGGTTGAACCATAAATCTGTGATAATTTAAAACAAAGTTATCGATTTTTTTTACTTTTAACGAAAAAAAAAAAAAAAAAAAAAAAAAACTTAGAAAAAAATTCGATTTTTTTTTTTTTTTTTTTTTTTTTTTTTAAATATTGTTAGTGATTAAATATGTATTAATTTTTACAAAAAAAAAAAAAAAAAAAATTAGAAAAAAAAAATCTTTTTTTTTTTTTTTTTTTTTTAATATTGTTACTGATTGAATATGTATAGGAAAATATAGAAGAAAGTCTTGTGGTGGCCAGGTGGCCACAACATACTAGTTTATATAGGAATTTTTGCTAGTGTTCGGACACTTTTGCTGTAGACTGTATATATTTTAATTAATTAATATACATTTTTCAGACTACTTTCTTTTGATACTTTAAAATAAAATTTGCGAGCTGGCAACTTCTCAACTTCCAAATTATGCTAGATAAATTTGCGAGTTGGCAAACTTCCAACTTCCAAATCATGCTAAATTATAATAGTCGTGTATTTTTACATTTAATATTTACTTATTGAAGTATAAAAACAGCTGTTTTAAAAATTAAACTTTAATTTGACAAAAGTTAAAAACTGGCTATAAATAGTGAATATGAGTTCACAATCCAAAAATCTCTAGATTTAGTTGAAAATTACAGATTTTTTAGATTTTTTTTTAATTAATTAATTATTCTTTTATTTATTTTTTCTTTCCAGACCACTTTTCATTGATATTTTAAAATTTACAAACTGTCGATCTTCTAACTGATGTTAGAAGATATCAGTATTATTATTAGAGTATAAAAAGGCCTTTTTTTCAAATCGTGAAGTTTTAACCAGTTTTGGCAAAAATTAAAAATATGCTAAAAATAGTGACTATGTGTTCACAGTCCAAAAATCGTTAAATTTGATTGAAAGTTAGAGATTTCAAAGAAAAATATTTAAGAATTTACGTGAGTTTCAAAGACTAAAAGAAACCGAAAATAGAAAAGAAAAGAAACGCGTATATTCTCTCTCTTTATATATATAATAAAATATTTTATTCAAAATGTTGAGCATATAAAAGAGCAACATTTAAGCAATATTTTATAAAGTTCTCATTACAAATTTTGGAAAATTTAGCCGGTGGGACCTGGTCTCTTGCAACCCTTCAGAAAAGCGGTGAACAGGATATCTCATGATGGATGTAACTGAAATTTAAAAAACAAATTTTTTCGGTTAGTAGATAAGTTCAGCTCCTGTTTGAACAAAGGAAATATAAATAAAAATTTAACTTTTAATTTTTGGCAGATTTGAATGCAAAAAAAAAAAAAAAACACAATTTTCGGTACATTTTACCCCACTTACAGCCCCGTAAAATTAGTTGTAATCGAAAAAAAAGAATTAAAATAAAAAACCTTTCGTTCAAGCACGAGATATACTTATCTGCTAACAAAGAAAAAAAAAAAAAAAAAAAAAAAATATTTTCTTAACTTCAGATAAAGCTATCATGAGTTATCCTGCCTACCGCTTTTCTTTTGGGTTACGCTGCCTTCGGCCGCGTATTTTCCAATCCTTCTATTCTGGGTTTGAGTTCCCTATTACCTATATCAGCGCTTTACCCAAGCACTATAAAAGCACGCAAAAGGAACAGTATTAGCACGTGAACTTTGGTCAATGTCACCACTGCCTGAGGCAGCACTCCCCTCTATCTTCCCCTTTAATTTTACAGCTTAAAAGTAAGTTCAATAGAGTCAATGTCCCCGAAAACCTAGAAACCCGGTTTTTATGGCTCTTAGATCTTTTTAAATTTTATAATACTTGCCTTTCATCTCCCACCATAAGATGACCAATTTTGAAAGTACACATAATCGATTCCTCACATTAAAGAACCTAGAAACGTGGACGGGTTTTCTAATTCGCAGTTGCATTTTAAGATTATTGAATAATTTTACAGTTTTAAAAATATGTGCAATCTATTCTTCACCCCTAAAAGCCTCTAAACGCGATTTTTTTAAGGCCCTAGCTCTAATTCAAAAAAATAAATATTTATCTACCCATCCCCTGTTAATTCAACTGCTTCGAATGTATGCACAGTCTATTCTTTACTTCAAGTAGCTAGCTATTAAGACTGTTTTTGTATCTGCTAGCTCTATTTTAAAGTTTATAATACCTGTCCTTATCCCTTTTTTAATAATTTTGTGGATACGAAGATATACACAATCGATTCCTTACCTCTAAAACCTAGTAAGCCAGTTTTTCAAAACACGAGCTTTAATAAATATATGCTCTCTTACTTCTACGCTTATTAATTTTAAAGCTTTGAAATTGTGCAGAATGGAATCCTCACCTCCATAAATTGAAGATACTCACAACATTGGATTTCAGAAATTTTCTGCATGAGAGAGAAGATATATGGAATATTTTTTAATCTTGCATCACAAAAGTTTTGATTGCAACAGGCATAAAAATTGCTTTGAATTTCTCATCTGCATTTGATAATTATCTACAATTGTCCTAAATTTATTATATTATTCGAATTCTATAAAGATTTCATAAGTATGTAAAAAATATTTTTTCCCGTTGGATTTTAATAAATTTACTAAATTAAAAAACTGTTGTACAATTAATATATAAACTTTAAAACTTCTTCACACACCATTGCTAGATTTAGCAAATACAGTTTTATCTAGAAATAAAAAAATATCACGGTAGTTTAATTTAATTACTCTTCTTAGTTTATGATTTGTAGGTAATAAAAAAATGTTCATGTTTTTCCTCTATAAGTGTTTTATTATAATCATTGTTATGATCAAATATGTAATTATATTTTTCTCTTAATAAAATAATTACTTATACTATTTTACCATAAATGAATTTATTTAATATTAATGGACGTTCTCTGATGATTATTCCTGAAATACATTTGCATTTCTTAAGCAATCCTATTAGTGGTCCGCGGTATTTTATATTGTCATTTTAGTGATCCATGAAGTCGAAAAAGGATAGCGGTCGCTGTTTTAAATCATCTTTTTGTGTATCATTTGTGTTATATGTCCTATGCAGTCTTCATTAAATGTGATGTTATAGATATATTTTCGTCTTCCTTTGAGCCTACCCCTACACTACTCCTGATTAACACACACACACACACACATATATATATAGATACAAATATATATATATATATCAAGTCATTTGAATTACTCACTTAATATACATTAGCAATATATGATATACATTATACATTAGAATATATATTACCAATACCAATAACCTATAGCAATACCTATAACAATCTAATTGATAATACTGAATTATAAGTGAAGTCATATAAAGAGAGGGGGAGGGGGGTATTAAAATCACACCTGAAAATTTTATATGCGTATTTCCTACAATTTTATATGCGTATCTGCTGGAAAAAATATTTTTTAATGTGGAAGTTCTTAAAAATATAGACTTTGTAAACTAATTTTTTTAAATATAGACTTTTATAGACTCAATGCTAAATATATAGACTTTTATAGACCAGTTGTCAGCCCTGGAAAAAGCAAAGTTAAAATAACAAAAAATAACACGTTTTATATACTTAATCATGAGAAACATACAACAATTTGTAAAGGTGCACATACATCGTGGAAAATGATTGAATAAAATTTGAATAACAGAATTTGAAGTACAATTTCAACCCTTCACTTTTCGTAAAATTGTATTGCAATTTTGTCAAATGTCTTGTAGTTTGTACACGTTTCATGGAAACATTTCAGGCACCTTATGCATTTTATCCAGCTATTCGTTTTGGTTGTGATATTGTAATCTTCTCCACAACCAACACAGTGATCTTCATCAAATTCTATTCCCTCGGAATCTGTAGAATCTGATAATTTCAGATGTATTTTCATTTTCTTCGTTGCTAGAAGAGTAGTGTTTTCGTTTTTGTTTAGGTTTTAGACTTTTCGCGATTTTAAGCTTTTTTATCATCTTATTTTGTTTCCGGGAGGAAAGTTTTCGATGTTTTTCAATATTTTCTGGTCACGTTAAACCATAGCTACCTATTTGCAATTAAATGTGCCATAAGTACTATTGGAATGCTTTCTAACTTTTTTTGTCATGGTTACATCAGGAATTGGTGCAATATCATAAAGTGCTTTTGTTGCTGATGGTACATCATGAGCTTTTGATATTTTAAAGGTGGTCATCTCTCCTGAAACTGATGGACAAATATCCACCGAATTTAAAGCATCACTCCGCCATTGTAGTCCTTGTTTTAGGCTTAAAAACAAAGATTGGACTATATACTTGCCTTATAAGTCCGTATAGTAAAAATAAATGTAACGTACATGTTGTAAACACTCAGATACCTAACTAAACAAAAATATTCAACCACTAAATTAAATAAACAATAAAATTCCACTTACTTTTTATAATCGAAAAACACAGCTGCATGTCACAGTGAATGAATTCATTGAACTCTCTTTTACGAACAAATTTTACATTGCCATCTACGATCAAGTTTAGGCGGTTTTTAGACTGACCATCTCTCCTCTAAAAGGCAATTTACCTTAGAGTTACTCAGATCACTGTCTTTCATCGAAGAAAAAAAGTAGGAATGAGTGTGAAAGCAAGAAAATGTAGGAATGAGTGAAAAATAACAGATTCAAACTGCGCTGGTACAAAACTTCCAACATAAAAAAATTACTAATTGACCACTCTGCTATTAACAATATTTATCAAACAACGAAAATTAAAATTAGAAGCTCATTTTAAAAATGTAGCTTTCTGGTTCTAGAACATTTTTTATTGATATCTTGTAAATATTAAAATGCACTGGTAGGGTACCCAACTATGGTGCACCAACCTGAATTCCGGGTTGGGGGGCAGTCCCATCGCCCCCCATCAAGAAGTCTGGGGGCGAGTCCAGCCTCTGGAACACTTCGACCGATCCAACTGGGCCCTGAGACATTTGATCCACGACCGGTCGAAAGAAGAGGCTGGACGATTCCGATCCCTGTATAGAGCAGGCGCATGTTTATAAACAAGCGACGCTATTCTGCAACTTTTGCGCATGTAGGCAAAATATCTGCCTTTCCATTGGTGCTTTTTCCCACCTTTTGCCTACATTCTAAAGTACGCGCGGAATCACCTGTCACAGTGACGTCACGTGCGCCTGCTCTATTGGATCAAAATCAGTGCTGCCATCTGTAGGCTTAGTTTGAAATTAGCTCTAAAATATTAGAATTAAATTAGTTAAAGAAAATTTTAATTCATTAATTAAAAATGTAATTTAACTATGAATAAAAAATAGATGCATATCTATTTTTTTCTATTCTGCATAGTTGGGTACATATGCAATGAGATACAATAATATTAATTATATAATTCTTTTTCGAAAATTATTTTAAAAAAATAATAACAATAAAATTTTAATTTTAGAAAATTTTCCAGCAAATTTTTTTTTAATTATTTCCCTCAGTTATGCATTTTTGTATTTTAACGATATATTGTAAACAATTTTAAGTAATATTTTATGGATTTATTACCAAGCTAATTTTTGTTAAATATTTTAAAGTTGGAATGTTGAAATTTAAAGCAAATATTTAGCATTCAAATATTTGATGTAAATAAGAAGTAGGTTCAAGTTTTATTATTATGATCGAAGGTAAGAAATATGAAACTATTACACATTGCCAAAAAAATATAAAAATTTTAATTTTAATTTAAATCAATGATTACAAAAAAAAAAAAAAAAAAGTTTTTTAAATTATCATTTCATTGATTGGTTTGTAAATTCAATTAATTATGGATTCAATCAATAATATTTTAAATGTTTATTATATTTATGATTTTTTTTTTAAATTTAAATACAAATTAAATATTGATTTTTAAATATTGTTAATTACTTTTATGTTTGAATGCTAAAATTTAATGCAAATATATTAACAAAGCAGTACAAAACATATTTAAAATATTTTGTTAAACTGAAAATTTAAAAATTGTTAGCAGGGAGCATTTTAAAATTTTATTTTATTAAATTTAAATAATATTCGATAATTTTCTTTTTGCATTATTGTATTATATTTCCAGGGGCGTAGCGTGAAAATCTGATTGCGGGGGGAGACCCAACATTTGGCGCCCTTTCGTATTCCTCATCTGAAAATGCCACCCACATACTTTCAAGAGTGTTGCCATCTTTGGAATCGAGGGCACAGGCCCTCTCGTTGGTTAGTACGTACCCCCCTCTCCTACGGGGCATATTCCTAAAATCTCCCAAGAAGAAAAAAAAAAAAAAAAAAAAAAAAAAAGCTTTTTTTTCCCCATCCATTTTGCAGCTTTTCCCCCCTCCCCTCCATTTAGTAGCTTTTTTAACACGCTTTTATTAGCTTCACCTGTATGTATGTTTGTATGTATGTTTGTAATCGCTCTGGGAACAAACAAAAAATCTATATTGTAAAAAAAAAGACTTTCCCTATCGAACGACGTGGCTGGGAGGTAAAGAGCCGTGCTACGAACCTAAAGCTCTAGCGTTCAATCCCCGTCAGGGGAGATTTTTTTTAAATGGTTTTTGTTTAATTCTAAGTTATTTTAATTAAAGATTAAATGTATGTAAATATTATGGTGTGTCACTCACGCGATTTTCTCTTACCCTGCATTTTAATACTAAGATAGATATTTTGTGCTTTTTAGTTCACCTTTTTATAAAAGCGTGTTCTTTAATTTTTTAAAACTATAATATTATTTTTTATAAATCTTTGGAGCATTCTAATTTTTTTCAGCAAATCTATATATTAATACGCAGACATGAAATTCCTCTTACATTTTTAGCCTATTCAGTAAAAGGAAGGGCTTACGTTCGAAAGATATGGTTAATGTGCTTTGCAGAAATAAATATATATATATATATATATGTATATTTATTGTAATTCTTGTATGAGACTAAGCAAAAGTATCTTTCTTAGGACAACCAGAGTATTGGTTGTCCTAATCGTTTTGATTTTTCTAAAACTATAACATAATGTCATCTCCTGTCTTTTCTTCCCATTTCAATATCCATGAAGATTTTTACATATTTAAAAATTCAAAAAATCTTGTTAATAATATTTGTTCCACTCCGTTCTTGCCTGATGCTATGAAATTACTCACATAAGTTCGATTTTTGTTTAATTTTGATATTTTTTAATTTTTTAGATTTTGTTACATTTTTTAATCTAATTTATTTATTTATTTATTTTCTTCTTTTCTTCCATAATTCTGTAGTGCTGACTCTAGGCTAATTTGGCAGGATGCCCTTTTAAACAGTTTTTAGCACCCTGTGGCCTTTTTTCTACATATTTCAGCACCTGGCGGCCCTTTTAAAAACATTTTGGTACCAAGTAGCCTTTTCTAACATTTTAAACGTTTAGAGGTCTTTAGATTTTTTTCCTCTGACTTTTGAACTTTCTTAGCAATAGTTCTGCAGCATTCCTGGAATAACAAATGCATACAGCCTGTATATATATATTTATAAGGAAAATTAGTAATTTACTTTTGTTACGTACAAAAATCATAATATAGAACACCGCAAATTATACAAATAATGCCCCTTTTTATTGAATTTCCCCCAGGCGGTCCTTTTATTTTAGAGTCAGCACTATTCTCCTCACACCAGTATTTATGTTTACATTCATCTGTATATATTTTTGCTGTTCACAAAACGGTTTTGTGCATTGCCGCTTTTACTGCAGCACTTGTGCCTACTTTTTTCGCCTGACGAAGGATCGTGTGTTCTTTCGAACCGAAACAATTATTGCAAGTTTATTGCATTTTATGGCGTTGATTGAAAGTTTTGTAATTATTGCTTTTAAACGCCAGTTCTGTGGTGTTTTCTTATTATGAAATTAGGTATTGTTCACTCTTAAGGGAAAAAAAAAACAGTAATTTATTTATTCTTACTATTTTATATATTTAAACCAATTAAAAAACGTTTTTCTTTTTTCCCATATCGTTTGAAAAATATTTTAAGACATGTAGTAGCCATTGCTAAGGAACGCGACACAATTACCGCATGCCTTTATGTGGAAGAACAAACTAAAAAAAAGTACCGTTGTCCAAAATTAATCTTTTTTGTACAGAAATTTATATCTTATTTAAGTTTTGGTGTCGGTGTTTGGGTTAAAGGCCGATTGACTGCTCTATGGTCCTAGGCCTGAGGGGGAGTGCCTTCTGTGGAGGTCTTTCTAAGTTGTCCTAGCCCATATTTACGCAAGTCTTGGAGAAAACCAAGGAAATTTCCGAACGACTAGGCCGACAAGCACGACCTGGGATCGTACCCGGCACCTCACGTCTACCAGCTTGACAGAAAGATTGCGGATTCAATAATCGAGCCAACTGAAGACCATCATGAAAGTCAGTCTCTGGTGCACGTAAACTCTGTCGTGGCTGCAATGTCCTCCATGCTCCGTGCAAATAGTACCTCTGGGAGATATTGAAGTGGGGGAGCCATCTCTTCCGCAGAAGATAAAAATTGTGATGGTTTGTCTTCAGACCGCCACTGGGGCGTTAATCCCAAACCGTCGCCAATTGCCCAATATGTGCCTATTAATGCGTCGTTAAATCAGCTTCCTCGAGCTACTTCATGTCAAGAAGCACTAGTTGAATTCTGTAGACTTATAAATATTTCAAAACCCTTAAGCGATGAAACTAAAATTAAAAAATTTGCTTAAATTATCACTTAGAATCAAAAATTGTTAGTGAGAAATCATTATAACCAAATCAAACCTCATCCAATTTCGTTTTTATACAATGGCCATAACATACAATAAACTGCTCTTTTTTTTTTTTTTTTTTTCCAAGCTAAGGTCTTGAAAAATCGTAATTTTAAGTTTTTGGAGGTGAAAAAGCGATTGCGCATACTTACGAGTCAATTGTAAGTATCTGAAATGGGAGAATTGTGCCGCAGTCGCCACAGGGCGCTAATTTGCTAAGGTCAGAATTTTCAAGGGTCGTTGCATGGTAAGAGAAAATGCTGTTGTACGTTCCTGAACAGAGAAGGGCGCCGCTCAGTTGTAGTTTGCTGATAACTTATTCTTAAAGGTTCTTGAATACGATAAAAGTTTTCAACAGTGTTTTGCACGGTAAGCGAACAGACTGTTACAAGTGTTTGAAATGGGAAATCATGCCATAGGCGCCCCCAAACAGGAATTTGTTATAATCAGATTTTTTTAAGGGTCGTGAATATGAAGAGAATTTTCAAGGATTGTTTGCACAGTACGAAAACAGGCTGTTATACACGTTTAAAAAGGCTGTTTTAGGCGTCTAATTAGTGAAGAGGGTGCCACCTAACGGGAGTTTGCTACAGTTAGGCATTTTAATGCGAACTTTTTTTGCTGGCCGGTCAACCAGTTGGTCGCTGAAGGCAGCTTCTGATGCATAAAAATCTTAAGTGTTCTTGGTAACTAACGATAATCAACAAAATTATGATCCACTTTCAAATGAACTTCAAGGTGCAAAACAGCGCCCCCAGAAACCTCATTATGCCTTTGTAGGTGCCTGAACAGGGAAGGGCGCCTCGCAGCTGGAGTTTGCTACTAACTTATTCTTAAAGGGTCCCGAATACGATTAGAATTTTCAACAGTCTTTTGTATGGTAAGCGAACAGGCTATTGTAAGTGAACAAAACGGGAAATCACGCCATAGGCGTCCCCAAACAGGAATTTGTTATGATCAGATTTTTTTAAGCGTCATGAATACGATGAGAAGTTTCAAGGGTCGTTTGCACGGTAGGAAAACGGGCTGTTTTAGGCGTCTTAATTAGTTTAGAGGGCGCCGCAGGCGCCACCTAACGGGAGTTTGCTACAGTCAGACATTTTAACACAAACTTATTTTGCTGATCGGTGAACCAGTTGGTTAGCTTGTGATACATAAAACTCTTAAGTGTTTTTGGTAACTAATGATAATTAACAAAATTATGATCCACTTTCAAATGATCTTTAAGTCGCAAAACAGCGCCCCCAAAAACTTCAATATGCCGCCCTATTTTTTAAAACATTGGGGGGGGAGACTCCCCCCCACCCCCCCACCCCCTCAAGCTACGCCCCTGTATATTTCAATCCATTGCATGAATATATTTATAATTCTAAAACAATTATTATACAGTTATTTAATTTAAAAAAAAAATGCTTGTATTCATATTCGCATTTGTAAGCACCGATAGATGGCGGAACCAGAGCAATAACCAACGTCCAATCATAGCAATGGATTTGTAAATGGATCAAATGACTCGGAAAAAGTTCTTGGGCGATTTGATCCACGACCGGTCCATGGAACACATTACACTGGACGACTTTGATCCAGACCGGTCGATGAGACTGGACGCATTGTTCCACGACCAATTGGATCGATCCTGGATCGGTCGAGAGCCTGAACCCGCCCTGGGAGCGCCTTTCCCCCATTTGGGAAGATTCACAAAATATTTCCGAAAAAATCATCGCCTCTTTTTTTTTTTTTTTTTTCCTTGTTTATCAACAAAACATTTTTTCCTTTTATAAATGCAAAGTTTCCATTTTTTTTTTTTTTTTTTTGTCTCTTTTTACTTCTATAATTATATAAAGTAAAAGAAGTCTTGTAATCCTCATTTGCGAAATGTATGTTTTATCTCGTATAATTCAAAATGAGTTAGCTAATGATGCTAAAGTTTTGCATTTAAGGAGGTACTAATAACATCTACACTGTAAAAAATACGTCCTATTTGCTGCAAGAAATTCTCTGTAATTTGAGAAAATACGTGTAATTTACGAAAAAATTACGTTGTTAGAACGTATTTTCTCAAATTACAGAGAATATCTGGCAGCAAATAGGATATATTTTTTACAGTGTAGTTTTTATCTCCATTTTTGTCACTATATGTCCTCTAATTTTAGATCTGCGATTTTGAAAGTTTTGTCGTGAGGTCTGTACACTGTAGAACAATATGTCCTATTTGCTGCTAGAAATTTTCTGTAATTACAAAAAATACGTTCTGACAACGTAATTTTTTCGTAAATTACGCGTATTTTCTGAAATTACAGAGAATTTCTGGCAGCAAATATATCATATTTTTGACAGTGTACGTTCGTATGTTTGTGAGAGAGTAAGCATTTTTGTGTAAATCAAGAACTGTTACCAGAGCCGTAACTAAGCCGTCCCAGGGCAATGGATGATAATGGGGCCCACAACTTCACTGTTTCTCTGAACTTTAACCTCTTTTCATCGTAGTTACATTTAACATTTTTTTAACCCATATTTACAGTAGAGAAAGTATTGTTTTGAAGTTAAATTTTCGAAATTGAGATTTTGTTACATTTACACGTTTTGAGGTGTCTGAATCTAAAGGTTTTTAGCGGTGTGTCTGTGTGTGTATCTGTTATCAGCATATCTCAATAATAAATAGTAGCAACAAATCCAAACTCGATATTCTAAATTAGATCATATAGGAATGCTACACTAAACTTCTCGTTGATATCAAGCAAAGGGTTTGTATATAGAGACATACAAGAAAATTCAATTACATCTATGGGCGAAATTTGTAGTTGATGCAATTTAACGTAGCTGCACTAAGCAAAATAAAATTAATTTATATTTTTTTATAAGCATAAAAAATATAAATATGGTAATTTGTGTACAATATGGTAAGAAATTAATTCCCCATTCCTATACAGAGCTACCCAAAACGATTTAGATTACCCAAAACGATTAATAGTCCCACTATCAAGTTAGTGGGACTATTCTTGGAAATTGCTGGAATTGCATTTCAAATTGTGCTGTGTATTACTAAGATAGGAATATATTTGAGTATACAATGTAAAGTATGAGTAATTTACAGAAGAGAGTTACCAATAATTAAGCGATTTATTATTATTATTATTATTACTGAATATAATTAGTAGATGTGCTTTATTATATTTTACCATGCCCAAGAAAACTGCTCATGAATGAAAATTAATTCCTCATTATAAATATGGTAAATAAAGTAAGATTTCAAGTTACATTTTCAATGCTTTGTATAATTACATGTTTTGAGGTTCTCTGAATACTAAAGTCAAATTTTTAATGACTAATTTCTATGATGTTTGTTATCAGCATAACTTTAAAACAAATAATTGCAAGCAGTTGAAATATTGTATTTTGAAGTTTATATGAAATTACTATTTGAAAAATGTGCTCTAGATTGATAATTTTCAAGGTATGCTGCGAAATTGTCTGAATAAGTTGGAAAAAACGTTTAAATTTAATAACAGCTTTGAATTCTACATAAATTTGTATTCAAACAGAGCATTGAGGGGAGAGATAGCTCTTTTCACACAGAATTCTTTGTCAAATAAAACTGTTCTTAAACTTAGTCTGAATTCTTTTTTATGTACATTATTTCTTATCTTACCCTTTAATCTGCAATTTGTCTATAGTACTGAAATGCAGAGTAAAAGAAAATCGTGACACCCCTGATTATTTTAGTAATAAAAGAAGCTTTATATACTGTAAAAATAATACGTCATTTTTTATTTCTGATAATTCAAACAGACCGTATTCAAAGGTATTTGACATCATACAGAGTCCAATGTGAAATTAATGCATGCAATATGATTAAAGAAAATTTTTTATAAGCAAATTATTCAAGACGCCTTATTACTTCCATTACTCGACTACTCTGAATGAAATTCACTGATTATGAGCTGCATTTTAGATATGAACTACAAAATATACAAATATATTTTAGATATTCAGATTATAAACTGCAAAATATGCAAATCGAACAAGTACAGTATTTTTATACATCGCACATAATTATATGTTCTGTTGATTGCTGCTGTACTATTATAGACTTGTCCTCAACATTTTGTCAGCTCAAAATTTTTCTTTTACAGTAAATTTATGATTTATCCTAGTTACAGATTTCTTTGGATCTCCTTCTCTTTTAAACCATCATAATGTTCGAAAGCATCATAATCTATTACTTTCGAACAGTTAATATACATACAATATATATGGTCTATTCAAAAAAAAAAAAAAAAAAAAAAAAATGAATGAGACTGATTCCGTAAAATTCGTTTATTTCAAGATAATTTTACAGACACTTAATATTCTTCAAAATAGCCTTCTCTTTCATGAATACACCGCTGCTAACTGTTCTGCCACCCATTAATGCCCGCTAGGAAGTCTCCAATTAGAACGCTGTTCAGAACGTACGTTACATTTCTTTGCAAGTTCTTCAGATTGTCAAAAAGATTAAAATCAAATTCAAAACAACCTCTTAAGTTGGATTTAAAAAAGAGAATAGAAAAAAGTCCAGCTGATAGATCGGGGTTGCATGGTGGTTGGAGTAACATTGTGACGTTTTGTTTTGCTAGGAACTGAAACAGGAGCTTAGAACAAATTTTCCGTTTTTGAAGTTCCTCCGTGACAATTTGATGCACAATCGATTTTGTAAGGGCACAGGGTCTCTGTAATCAGTCGAACATTCATCTGATGATCATAGTCCAAAAGCACTTTCATTTTAGCCACATTGTCAGAAGTCTGAGAACTTGATGTATGCCTAGCTCGTTGTTCGTCATCGACGTCCTCTCTTCCGTCTTTGAAGGATTTGTGCCGCTTAAACACTTGTGTCTTGGACAAAAAGTACTTCCCTTAGGCTTCTTGTAACATAGGAAGCACCTCAGTAGCCGATTAGTTTCGTTTTAGACAAAAATTTATGAAGTACCACTGCTCAATACTCTGCTACATGCTGAAAACCTAACGCCACTTTCAAACATGTGTTTGCTTCATGAGCAATTTCTGTGCTACAAAGAGTCAAGGCCAACTGACTTCCACCAAACTCTGTAGCTGAGAGTCCCCACCACCTGTACCACCCGCAAATTTCGCACTTTGGCTTTCTGCTTGGTGCAAAAAATTCAGTCTCATTACTTTCTGGACAGACCTGGTACAATTCTGCTTAATTTGATTAAAAGAATGTTTAAAAGATATATTAAATTTACATTCGAATCGAGTCATTACCATAGTCTCAATACATTATAATTGTAGAGGAAAAGAGGAAGACGAGGTAATAATTATTATTAGGAGCTATGGAAATTATTGCAATTGCTTCTTCGTACCCTAATATTGCAGAACTACAACCATTTTTATAATGATAATTTTCATAATATTTTTTTAATTTATCATTTCATTGCCAAATGTTGGAATCAAATATATTTATTTATGTGACTAAAAAAATTCAAACCAATTTTAATATGTGACATTTAAAAAATTATTCTCTTTCCATCATATACTTTAAAATAATACTACGATTGGAGAATATCATACAGGATGTGACAAGACTAATTGTCATAACTATAAAGGGTGATACAACTTGAACTTACCAAAACAAACAGCTTCACCATAATATGTGGGATCAGAAAGCAAAGGGTGAACTGCAAGAGGACACCATCTCTAGAATGGGTGAAATGTTTCTTTTCGTAGACCTCGTCATTCAGCTGCAGTTTGTCACCGAAGATCTAGAAATATTCGAATGTGGAGAAGGCAAGTATGCACCTTATGTAAGGAGCTGCAAAAAGCAATGCCATAGAAGTGGTAAGACTTTACAAGGAGCAATTTCCAAACAGGACACCGCCCGATCGGTGAACATTTCAATGCTTGCACAGACAACTTTTGAAGATGGGCTTGTTTCTCGGCCAAAGACATGATACATGTTGAACACGGAGTGTGAGAACGATAAATCGAATAGAGACAATCTTTTATGCAGTAAGCATTCAACCTTAATGAAACACGCGAGCAATAGTTCGTGACTAGTGTCAGCCATATGATGGTATGGTGTGGGTTGCAGGAAGAAATATACAAACTCAGCATATCCAGAGGGTCCAGGCCTTAAATGAAATGGATTATTCCTAGCTTATAACATCTGCACACTGGTTCCCAGACAGGACAGATACTGTCTCAGTAAACAGGACAGATGCTGCATACTGCGGCTACTGAGAAAGGATACGTTTACATGTGACTACATATTTAATACACTCAACAATCATGTGTGGTTCATAGTAAATAGATATGCTACTTGTTTGATCTGACCCCATTCTCCATGAATGTGTGGGCAGAGATAGTACGGGTACAGTGTCTAGAATAAACAGTGTGGCAATCGCCTATAACCGTGATGTTAAAATGATGCTACAAAAATTAAGCTTACCCAGCTGTCGCTGTGATCGAAGCTATTGCTCAAATCGAAGACCTGATTGGCTTTTTCCAGTTTCGTCAGTTTAATCACGTGATCTAAGCATATAATTAACCAATAGGGAGTCTCGGTTTTGTTGTCGTGACACTAGCTTCGATTACAATGACATCTGGTGACAGGCTTAATTTTTTTTAGTACAATTTTATTCGCCGCTTTCCACACTGTTTATTCTAGACACTGTAGTACGGGATCATTTATTTGGCCTATATTTTTACCAGATTGTCTAAACGGTCCGAAGTAACCCACCTTCCTTCAGCAAGTGCTGCCTGATTGATTTACTACAAAATGTATCAGCAAATGTTTGAACAAATATCTGGTACAGTACAATGGGGCGCCCTCACATTTCTCCAAGATTGTACGAATCTACTCGGAAATTGTCTTTCTGAACATATGAATTAGCAGCAGTGACCCGTCGTCTCCCGATCTGTTCTGATTAGATTTTTTCCTCTGGGTACAAATAAAAAGCATTGTTTACGAGACGCCCACCGAATTACCAGAGAAAATTGTCGCTCGATTTAGTGCTGCAATTGCAAACTTTAGGGAAATACTAGGAATTGTCCAACATCTGCGTGATTCCCTCCATTACCGTTATTGTAGCCTGTATTTCAGTTGGTAGTTCCTCATTTGAGCATTTATTGTAAAGTTTTCAATAATAAAGATACTTTATTATTCATATTTATTGTATTCTTCATTTTCATCAAGCATCCTGTGCGAAACCTCTGCTTCCCGACCTCATATTATATGATGAAAGGTGTTTGTTTTGGCAAGTTATATTGGCCCTCACAGTTGGAACCATTAGTTTTCTTACACCCTGTATTATAACAACCAATTTGCACTCATCAACATAAGAAGAGGATACGCTTGAATTTAGACGTTTTGTGGAATATTTAAAGATATATTTTATGGATTCTTTTTAAATTTAAGAGTGAAAAGACATGTTGTACTCCTATATTTCAATAGTTAGAAATTAAAGGAAAAATATTTTGTGATCATCCTGTAAAAAATATTGCTTCAAATGAAACAAATATGAGTTGTGCTATGATTCAGCTGACATTACTATGATTTGTAAAATACAGTGTGGCAATGGCAAGGAACTTGAAAGAGAATAAGTGGGAAAACGAGCAGTGCTCAGTAGCGAACAACTGGCGGAGGTCATGGGAGGAGACAGCCTTCCAGAGACTATTTTATTTTAATATAAAAGAACAAAAATCTTATATTTAAATATTATTACACGTACAATATGTTTTTTTTTTTTTTTTTTTTTTTTTGCGGGTGTTATTACTAAATATAAGTATTAAATCAGAGAAATCATTATTTTGTGATATAGTTTCTTTTAATTAATGAAATAAGTGAGCTGCACAACATTAATTTAGCTTAACTGCTTTTATGTAATAATCCTTTATTTCAGTTATAATTTTGAGCACAGTGCTTTAAAGACATCGAGCAGATATACTATTAGAGTACGGATTCCCAATACTGGCTATGGAGAAAAATTCCCAAAACATCATTTCGGTTTTTGCCCCTTCTTTTGGCGATAATCGCTTTCTTGACTACTGGTTCTTGGGATTTTGCATGTTTTAAATGGTTTGTTATTCTTACCTCCAAAAAAGAAAGTCAAACAGAACAACTTTCAATCAATAACAAGGATTAGATTACTTGTTTTTCATTTTAGCTAGTGTAGATCGTGGTTTAATTTACACCCAATCGAAATATAAAACAGCGATAACAAAGGTGGGGAAAACTCGTCGTGGGGGAAGTGGAATGTCGGTAGAAAAGTAAGTTTGGCGAATTTGGTTGAAGGGTGGAGATGTAATGTTGGAAAGCAAAAAGCTTACTAGTCAAGGATTTACTCTAATATCTCGTCGATGTTTAAAGCACTTTTAAATTTGGAGGATAGTCAAAAAAGATTTCTAACCAAACAGAAGATTACTCGCGTCTCCGTACCATCCTTAAGCCCTGGTTTTTAAGAACACAAAACGCGAACGTCAACGTATTTGGCGTCTTTGCGCATGCTTCACGACGCTCTGTTCTGCGGTTTCAACGCCAGTGCTGATATCAAGGAGACTTTGATTAAGCCTTGGTTTTTAAGAACACAAAACGAGAACGTCAACGTATTCGGCGTCTTTGCGCATGCGTCACGACGCTCTTTTCTGCGGTTTCAACGCCAGCGCTGATATCAAGGAGACTCTGATTGGAGCGTCGCGGCGTCGAAAACGTTGACGTTTGCTTCCGAGTTCTTAAAAACCAAGGCTTTAGAGCGTCACGGCGTCGGAAACGCTGACGTTTGCTTCTTGTGTTCCTAAAACGCAGTGGTTAGAGAACCGGCAGCCGGGTATCTATTATATTCCCGGCAGTTCTGACGCTTGGGCAGTATGACTGACGGGTGATTTAGTATTCATCAGCCGGTAAACTGAACAACTCTTATCAATACGTACTTTTGATAATTCATATTGCCGCTTTAACTCGTATTTTTTTTATACTGACCACGTTTTACATTTTAACTCTCTCTCTTGGTTTTCTCGTTAAATATTTGTTTCATTATTCAGTTTTATTTTCTCTTATATTTTTTTCTTTATCTGCTACGTTGTCTTTCGTTAAATAAGTTGTATAATTGAGCTAAATAAACCTCCGAAATTGCTACAGATATTCCTGAGATCTTATATTACTCCATAATGCAAATTAAAAATAAAAATTTAAGAAAACTCATAATGCATATGATTGAAATATACGTGTATAGATTGAGGAGGGGGGGGGGAGATTTTACATGACATAAAAATCATCACATTTCTAATGTATTATTATATTTGGATTTTCAAAACTAAATATATATTTTTTAAATTTTAATTAATCAGTATAGTAAAAGAAATTTAATGTTTGAACTTTGCATGATTTCTCGGAAGATTACACTAATACATTATTATATTCTTATTTTTAAAAATTACATATATTTTAAAAACTTAATTTAATCAGTATAGTACAAAAAATTTTAATTTTCCAACTTTTCGTGATTTCTCCAAAGATCATTCTAATTTGTTATTATATTTGGATTTTTAAAAACTAAATATATTTTTTTAATCTTTAATGTAATATATATAGTACAAGAAATTTAATTTTTAAACTTTACATGATTTCTTGAAAGATCATTTTAATATATTATTATATTTGGATTTTTAATAACTAAATATATTTTAAAAAAATTTATTTTAATCAGTATCATAAAACAAATAAATAAATATTTTTTCAACTTTGCATGGTTTCTTCACAGATTATACGAATTTATTATTATATTTGGATTTTTTAGAAACTAATATATTTTTTAAAACTTTAATCAATATAGCACAAGAAATTTAATTTTTAAACTTTGCAGGTTTTCTCGAAAGGTTATTCTAATATTTTATTATGTTTTGATTTTTAAAAACAAAATATATATATATATTTTTTTTAATTTAATCAGTATAGTACAAAAAAGTTGCTTTTTCAACTTTGCATGATCTCTCCAATGATTATTCTAATATATTATAATTGAATCTTTAAAAACTAAATATATTTTTAAAAAATAATAATAATAATTCAATCAGTATAGTACAAGAATTTTTATTTTTCAACTTTGTATGGTTTCTCCAAAGTAGCTTCTATTATTATATTAGAATTTTTAAAAACTAAATTATTTAAAAAGTTAATCTAAATTTTAATTTAATCAGTATAGTATAAGAAATTTCATTTTTCAAATTTTTATGATTTTTCCAAAGATTAAGTTTTAGAAAATATTTGATTTCAAATCATTTCGAAAGATGGCAGCACCAGCTGGATTTATTACAAAGTTGGCTGGTTGAAAAACAGCTATTGGTGCTATTTATTCGTTTGCTTGTTTGTTAATTGTTAAAATACACATCAGAATTATATGCTTGACTGACGCTATTTATTCTTTACTTTTATGTATTTATCTGTTAGGAATAAGAATCATTAAAAAAATATTCATTCTCTGTGTCACCTGGCATTTCAGCTACAGATCAAGTGTGCTATACCCGGAAGTTCTAATACGCAAGCGCAGAAGACTGCCAGGTCTATAATACTTACCCGGCTGCCGGTTCTCTAACCACGGCCTTCTTAAAAACCAGGGCTTTAGGTGTACGTCCCAGATCGCCGCCACTCGCCCACAGCGCAGTACTAGTACTGTACAGCACCTAAAATACATAGTGTAAAAAGTGACCAGCAAATCAATGCCTTAAAAACTAAGCCTTTCACCGGAGGTCAATGCCATCGAGTTTATTACTTGAAAAACTCCCTATTTATTAATTATGTGCTTAGATCACGTGATTGAGCAGACGAAACCGAGAAAGCCAATCAGCTCTTCGATTTGAGCAAAAAAATCGATCGTAATGCAATCTGGGAAGCTTAATTTTTTTTAACAGTGTTTTAAGCATTTGATCATAAGCGCTTGCCACGCTGCACTGTTAAAAATTTCTGTAAATTTAATGTAAATATTTATCCAGAGTCTCTGTAAATTTACAGTAATTCTTAGTTAAAAGTGAATAACCGAGATTCTCAATCTTTATTCTGTATTTTTACGTAATTTTATTATTTAAATTTTTAATTAAAATAAAAAATGTTTGTTTCTACTTTAGAAAAAGGATTCAAAGTCCGAAATATATTCTCACCAGTAATTAATTAAATTAATATTAGTTATTAAAATGAATGTATAAAATAAGTTTTTTAAAATCTCTGTTTATTTTTCTCTGTAATTTTACGTAAGACTTAAGATAATACATTGCACAGAGCTTTCTGTTGAAATTTTTAACAGTGTGTATATTCTGGGCGCTGTAGTACTAGTGCAATCAACCAACCAGAAGCTGACTCGCTATTGAGAGCCTATAAAGAAAGAACCGTCGAGTACAAGTACAGACAAGCGGCAAAAAGTCTCAACAGAAAGATTTCCACTGACGTTTTAGTATTTATATAAACATTAAATTTTACATAATTAAAAAAAAAAAAAAAAAGAACGTTTCTATTTTAATTGTTTAAGAAATGAAATATAAGACAAACGAAATTTAGTTGTAAAATAATATTGTATTTTCTAGCAGATCTGTAAGGAACCACCCTGCGGTTTGGGTTCGAAATATTTTTCATATATAAGATTAGGGATGTTCCTAGGTTTTTCCCTTTTTTTTCTGCATGCTTATTATATTGCATAAATATCATTAGGGCAGTTTATTTCATTTTAAAAAGAAAATGGATGATTAAAAAAAAAAAAAAAAGATATAGAAGTTTTTACGTCTCTTGGGGGCCCTCCAAGCTCAGGGGCCCGGGGCATTGCCCCGGTGGTAATTATGGCTCTGACTATTACCTTTAAATGTTTTATTTATAACTCTTACATGTTGTTGGTCACTTCCCTTTTTGTCACTTTGTGACCCACCGTTTTAGAGATTTCCACAATAACTCAAAAACATTAGCTGTAGAAATTTAAAATACAGGATTCGTAATAATTGTGCATCTCCCTTTTTGTCAGTTACTATCTGACCTCATTTTAAACTAATGTTTTATATTTTAGATATTAAAACAAAATTGTTTGTCTGTAACAGTGCATTTCCACAGGTTGTCTCATTCTAACAGCAATCTAAAATATTTCAATGTAAAATAGCTTTCCTGTGTGTTCTTTCTTGTATCCATTCTGACCATTCTATAGGTTTGGGTGTATGTTTTTCAGATTTTGGCGACGACTTATTTGGTGGTGTTAAGCGAAAACTTTTAGATGTTGAAAGAGGCTGCGCAAAGTTTCTTAATTGAGATTTCTTTTAGATGTTACTAGAAGTCATGCTATATATATATCAATAGGAATGGTGACAGTAATCCAAAACTAGATACAGTTCAACATTCATTCGAGATAATTAATAACATAGGTCTACATCTAAAATTTTGATTTGATAATTTTGCCTGATATTTATGTTTTTTGGGGTGCTGAAATTGAAACTGAAGTCAGTTTTTCTCTATCACATATAGATTTTTACCAATACAGGGGGTCTACTGATACAATTTCTTCCATAACTCTTCCACTAATACAATTATATAGAAACATGCTAAAAACTACCGAAAATGAAGAAATTCTGCCAATACAGACAAAAATCTATACTTGATAGATAGAGAATTGGCTTCATTTTCGGTTTCAGCATACCAAAGAACATAAGCATCAGCTAAAATTATCAAATCAAATTTTGCTAACATTTTTATAGACCTGTGTAATTAAAGCTCTTGTGAAGAAGCTTTGCTCACCTGTGTAGTCAAATGTTGTATTTGTTTTTATTTAAGGAGTGCAATACTTTATTGCACTTGCCTCTTTTTTGACATAGAGAAGAAAATTGTTATCTAAAGAAAAACATTAGCTGTCCTGAAAATATTTGTAAATAAAAAATGTGTTTTTCAACTATTTTAGTGTTTATTCGTATGACATTCATATAAATCAAACAGAACCTGGTAACAGAGCCCACATAGTTATATGTATAGTTTAATAGATGTAAAAGGAAGACACTTTTCTCCCCTGGAAATACTCATTGAACATAACATTCAGTTAGCTAGGAATTTATACATAGGACATTCCTAAGAAACAAGGAATATCCCTTCTCCTATCTCTAACTGATGAGAGTTAAGAAAGCAGTGAATGTTATTGCAAGTATTGGTCAATTCCTATCTATTCTACTTAGAATATTGACATCTCAGCCTTGTGATGTTATATTTTCCCCATGCATTTAAAGAAAAGTTGTATTTTCATTGAAAATTATCTTACTCCATCTTTGAAATGAACAGTAAACCTCAAAACAGACTATGTTATCATTTCCTTTTATGTTTGTTAAAGACCATTTAAAATATTTTAAGTTTACTTGACTACACAAAATGTGTGCAAGTGAATATATAAGAAAAATGTACCATCTGAATTGGAAGCTCAGATGATAGAGTGTTGGCATGCTATTCCAGAGACTCGGGTTTGATTGCTGGTTTGGTCACTTTACCATAAGGGTCACAGCTTGCAGCCTTCCTATACTTTTACGTTCATTTTATTATATTGTCATCACTATTTTAGATTATTTTTTTATATAACATTATGCTATTAAAATATTCAAGACATTTTCTTTTTAAATATAGCAGTGGAGATTAATTAAAACACGGGTAAAATTATAGGAGAGCTGCGACCCCTGCTTTATGCTCTTGTTAAATTTAACCCAGCTTTTATATCTAAAATAAGTTATTTTTATTACATTTACTCAAAATTTAAATCCTAACATGTTGTATTCCTGGTATCCTAAATAAGCTTTTCTTCAAGTATTGTATTTATATAAGTAGTGGGTTTGGATGTAAGAAAGCCTTAACGCCTTCCAAGTGCCAAAGGAGTGTGTTAAACAAATGAAGTAGCAAGTAATGTATATAGAAAATTTTCACTATATGTATGGCATATAGAAAACTTCCTTATAGTTCCAAGGCATAACTGTTGCTCCCTTTAAGCTTTTAAAAAAACATTATAGTTATTGCCACTAATTTCAAATATTAATTTTTTTTTCAAGACAGTTCTACAGTGTAAGAAAAAAAAAAAAATCCCGTAAGATTACAAAGAAAGCCCGGCACCGGAGATTCCAGACAAAGCCTGTAAAAAAATAAAAAAAAAACATTGGTTTTACGAGCAGAATGTTTTTTTTACAGGCATTTAACGTAATTTAAGGTTATCATATACTTAATTTACGGTCTAAGTGATTCTTTTTATGGGCTTTGTCTGGAATCTCTCCTGCCGGGTTTTCCCCGTAATCTTACGGGATTTTTTTTTACAGTATACACTAATGTATGTCTAACTCCTTATTTAGATTATAAGAGTGTTCTAACCAAACAAAAAGGATAATACTGTTGTTTCAAACTAATTTTTTGAAGTGTTTAAAGGGAACATGAAGAACAAGTTATTAGATAACTAGTATATCATGAAATAAATTTAATCTGATTTTTAATAAACTACAACATTAATTTTGTTTTCATTTTTTTAATGGTAAGAAATAATATTTATTTTCTGACTTATAAAAATTATCTAATTGCTACTAATAAAGGTTTATTATTTTATTTACAGCCCTGTAGTATTTACTAGAGGAAATGATTTAGAATTTTTGTTGAGTTCTCAAAACTTGGGACGTTTATTAAGAGTGGATACATTTTGGTCACCTATTCAGCGACCTCGTCTCGGCAGCGGGCCTGCTGCAATTTATATTCACAGTTTTCGGATAACTAATTTAGAAACAAGCTATAGGTAAATTATTTTATTTTTACTTTTTATCTTACAACAGTTTAGGGTCATTCCATATAAATTCAAATGAAGTTTGCTGCTCGTCCATTTTTCTTTTTTTTTCTTTTGATGCTTGTGTCCCTTATAGGCACACGTGACAGATGTTCAAAACAACTTTTATTTTTTCTCTACTATAAACCTAAGATTTTATACAGGTCACTAAAAGTAGTTCTCCTGGTCAAAAATGGGCCTTTATATTTTGGCACAAATCTCTTTGAATTAAATATATGAGTGCTAATTTTAAATATTAGTACAGTCGGTAACAAAAGTGTCCAAACACTAGCAAAAATTCCTATGTAAAAAAAGTACAGTTCATACGGTTTTGTTAAATAAATCCTTGTCGAATCCTGTTCTTAGTCAGTGTAAGAACATGATTCGATAAGGATTTATTTAATAAAACAGTATGAACTGTACTTTTTTTACATAGGAATTTTTGCTAGTGTTCGGACACTTTTGTTACCAACTGTAACAAGATACATAAGGTAAAGATTTCACATTCTTAGTTATACTGCTGTAACTTAACCAAAATAATTACAATAAATCAAATTTCGTGATCAAACATCAAATTTTTGTTAATTTCGATAGTGAATAAATCTTTTAGGGAAATGAACCACAAAGTAAAATATCACAAAAACTAATCTCTGGAATCACACTAATGAGAAAATTCAAATGTAATTTTGTGGTTTTTAACCCTTTACAGTTTACAGGTTCTCAAAATGTCAGAAAACTCAAAAAGAATGATGAAAGAGAAATGCAATCTTCAGAGATGAAATTTCTAAGGAGCATGAAGGGGTATTCTATAATGGATAAAATAAGAAATGATGACATTAGGGGGAACTAAAAATTAAGCCAATAATACATTACAGAAATAAGTGAAAAGAACATTTAGAACAAATGGGCAGGGCCGGTTTTACAAATAGGCAAGTCTAGGCGACTGCCTACGGGCACAAGAGCTAGAGGAGTGCCAGATAAAGTTTACATAAAAAATAATTGTTTCTTAATTATTTAAAAAAAAAAAAAAAAAAAAGCTTTTCAGCCAAGAGATTTTAAAAAATCTTAAAAAGTCTAGTAAGTAAGGGTTAAAGAACTCTCTTGTACGATCATAAATCCAAGCATCATGCAATATCAAGTAATACCGATCGATGCTACAGTAAAATAGGAAAATGAAAAAGACAATGCAGGCATTGTAATTTGTCCAAAATTTTTTTCACCCTTCTTGCACTTTCAGCCAAAATGCTGTTAAAGTGCCCTCTATAGATGATCTAAAGTTGCGGGAAGTTTTCATCAGTATCATTTTATAGTGTTTACTGACATAGATTTACAAACATTTTGTAAAAGATTGAACGATCTGAACGCCCCAACTATTAAAAAAGGATCTTCTTTTCTGGGATCTGGGATCCTTGACTTTTCTCCAGAACCCATATACCCCATACCCAACTTCTGTTTTGGGCAAGTTTAAATTTTATTCTTTTTCATCTTTAAGATTATGGATATAAACCATAATTTCTTTGCAAATTTTGCTGAGTTTTCTATCATATATTAATTTTCAGCCAATTCTCGTTTCCGTATTATTTAAAATTTGCAATAATTTTCTTTTTTTATTATCGTTTAAAATTTACAAGGAGAAATAAATATATGATATATATACGATTTGAAAAAATAAATAAATAAACCTTTGGAAAATAAAACATGATTTAACAATCATGAACTTCTGAATACAAACACTGAATTTAAAAATATGTATGTATTAGTTAATGGGTTATAATGGGGATTATTTCCCCATTATAACATTGACTTTGGCTTCTGACAACCATAAGTAGAGAGTCTCCTTAAAAGAATTTGTATTTGGTAATAGTTATAAGTGATTACTTCTTAAATTTCGTTTTCAATTATAGGAAACATTTTTTATGTGAATGCAATGCTAATAGTTTATACAGGTGTATATCAGCTTGAACTGTGATTCTCATGCAGAAACATAATTATAATACTGTTGATGAATGGTTAATCCCTTAAAAGCATTTCAATGATGTTATAGATTGGGTTGGTAAACGTCGCACTAAAGCTGTACAGTGAGTGATGGTCTTCAAATACACTCTCAGGGATTGCTGGAAGATACGCCCTCAAAATTTTATCCTTCAGGAAAGTATTAACTTTATGGAATATAGAGGAATTAAAGTGACAGATTTTACATGTATCGATGAGCATAAGTATAAGACAATCTTTGGCCAGTCTCAGAATCGAACATGTAATCTTCCAATTTCAAGCTCAATGTTTACTAACTGCTTACCACTGCAGCTTAAAGATATTATATAATACAAATACAGTAGAGTCTCGAAAATCCGAGGTAATTGGGGCTGACACTACCTCGGATTACTGAAAACTCGGATTTTCCAAAAAAGTAGAAAAATTTTAACAACTACAAATGAAATTAAATAAAATGAACATATTACCTTAAAATCCTTTATTCTTTAGTATAATGACGTAAAAGATTCTTTAAAATTTAAAAAAAATGTCAATTTTTTGTTGCTTCAGTATATTAATTCTCTTTGTTGATGCGATAGTCAGCCAACGCTTCAAAAGCAAAACATCTGCAGGGGTGGCTTCAGTTTGCTGTTCTACATATTTTAAGGCTAGTTCTAAGGCTGCAGAACCTTCACTATGAGATATTTTTTTTTCTGATAACGGAGAGTCGTTTTCTTCTGTTTCATATTCTTCCTCATCTTCCATCATTTCTATAATATTTGAGTCTGTTATTTCCAGCTTGTCGTCACTATTTAGCCATTCATTTAGATCAACTGCATTAGAGTTTTCGCAGCCTGGTAATTCCTTCACCAAATCTTTCAAAACAATTGTTTCACTATCATCATCATTAATTTTCTCAATAGGCGTAACCAATTCAGGTAGAAACTTAGTCCACGATTTAATTACTGTCGTAGGTTGAACTTCTACCCAAGAATCTGCTATCCAGTAGACAACATCTCTCATACTTACATTCCTCAAAACATCCGCAACACTTTCATCATCAGACTGAACTAAATGTTGTAACAAACGGCGTCGATATTTTTTCTTTAAATTTTCCAATACGCCCTGATCCATTGGCTGAATCAAACTTGTAACATAGGCAGGAAAAAATATAGCACGGATTTCACCACAACATAGCTCATCATCGTCCGGATGAGATGGAGCGTTATCTAAAAACAAAATTGCTTTGCAAGGCAAATTTTTTTTTCTCAATGCCTTCCGTGTTTCTGGAACAAAATGTTCTAGAAACCATTGTTTGAAAATTTCTCGATTCATCCATGCACTTTTCTGATTTGTGTAATGTACTGGTAAGGCTTCTTCAGTGATGTTTTTTAAGGCTCTGTGTTTGGCAGATTTCCCAATCACAGTCAGTTTCATTTTATGATTTCCAGATGCATTGGCGCATGCTAAAATGGTTAATCGTTCCTTCCGTTTTTTGTGACCTGGAGCTAAATTTTCCTCTTTTGAAGCAAGGGAGCAACATCTTAAAGTTCAAACCTGTTTCGTCACAGTTATATAACTGGTCAGGTGTGAGCTTTTCCGTCAATATAATGTCTTCAATCCGTTTTTGAAATGCCTGCACAGCTGACGTATCTGCCGAGAGTATTTCACAGCAAATATTTAGTTGACGTACATCATATCGTTTTTCCCAATGGTCTAACCAACCAACGCTTGCTGCGAAATCTTCTTCTCCTTCTTTGAACTGATTTCTGAAAAACACAGCTTTTTCCTGAAGAATAGGGCCACTTATAGGAATACCTTTGCTACGCTGTTGAGTAAACCAAAGAAATAAAGCCTTGCTAGTTTTTTCATAGTCTGATGTTCTCATAGATTTTCTTTATTCTCCTGGAGTCTCATTGCACTTCTGTGAACAAAACTGCTCAATTTTTATTCGATTGCGGAGCCAGTCATCAACTGTTACCTCTCCAACACCCAAATCAGTAGCAACACTTTTTATTGTTTCACATGCATCTAATCTTTTTATAGCGTTCAATTTAGTTATCATAGATACAAATTTTCTCTTATTTTTTCCACTCATTTTCGCAGCAGGCACCTTAACGCAACACTTTCAACAGCAATAAGTTTCCAAAATGATAAGGATCAAGCACGTGTATTGAATTTAAATGAGCAACAGAGCAACTAACAACGCAGCTAGTCCCTAACTAGCATCTAAGCTACTAGTACAATTGAACTTGGAAGAATAAAACTCTTGTAGATCTGGTTTGAAAATTCCTTTCAAACCAACCCCTACCTAGCCACCTTCAGAAACAAAGAGAACAAAAGGTGGTGGGTTACTGAAATTCTTTCCAGGTAAAAACGAAAAATAAGACCTGCATTCTTTCGGTTGCGAGAGGAAATGGGAAGAGCTTTTGGTTGCTAGGGAGAAAATTTGGCACCTCGAATTAAGCGGAACCTCGGACTTTTGAGACTCGAACTTTCGAGACTCTACTGTATAATTTTATTATTACTATGCACAATGCCAAAGATGACTTTCGCTTGTTTAGAAGGATTTTATTTTAATAATATTCTTAAATTCTTTTTTTTTCAACAATGCAGAATTTCCTGACACATTCAAAAAGTCACTTTAGATTGCATATCTCCATAAAAAGTTCAGCTATTCCTGTTCGGATGACAAAGAATCGAATAGCGTTTTCTCTTTCTATAAATGCAGAATATATTATGGCATAGCTTCTTCTTCTTCTTCTTATTATTATTTAATGCAATGTAAGTCCGAGATAATGGCTAAAAGCTTTAATTTTCACGAAATTTTCAAAAACAGCCTTTCCATGGAAAATAAAATGCTACTCTGTTTGAAGAAATATATATATAAATATGTTGGTCTTAAAATGTTCTGACATTTCAGGGACCTGTAAACTGTTAAGGGTTAAAAACCACACAATTACAATTAAATTTTCTCATTAATGTGATTCCAAAGATTACATTTTGTGATTTGCTTTTTTTTTTTGGTTTGTTTCCCTAAGTTCATTTAACTATCGAAATTAACAAAAATTTTACATTTGACCTTGAACTTTGACCTATGGTAATTATTTTAGTTATTAAGTTACAGTAGTATAACTAAGCATGTGACACCTCTACATTATGTACTTAGATAGTAATATTTAAAATTAGCACTCATAAATTTAATTCAAAGAAATTTGTGCGAAAATATAAAGCTCTAATAATCCCATTTTTGACCAGAAGAACGACTTTTGATACCTGTATCTGTATTAAATCCCAGGTTAACAGTAGAGAAAAAATAAGAGTTGCTTTAAACATCTCTCATGTGTACCTATATGGAACACAAGTATCAAAAGAAAAATAGTCAAACAGCACACTGCCTTGAATTTATATGGAATGACGTTTAATAAATATATTTATCTTTTTTTGCTTGGAACAAAAATGTTATAACTTAAAATGAACTTTGCGAGATAAACAATATTTAAATAAAAAAATACAATTTTCCTAATACAATTAAGTATAGGGGAAAAAAGTTAATTCTAAGATTATCAGTGACTAAGAGAATTTTTCACAATGCCATAATGGCTTTAAATTAATATTTTCATAACAAGCTTTCAAATCTTTTTGATGCTAGAAAGAAAAATATGCACTTAATTATTAGGAATTTGTAAACATGAAAGACTATTTAACTAATTTGGCCAACTGATTTTTTTTCCCCAAAACTGTTTGTGTTTATATTAATTTTTTTTTTTTTTTTTTTTTTTTTTAGGGAGACTTTTTGTGGGAATGAAAAACCTTTATTTCCTGAAAGAGTAAAGGTGCTTTTCAGGGGAGGATCCTGCTGAATTTCTTTTACCTTCATTATTATTTTTTATTTTCATATATTCAGCAATGAAAGAAAATTTTCTACATGCTCATTTGTTGTAAAATAAAAATGTTGGTTCATTTATTATTAAGTAAATCGATTTTTAAAAGTTTCTTGTGTTTTGTTGTCTTATTTTTCAAGCTGAATATTACACGAATTTGCTAATGTATACGAAATTTTGCACAGAGGTTTCTAAAAAGCACTTCAAAACTTTTTTTACACATGGAAATTTCTCAGAATTAATTTTTGAAGGGATTTTATGAAGCAGTTTTTTGGCTAGAAAATAAATATCTAAGCAAAGTGGCTATTAATGGTTCTGGTGAGTATAAAATGACAATGACAACCATAAAGAGAATTGATATTACAAGCGAGTACCTTTTGAATAAATCTGTCATTAACATAATAACTACAAAGTACTTTGATATATATATTGGGATGGTTCGAAAAAATCTTTTTTTTTTTCGGAATCACGTTACCTTTCAAAAGTTCTAGTTTGGTATCCTCAATTGGGAAAAAATAAAAATAATAAAAATTTCTAAATTGACATCTTCAGTTCGCGCATGAGGCTGAAAGTTTGAAAAAAATATGTTAAAAAATGAAATTTTCAAAAAATAATAAAATTAATTTTTTTTGTAATTTTTTATCGTGCAATGGCCATAAATTGTTAGTATATAGCGTACTTTCAACCTAAAAAAGTATATAACTTTTAGATGATATATTCTGTTCGAGCATGAGGCTTAAAATTTGAAAAAAAAACAATGTCAAAAACACAACAAGAACAGTAACTGACCGGCAAGCGCTAAGTTGGCACCGCACCGTCGCATTCTTATTCTACCGCCGACTTATCTAGACAGTAGACACATTCTAGTAGACAGTTTAAGGCTCTGCTCTCACTTTGTCTGTCAGTCAGTCAGTAGCCACTAAGCAAGCAGCATCTTTAATTTGTAACTGTAAGTGAATCAAAAAGTGCAGTGTGTTTTGCTTTGAGTGGATTATTTTGTAAAGTTATTGAAGATTTTTATGTTCATGTTTTGTTATATTGTTCTTCATTCTCCAAATAATAAATAATGGGACCCCCGAAAACTTCTAAACGCTTAAGTGTTTGTCCGTTTTTTGGTGCACCAAAAGCGTTAAGTCAAAGTGTTTTACCCACATGTGCAGATGTTTTGTTAGCTTGTTTTGAAGAAACGTCAAAATCTGTAAAAAACTAATCTTTTTCAAAAATTTCAGATTGCATTGCTGCTCAAATACAAGAACTGTACTGTAAAGCTTCTATACCAATGGTCAGTCATGAACTCTATGATATGATTACTAGATTTTGCTTTTAGTAGGATTAGGTAGTACGATCTTTCATCATATGTCTTTCTGTAAAGTCGACTTTATATTGGCTGTTTTTTTTGTTAGAATTTATACTCTATGGTATGTACACTACATGCATAACTGAAAAAACTAGAAGTTCCATACGTAACTATGATATTTGTGAATGATGATTTTTTTTGTCTTTCAAGGAATTAAAACACTATTTCTGACAACAGAAGACACATTACCGCGTTCTAAACAAGTACGTAAAGTTCTCTTTTTAGTGTTTTTTACAAAGAGCTAATATAAATTTCGTTAATTTGGACTTTACAGGACAGAAAATTGCTAATAAATAAGATTTCACAAGCAAACGAACAACAACAAAAATATATATTGTGGAGAAATTTTTTTTTTTTTTCTCTGGTCAGTAGATCATGAAAAAGGGTCTCATTAACAAGTTTGTCAGGGTAGGGGGAGGGGAGGGGGATCGAGCCCCTAGAGCCCTCCCTTTGGATACGTTCCTGCCACATATTTAATTTGAAGATCCAATTATTTCAACCCCATTGCAAAAGTTCTTTCTTTGTGAAAAACCCCTTATAGGCTTGTAATGTTAACATATTTTTATTTATTTACTAAGATTTGTGAGTTCATAAGGGGTATTCTCGCTCTTCTTCAAACTGTGGTTTGTCCCCTAATTGTACTCTAGACTAAATTGATAGTGGAAAATATGAGTTTTTAAATGTTCTTTGTATGTATGAAGTTTCAGGCCATTTTGTCTAGTATTTTTTTTAGATAATCGAAAAAATGTCAAAATAAAAAAAAAATTCTAATAATCTGAACGCACATTGTAATGACATTAGTGGGCGTAGTAATTCTAAGAGGAAGAATTGAAAATTTCAAGAATAATGTATCTAATAAAATAACATTAATGTGACATAATGTTAACAGATATTTCAATATTGATATATAGATTACATTTATACATAATTACAATAAATAATATATGTTGCAACAAAATGATATATGTAAATTACAAGTATCCAAAAAGTTGTTAAACTTTTTATATACAATCCTATATAATCAAATAATGTAAACAATTTTATCTTACCAGCACATATATATACCTAGTTAAAACTTTATTTTTCAGAAATAAATATATTATATTAGGAATGTAAAGAAATAAAAGTATAAACCATAAGGATTGAGCAATTTTTTCTTAAATTAAGATAAGCTGAAAATAATGAATAATAACTATACACTGACATTAATAATGTGCATAACAAACAGCATGTTTTTTTTTTTTTTTTTTTTAATTCAATTAAGAATTCCTGATTCGTTTAAAATGTTTGCTACTGAAAATATATTTAAACTTTTATTTACAACATTGCTTAAATGAAATGATGCTATTAAATAGTTATATCTGAAAGTTGCATGCAATAAAGCACAAAAAAATAATGAATAAATAAATAAAGAATGAGCAAATATAAGTGAATAACTCTCCCTCCATCTTTTTTTTTTTTTTTTTTTTTTTAATCAAATCATAAAATTTTGATCTTATCAGGCACATAGCATCCCCTCTTATGTGACATAAAACAAAGCTATAACAAAGATAAATAAATTTATTGCTCCATATTAGATAATTATCAACAAAATTATCATTTACAGTATTAATTAAACAGTTGCTTAAAAATTTAATTTTCTGTCACGTTCAATTTGTAAGTCTAATAAATTTTCCGTTGACATGAGAATGTCAGATATTAAAGAGGAAGGACATGTCATGTAGCATAATGAACTTTTGATTAGTCCTTTGAATCCAAGTCTTACTCAGAGAGTTTTAATTCCTACTAATACAATAATTAAACTACGTATAAATATGAAATAAGAATACATACATAATTTTCAATTATTTACTCAGCTGTTTCCATGAACAAAAAACCAGGGTTTCTATTTCTAAATAAGGAAACTTTGTATTCTCTGTTAGAGAAACTCTAGATGTGTCATGTGATAAACTCGGTTGTGGTTGTTTAGAGCTCACCTCTTTCTGATTACTTGAAGAAATTACTTTAACACTTTGGTCTTAAAGCTTTATCAACAATATCAATGATATTTTACAAGACTTCCACTATTGTAATTTTTCAATTCTTACGATTGCCCGAATGTGTGATGCTACCACAGTATATCATAGCTTCTTCAAGTGGCAATAACAATGATTAAAAGTACCCATTGAAGGAAACTTTTAAATATAAAACACTTTTTTTCATCATTTAAGTTAGCAATTTTACTGATTATATTGTTAGATTGTTCAATAAACAGTGAATATTCTTATATCTTGCCTTGCCATTAAATCCATAGGCAATGGAATTTGTAGAAGTTTACATTATGAGTCAAATGATTTAGCTCTCTTTTCAACATTTAATTCATCATTTTCATTCTTTACATTTAATTTAAAATGTAAGTATTTTAAGATTTACCTCAAAAGAATCTTTTTGATCTTCTAGTTCATATAGAGCATTATCCAAACTTAATGTGGTTTCTTTACTGAATTAATTTTTAAATATCCCATAGAGAATCTGTTTCTTCTTTTAGTTCACTAATTATCTTCAATCTTTCCTTAATGTTTATACTGTCTATATTTGGATCTTGTGATACATTAAATTTTGTAGTGTCAATTTTAATTTTTGTCATTTTTATTTTTATTCTACTACACACTCTATTCAGTTGACTTAATTTTTCTTTGTTGTATCCAATATTGCCTTCGTTTCAACCAGGACCAATCACAAAAGATAGAATTCCATTGTAAAGAACATTTTACCAAAGATATTGATATTTATTTTATTGACTTAGAAATGAGCTAAGTCAATGTATTTTTCCTACTGGTTCTTTTTTACATTGAGTCACTAGAAGGCATAGTAATATTAGGAGGGAGAGATGATGTAACACAACAATTAGATATAATAAAGAACATAATTTCAATAAATATGTCATTTTAGAGATTAATGTTCTTAAAAATAAAGCAGTTAAAAAACTTAGATTTTTTTTGGCAATATTTTTTTGCTTATTTCATATAAGTGTTTATAGTGCTATATAATATATTCAACTGAATCTCATATACAATTAATTTTAAAAAATACTCTAGTGTTCCACATTTACTTATGCAATATTTTTCAACTGTAATCAAAATTGCTCATGCGTAACCACATGTCATCAGGATGCTAAAAAGTATTCATATAATGTATTTCACTCCGAGGCATTTAGAACAATTAAGAATAAGAACAGATTTGTACACAATGCTGTGATATCACTTCTTTTTACAGTTGTAGTTTTATAGATTGGTCACACCTAGTTATTTCTTAGTTTGATGCAATCTTTTTCTGCAATGCCATATAATTGATTTAAGTGTTATAATTTATGTAATTTGGAAGAGAAAATTAAATAAAAATAACATTTTTATAAACTATGATTTTATTTAAAATTCTTTAAATAATAAATTAAGTAAATAAAAAAAGGTAATTTATTGTACAGTTTTAAGTAGAACCAAAAACTTAATAATTTTATTACCTAATCAAACAGCAATTGTAAATTTTTTTTAATAAAAGCATAAAACCCTTTAGCCTTGTAACAGTTTTTTAGCACATCTGTTCAATAACTCATAGAATCAATACTAAATGAAGTAGGAATAAAAAATTTTAATTTTTGAAATCTATGGATATTCAGTAATCTTTATTATTTTCAAAAATTTGTCACATTAGCCTTTTATTTCAACTACTGAGTGACGGAAAAAGCAATTTCTAATAATTAAAGGATTAATTAAAATACATTAATTCTTCTTATTCTGAAAAGAATTTTTTTTTTAAATGGACTTATTTTCTGTATTAAATATACTATTGCAATAAAAGTTAGCTAAGGTGAAAACAAAGTCTATTTACTTCCATAAAGATTGGCCTTGATGACAACTTGGACAAAAATTTGGTGAGAAGTGTAGTTTATGGTTGCCAAAGTTTTGAAGTTAGAATTTTCCGTTATATTCTAATGATGTATTAGCTAGATGTTTTGCAAAATTGCGAAAAGAGTATAATAAAAACATATTAACTCCTGCTAATTCCCTTGTGTTAAAACATCTGTGTTGAACGATTGTCTCCAAGTGATTATGCTTTAAGTCGTTAATTATTGCTTCTGAATCACTAAAATTGTGGAGTATTTAAACGCTGCCTACTTGATTTTGTAATCTAAGTAAAAGTTCCATTTGTCTATTTCGAAAACATTTGTTGAATTGACAATTTGATTAGCTGTTTCCAGAATACCAATTGAATATACAATTTTGTAGGAATGTTTTGAGAATATGTGATGAATAATACATACTCATCAAGTAGAACCTGTCTGTTACTTTACGAACTACTTTTTTCATGCAAGAAAAGCAACAAATTTATTTAGGTACTTAATAAGAATTTTATTCAATTTTAATAAATTAGCAAGGTGTCTAAATTATATTTGTTTTAATAAAGATATTCGATTATGTCATAATATAAGATAAAAATCAGAATGTGTTGCTACAGTCAAATTTAAAAAACTTAAAATAAATGACTTATTCATGAAATCTAACAGATTTTACACTTCTGACATGATCAGGGCTGGTTTTCTGCCGTGTCAGTGGCAGAAAGTGGTTTCAACCAGTTTAAACCTGCAGAAACTGGAAATAAATAGCAAAAACCCATTTCATGACATCATCCGTGATCCAAGACTTTATTAATAGTATTAAACTTTGAAATACATTTTATTTAGAATAAATTAAAATAGTGTGGAGAATTTTGTATATATATAATGAATAATGTAATAACTTTTTGATAGGTATCTGTAGATGAAGTAACAAATTTTTATCTGGATGATAATTTTATTCTTTCTATAACATGAATTAATAATTACATAACATAGTTCACTAAAATTTATTTCTATGTAATTTTTTGTGCTTTGAATTGTATACTTCTATATTTTTGGAGGAATCATTTCTATTTGCATACACAGTAGAAATGATACAGCGGATTTTTTTTTTTAATTTATTGCATTATATTATTTATTTAAGAATGCTCTAAATATAACTTGTTAAAATATTCTAAATCATTTTGTAAATTTAACTTTTTTTTTTTTAAGTATACTTTTAACTAATATGTCATTAAATTTCTATTAAAACATGTTCAGTATAAGGTTGAGATTACCATATAAAAATATTAAATTTTAGAATGAAAAAAAATGTGAATATTTAACTTTGAAGATGTGACATATGTTTATAAAATACAAGCCAAATATATTTTTATAACCCTCTTGAAATTATTTGCTGCTTTAAATAACAATTTTTTGTTTCAGTTTTTGACATAACTGTTTACACATCAAATACTTATGTGAATTTTATGTCTTATTAAAGAATGATTAAAGTTCTTAGTAGCATTTTTTCTTAGTTTCTGCCAGTTATTGCTACTTACTGGCAGAAACAAGTTTTTGCCATGCTGGTTTTAACTGCCCTGGCAGAAAATAGTCAGCTCTGTCTGACGTACACCAGACTGCAAACTTTTAGGTAACACTTTATATAACCATAATCAGAGGTGACTGTGAATTCATGAAAAAATACCTGAAAATTTAGCAAGAAAAAGCTTTGTTATGAGGAGGGTACAAATAATTTATCACAGGGAGGTCCAATCCTCTCTTTATAAACAATATTAATTACCATTAGGTTCAGCAGTCACATGAAACTGATATTTTAATCTTATTTTATGAATTTAACTAACAGGAAAACAGGAATTACAGTATTAAAATAAAATAAATACCTGAAATCAGGTAAATTAACTGAACACAATCCCCTATGCATTATACAAGCACCAAACACTTACTTAAGAAATTTTAAAGAAGTCTCTAGAATCAAAGGTTTTTTTACTTGGTTAGTATGCATAAAATACCAAATAACTTTAAAAACTTCACAATTTTAGCAGTCAAAGACAACAACAAAACAAACAGTAAAGATGAAAAATGCAGAAATTCACATTGTCTGTTTGGAACTCTGGAGGTGCCAGGTGTTTAACCATTTTCAACCAATTAATTGGAATTTAATAGTGTTATTGATATTACTTACAAACTTTGAATAAACACCATAAAATGCAATAAGCTCGCAACAATTGTTTCGGGTCGAAAAAACACACGACCCTTCATCAGGCGAATAAAGTAAGCACGAGTGCTGCAGTCAAAGCGGCAACGCACAAAGTCATTTAAAATGAAAAGAAAAACTTTATAAAGTAGAAAGTAAATATAGCTAGTACTGGTGTGAGTAGAATTGTAGAAGAAAATAAATAAATGAGTGAGATTAAACATATAACAATTTAAGGATATCAAAAATTAAACGAAAATCTAAGTTACGTGAGTAATTTGCAAGCATCAGAGAAGAATGGAGTGGAAGAAATATCATTAACAAGATTTTTCGAATTTTTAAATATGTAAAATGCTTCATGAATATCCAAATGGGAGGAACAGACAGGAGATGAAATTATGTTAGTTTTGGAAAAATCAAAACTATGACCTTGAGACCAGCAGTGGAAAGCAAGAGAAGATTTGGTAATCTCTTCATTACGAACATTCCGATGGTGTTCATTTATTCTGTATTTCAAACGCCTCCTAGTTTGACCAATATAACCTAAGTTGCAGGACGAACACGGATTTAAATAAATTCCAGAACGGTTTTCGGTGGGAATGGGATCCTTAAGAGAAGATAATTTAATTTTATTGACGGGTTTGTAAATAACTTTGAAACCAAACGGTGAAAGAATTTTAGAAATTTTAAAAGAGAGTGAAGAATAAAAAGGTAAAACAACTGGGATGAGACTGTGATCGTTTAATGTTAATCGTAATGTTCCGGTTCAAGGTGCTCTGGTTTGTTTAGAGAGAAAACTACGTGAATTCCATTATTCTTCTATTGAAATTGAGGAGCTTGTAAATTTAGTTCATTTGTGTATCAGGCAAACTGCCTTCATTTTTAATGGTACTTATTATTCCCAAAATGATGGTATGGCCATGGGTAGTCCTCTCTCTCCTTTACTTTGCGACATTTATATGCACTATTTTGAAGAAAAACTCTTCGGTGTATATACATTTCCTGACTGGTTTAGGTATGTGGATGACACTTTCGTTCTTGTCTCCCCTGATGTCGATTTGTCCAATTTACTTTCTTTGGTCAATTCGATTGACGCATGCATTCAATTCACTTTTGAGGTTGAACAGGATTGCTCTTTGCCTTTCCTTGACGTTCTTGTGAATAAAGAAAAGGATTGTTTCTCAACTACTGTTTTTAGAAAACCATTCTCAGTCTCTTTGCCACCGCATGCTCTCTCTAACCACGCCCCTCAACAAAAAATGTCTGCTTTTTACACTTATGTTTATCGTGCCTTACACATTTGTTCTGATCCGTCTAATGTTTCAAAAGGAATTAATTATTTAAAATCTCTTGCTCTCTCTCATGGCTATAACCCATCTATCATAACCCATCTATCATCGATAAAGCTCTATATAAATTTAAGAATCCTAAATGTTCTGCTCCCAAATTAAACGATCACAGTCTCATCCCAGTTGTTTTACCTTTTTATTCTTCACTCTCTTTTACAATTTCTAAAATTCTTTCACCGTTTGGTTTCAAAGTTATTTACAAACCCGTCAATAAAATTATCTTCTCTTAAGGATTCCATTCCCACCGAAAACCGTTCTGGAATTTATTTAATTCCGTGTTCATCCTGCAACTTAGGTTATATTGGTCAAACTAGGAGGCGTTTGAAATGCAGAGTAAATGAACACCGTCGGAATGTTCGTAATGAAGAGATTACCAAATCTTCTCTTGCTTCCCACTGCTGGTCTGAAGGTCATAGTTTTGATTTTTCCAAAATTAACATAATTTCATCTCCTGTCTGTTCCTCCCATTTGGATATTCATGAAGCATTTTACATATTTAAAAATTCGAAAAATCTTGTTAATGATATTTCTTCCACTCCATTCTTCTCTGATGCTTGGAAATTACTCACGTAACTTAGACTTCCGTTTAATTTTTGATATCCTTAGATTGTTATATGTTTAATCTCACTCATTTATTTATTTTCTTGTACAATTCTACTCACACCAGTAGCTATATTTACTTTCTACTTTATAAAGTTTTTCTTTTCATTTTAAACGACTTTGTGAGTTGCCGCTTTGACTGCAGCACTCATGCTTACTTTATTCGCAGAGACACCAACATTGTAAACCTTACATCAGGAGTGAGTAAGTTCAATTTCAGGAGTTTTACACTCTTCTTCAGGAGTCAAAAATTCGTATTTCAGGAGTTTTTTCAGGAGTCAATCTTACAACCATACTATTTAAAAATACAATGTCAGAGTTTCCCGCAGGTTTAAAAAAGGGCAGGATGCTGCTAATAATAAAAAAAAGGCTTTTTTTAACCGACTTCAAAAAAAAGAAGGAAGGTTCTCAATTCAAACCGTATGTTTTTTTTATGTTTGTTAGCTCATAACTTCTGAACGGATGCTCCGATTTTGACACTTTTTGTTTTGTTGAAAAGGTCTTGGTCTGCAATAGGTCCCATTGTAATATCTTTACAATCTAAAGAAAATACAGGGTACCCAAAAAAATTAGTCCCAACTCTTTTAACTGTTAAACGGCTGCAGCTACAGTGTTAAAAGTGGTATGTAAGTATAGCAAAGGGGCCATGCAGTACAAGGTTAAACCGCTTGCAGCACCACCTGGTGGAAAATAGCGGAGTTAGTGTTACTATCTAGAAATCAGGTCTAGAGAAAAAAGTGAATTACAAATTTGAAAAGTATCATCGATTTACTACAAAAAGATAGTTTAGACATTCATGCTAGCGTTCCTATTTCGGGAACGGTTCAAGACAGAGGGAAAAAATGAATTATAAAATTGCAGGGCATCATCGATTTAGTACGAAAAGATATTTTAGACATCGATGCTAAAAATACAATGCTAAAAGCGTGCATTTGTTTGTTCGCAATTTCTTACACTATGCACACTTGAGGTACATTGCACACATTGTAGCGTCGCTGATGAGACATATGTTATATAGTTCAAAATACGGTTACTTGATACTTTTTGTTTTGTTGTAAAGATCTTGGTCTAAAGTAGGTCCCATTGTAATATCTTTACAATCTAAAGAAAATAAAACGCCATCTGGTGAAAAACAGCGGAATCAACGTTTCTATCTAAAAAACGGTTCAAGATGGGAGAAAAGTTAATTACGAAGTTGTACAGCATCATCGATTTACTACGAAAAGACAGTTTTTAGACATTATTGCTAAAAATAGAACGCTTAAAACGTGCAGTTGTTGCTTCGCAATTTCCTACACTGTGCACACTTGAACTACGTTGCACACTTTGCAGCGTAGTGGATGGCACGTATATTCTGCGGTTCAAAGTACTGTTTCTATAAGCGGTCACATGGATTAGCGCAAAGTCGTTTTCAACCAACTTCAGAAAAGAGGGTGTTCTTAATTGGAGCTTTGTGTTGATGTTGGTGCTTGTAAGCTTATAACTTCGTAAGAGATGTTCTGATTAACCGACTTCAAATAGGAAGTGGTTCTCAATTCACACCGTATGTTTTTTTTGTTTTTATTTTTGTTTGTTAGCTCATAACTTCTGAACAGATAATCCGATTTTGGTACTTTTTGTTTTGGTACTTTTGTAAAGGTCTTGGTCTGAAATAGGTCCCATTGCAATATCTTTACGATCAAATAAAGATACAGGGTGCCCAAAAAAGTCAGTCCCGACTCTTTTAACTGCTGAACAGCTGCAGCTATATTCATAAAAGTGGTATGTAGGTATAGTAAAGTGGATATGTGCTGCGTGATTCAACCGCCTACAGCGCCACCTGGTGGGAAACAGTGGAGTTAGCGTTCCTATCTCGGAAACAGTTCAAGACAGGGGAAAAAAGTGAATTATAAAATTGCAGAGCATCATCGATTTAGTACGAAAAGAAAGTTTAGACGTTAATGCTGAAAACACAACGCTAAAAACGTGCATTTGTTTGTTCACAATCTCCTATTTTGTGCACACCTGAACGACATTGCATATGTTGTAGCGTAGCGGGTGACATTTATGCTATATAAAATTTAAAGTATTCGTTATTGTAAGTGGTCACATTGATTAACTCATAGACGTTTTGAACCGACTTCATAATGGAAGAGGCTCAATACAACCCATGTTTCTCATTGTTATTGTTGTTGTTGAAATTTGTTAGCTTATAACTTCGTAAGAGATGGTTTGATTTTAATACTTTTTTTGTTGTCGTAATGATCTTGGCCTGAAATAGGCTTCATTATGATTTCATTAAGATATAAACAAATTACAGGATACTCACAAAAGTTTGTTCTCACTTTAACTGCTGAACGCATGCAGCTGCACTGGTAAAAGCAGTATGTAAGTATCGATGTTGAAACTTCTGTCCGTCAGCTGCAATGCATATTTTGCTCTTTGTTTGAACTTTACACTGCGCAATTTTCATCGCAGTGAGTGATAAGTATTCACTGTAAAGTTCAATATATATATGCCTAACAGAATTTTTGGTTACGAATACAGCGTATCCATTCTTTACATTTCTAAAGACTTTTTTGCTTAATATATGTTCATTCAATACATAGTTTTTTGCTCATATCCGATAAAGGCAAGAAAAGTGACACAACTTAAAAATGCAGCATTTGAGAAAATTTAATTTAAAAATAACTTGACTAGAATAAAACTGGCACAACTGTCTCTCGAGTGGATATCTTTCTAGATGGAGATGTAACTTTTTTGTTCACATTGGGTGCATTTCATGTATTTTTCAGTGACATAAACCATTTTTTGAGTTATATCACTTTTCATGGAAGTTGTGATTTGTGAAACTGCCGTCGAACGTCTTTTGATGTTCTGCTATATGAATAAGTTTTCACTGAAAAGAGAAAAATAAAATCTTTTTGTAAAAAAATAGAACCGACTCCAAAAAGCAACTACTATTCAAACAAATAATAATAATAATAAAAGTATGAAATGAAACAAAATTGCGCCTAAAAGTATAAAATAATTTTCTTCGAAAAACAACCTATAACACTGCAATTAATCATAACTTTTGAAGTCGGCGCAAAATTAAATAAAAATTGATACTTTATTCAATACAAATATCAAATCCTATCCTATGTGAAATACACATTTCACATTGTCACCTGCAAAACGCAGCCGAAAACTATTTTGATTCAAGAAAACAAATAAGATTTCGTAAGCAGTAAAAGTTGGCGAAGATGCTGGTATCTGACGTCCTTGGTGAAAAAAAAATAGCAAAATTATCTGGCAAACATATTTAATTTCTTTGGGATATCATGATTAATTTGATAAAGTATATTAAGAGTGTAATCAAGTATATGAAACAATACTTCGTACTAAATATATTATGAAAATATACATCTTGCGTGTATATTTTTGCAATACGTTTTGAACGCCAAATCCAAAAGCCACCAAGCATTGTAGTTATCAAAGTTATATCAAATTTGCAAAGGAAACTTTAACTTCGTAGAAACATAAATACCGCATTGTGAAGAACGTTCACTGTTCTGTGTAGATGCTACCAATGTACCAATTGTATACAGTGATAAAATAATAAAGGAAACATGAAAATGGATCATTCGAGACAACAGCATTTGTGGCTACCGATCAAAAAACAAAACTGTAAAAACTAATTAAATTTTATTTAATTTTGCGCCGACTTCAAAAGTTATGATTAATTGCAGTGTTATAGGTTGTTTTTCGAAGAAAATTATTTTATACTTTTAGGCGCAATTTTGTTTCATTTCATACTTTTATTATTATTATTATTTGTTTGAATAGTAGTTGCTTTTTGGAGTCGGTTCTATTTTTTTACAAAAAGATTTTATCTAGATTCACAAGGGCAGTTTTGAATTCTTATGGACACATTTAACATTTAAAATCCAGACACTTTTGCTATTTTTCTAGTCATAGGGAAGGCAAGGTGCAACATCCTTCTGAAACGACTGGGGAAAACTCTGCAATGTTCATATGCATTTCCCACTTTTCTCCCCTCCCTAAAATTTAAATACATATATTTTACACACGGCCACATAAACATAATGGAAATAAAAGTTCACTTTAATAGAGTGGATGGATTTAAGCCAGCATTAAGATTCTTTATTTTTTTAATATAATGATACGGATACCAAGAGTATTACTCTATTTATTCATGTAGTAAAAAAAGTAAATGAAATAAGAATAAATAAAATAAAGCTATTCAATGAATAGAATTCTAAATTGCACATAAAAAAAAAAAACAGCACTCTTCATTAGAAAAATGAACCAACTTAATTCAACTGTTAAAATCTTATTCAGTAACATTTATCAGGAAAAAATTCATTTGGCAGTTTTTAAATAACAATATTCTTTTAACAAATTTTTTGCTTTTTCAGCATCTGAGTTTTTAGATAAACTTTTTCTCTTTTTCGCAGAATTCAATTAGATAGATCTATATGAAAAATTATTTAAATCATAATGAGAAATGGCCCTTATACCTACAATAAAGGGTATTTTTATTATATTCTTCCATTATTTGATGCTATATAATAAACAAGAATATGAGTATGATTTTAAATGAAATCTGTAGTAAGATATACAAGTTAAAAATAAATGATTATTTCCAGTCCTTTTTTAATCAAAACTGACTAGTCCAGTCTTTTTTAATTAAAATCTGGTCAGTCTTTTTTTTTCCCAAGTCAACTTTTTTGTACCCCCTCTTTACTATTCAGATAAAATTTTATTGAATAAATTGATAAAAATTAAAGGAACAGAAAAGAAATTAAGAAAGGAATCTATTTACAAATTAAAAAGTTTTATTTACAAATTTACATTCAACAAATATACAGAAATTATCTGTCAAGGTTATAAGATGGAAAAAATACTTAAAATATTATATTCTACAGCATAAAAAATACGAATTCGAAAGATTGTAATGATAAAAATCTATTAGCACTAGTACATTAACCACATAAAAAATATAAATTATTTTCAAATTACCTTTTAAATATAATCATTCATTTGCATAGCAAAAAATATTCAGACTACTTTAGAGAATTGTATGTGGAAGATTTCAATTTTACAAGGAGTTCTTTAGAAAATTTCGCATCATAGCACTTTTCACTTTTTGATAGAGAACTTACTTTCTCTACCATTAAATCTGACAATAAAGAACTAGACAAATTAGGCCGATAATCATTAAGATTTTTTCTAATAATACTGAAAATTCTCTCATCTTCAGCATTACTATGTGGTATAACTAATATAATTTTGATAATTTTGGATAATAAATCATATTTGAACTCACCACTGGAATTCTTTAGTTGGGAAATTTTATGCCAAGCTAAATCAACACGATCACAATTGATTATATCTTGAGAAAAGTCATCCATCTGATAACGAAAAAATTGAGATTCTATCTCATCAAATTGGGATTCTTTAAAGAAATGGCTAAACTTCTTTTAAAAAAATTTCACATGTGAAAATGGCACAGTTTTCTGTAAATTTATATCCGCTTCGGAATCCGCTTTAAATTCGGAATTTATATATCCGCTTTAAATTCGGAATTGCAAATTGTGCAAAATGCCGAAAATGGTGCATTGCCGGCTTTCAAACACGGCCATTTTTTTGCATAATCTTCAATAAACTTTTGATTTGCGACGCGTTTTTTGGGTTGATCATGATGATCTGACATTTTCATAAAAAAATATTAAAGGCAACTATCATTGAAGAGTTATAACATTCAATAACGCGGGCGGCAGACAAAAATAATAAATCACAACATGAACCAGGCGGGCGCGCAGCAAAATGTGACGCTCACTCCTCAAAACAAACGCGGTAGATACTCGTTACGGTTAGAGTGAAATTACCTATTGCCAAGGAATAAAATATAATTTTCTCCCTCTAATACAAGCTAGGGAGGAAGAAATCTACCATGCATACCGCTGGAGGGCGGAGCATTTAACTGACGTCATCGGAGTTACGCTAGACTGCACGCTGATTCGCCAATTTTTCTCTCCGTAAGGGTAGATCCAGCACCTACCTCTCGCTGTTGTTTACGTTTGCTGCTGCGTACGGAAATCGGTGCTGCCGTGACTCGCGAAAGCGGATTGCCGGCAAAGAGACGAAATTAGAGGAGAAACTACCACTTTCCGTACTTTTTATGTCATTTCCGTATTACCGTATTTGATACCTTATTTCCGTAACAACTCCGGAATTTCTGGACATGTTGGCATCTCTGTATTCGCCTGATGAAGGGTCGTGTGTTTTTTCGACCCGAAACAATTGTTGCAAGTTTATTGCATTTTATGGTGTTTATTCAAACTTTGTAAGTAATATTTTTACAACGCCAGTTTTGTGGTGCTTTTTTATTAAAAGTGTTATTGATACTTTACCAGAGTTTGAAAAAAGTATCAAATGAAGCAATTTTCTTCATGTCTAAATAATATTGAATAGGAATGGTAAAGAATAGTAAAAAAAAAAAAAGTATCTAAATTATCTGCAGTGAATCAATTTGAGCTGCTTAACATCAGGTTCACACAACTAAATTGTAATGGGTTATCCAAAATAAGTCATTTAAAAACTATAAAGTTTTTGATGAAGCTTAGCTTTTTCTGTTATGCTAGGAAAAGTATCTTTCACTTTTCTTACCAGTTCAGCAGAAGTTGAAGTTTGGACTCCAAGTTATGATGATGTGACAGATTAAACCAAATTTGAGCATCTCTCTTCATTCTGTATTTTATAATACAAAATTTATCTGCTTTAGAGATTTTATTTAATATGAAATATTTAGTCAACTGTTAAAAAAGCATCATTAACATCACTTGACCCTGTGAAGTTTATATTTTCCTGCAAGAGCAAACTTAAGCTAACATAGTAGAGACAAGATTCATGTATAAATAAATGTAAATTTATTTGACTTACAGTCAGTGGCGGTCTGTCATTAAAGACCAATGGGGCCTGGCCTCACTTACATTTTTAATCAATCAAAGAAATAATATAATACTAATTTTTTCTTTCTATTTTTATTTAATTGAACTGTTCAAAAATACATATACAAAATAACAACCCAATTTTCATATACAAAATAAAAACCCAATTTTCTATTTCCCATCTTCTTCTCGTAATCATCTATTTGTCAACATGTCCTTTTCAGATGCCATAAATCTTTCAATGACTGGCTGCCACTTCCTTATCTGCAGAGAATGGGCACTGCTTGAGCTTCCCCAGCTTGGCATATTCATTTGTATAGTATTTATTCTATTAGTACAATGGGCTAACAGATTTGGCAACGCAATGCTTTATTATTGTTCACACGCTAGAATTTTTTCGCTTTAGGGCACAAGCAGAGTGGGCCCTTGGAAGATATCTATAGAGGACAATGTCTTTTTTAAAATATGTTAACTCTACTATTACTGGATAAAATTTGGCGACTCCTGCATTAGTTTAAAACATTAGAATTAAAAAAAAAAAAAATGTTGATATATTACAAATATCTTTCTAGATTAGCATTTAAAATAAAAATTTGTAATTAATAATTTGGGATGACACTGACAAAATTATTTTGAATTTAAATCATTAAATAAAAGAAAATGCAGTGGTGATATTTTTCTTCAGATGTGCATGTGGTATACAAAAATTTTATGCGAATGAATTATAAATGAATAAAATTTTTATATAAATAATTAACGGAATTAAACTGATAAATTAAATATCTGCATAAAAGTGTTTATTATCATCATTATTAGAAATATGATTTAATGCAAGTATCTGTTTTTTTTTTTTTTACTGTAAAGATAATAGACCATTTCTTAATTTTCTTTCTTGAAAAAAAAAATCAATTTTGTTTTTATTAGCATTTAAGAATCAATCTTTAATTCTCAAATTAAATTGAATTTTTTCAACATGCATATTTTTTAAATTGTATGCATGAACATTCGAAATCTTGTAAAGATAAAGGTATTTAACTTTAAATGCATTACTTCTACTCCATTTTCCTTAAACTGATTCATAAAATTAAAAAATAAATAAATAAATAAAACAAATTTATCTGATAACAAGCTTTTAAAGCGAGAAACATTTCTTTTTTTAAATATGCATTGATATTACAGAACTCACGAGTTTTTAAATTCCAATATAATTTCTCTATTAAGGTTTCTTTTCTTTTCTTTCTTTTTTAAGATAAGAAATATCGATATAAAATTTGAAATCTTTTTTATTAAAAGATGTGGAGATATAATACGCACAGTTTAAATATATATATATATATATATTACATCTAGAGAAAATTAAATTTAAATTTTGACGATGTCTAGTGTAGGACTTAAGGCCAGTTAACTAAAGAAAGGTCCTAGGCTTAAATTGCATACTTTCTTTGGGGAAACATTTAAGGGGTTTCTAGCCCATCTTCACGCAAGTTTCGGAGAAAAATACGGAAAACACCAAGCTGATAGGCCAAGGAAAACAACTGAGAATCAAACTCAGAAATTTCCACATACCAACTTCAAGATATTTGAGTCATAAACACTTAAATTTTTTGCCTATTTTTATGCAGTTTTTCCCATAATGTTAAACTGAAGATTAGCTTAAAAAAAAAAAAAAAAAATGTTTGAATAATGAATATTATTAATGTTAAATTGCACACACCTGTGAAAATTGGCACGAGCCATCGCTGCTTACAGTTAAAGGAAAAGGTTAATTGCTTTACTTAAATTTGTATGTTTTATATTGAAATATGTGTTCATTTTAACTTATGGCAGTGTAGTGGCATTAAAAATATTCTACTTTCATTAGCATTTTCCTTGGATAAAGACAATCGCCTCTTAGCAGTTCAGCAATCTCGAGCTCATGTTGACTTTAAATTCATCTTTGCTTAAACACCATGAGTGGAGAATCAATTTGCATACCATTAGACCTTAATCTTCCACAAAATCTGTTATAATTCATCTATTTTCAAAAACCTTGCAGACCATGAAACCCTCAAACTTCACACATTATTTTCTGATTAAAACTATCCTTTCTATAAACTAGATCTCCATTCAACCCTTTTGTCTAACTTTCCAGAACTCTTCCAAACTCACTGGATCTATACTATGAAATCAACCTTAAATAACAAACTTTCACATTCAAAATATTCTACAAACTTAATAAGGTGCTTTTACAGTTACAATTTAAATGCTATTTTTTTTTTTTTTTACAGCAATTTGTAGTGCACATGAATATATATTAAAAACTAGAACAGAATTCATAATTAAAATTTATTTTTAAAATTGCTGAAAATTTTTGGCACATAATACTGGAAAGAACCATTAAAATATTATTCAAACATAAAAGTATGGATAAAAAAAATAATTACAAGATAAAAAGAACTTTTTATATACCACATTTTTAAATTTTCTGTTGAATCATATAAACTTGACAATTCTATATATTATTAAATACTTAAAATTTTTTGATTAATTATCCCATCAACTTGAAAGAAAATGATCAAATGTGTAAGACAGCAAATACAAGAAATTTTCAAATTGAATAAAAGTATTAAAATAATGTATTGCCAGCGTGTTCTGAGCTATTTTAAAAGTTTCAAATGTCTAGCTAGTCCGGAAGTTAGTTAAAAATCGATTGCAAGATTTGTATTGAACAAACAAATAAAGAAGAAAGTGAGTTAATAAAAACAAGGTAAAATACAAAAAGTGAAAAGATAAACAATAAACAAATAACTCACATCAATATTTAAAAAGAGCTGTAATATCAGGAACTCTGATAAAAGTAATTTTTACATTTTTCTCACTTTCAATGCAAATTAGAAAAGAATTGCAGTTTTACATTTTGACATGGTTGTAGAGGAAGGTTTCTAAGAAAACAGCTTTACTGCATTGCAACTAAGTAAGTAATGCATGATGCAGCAGACCTGTTTACTTTGACCAGCTTTATCTCTTTAAAATATCTCTTCAGTTCTGAAAAAAGAATTATCACAATTTTACTTCATTTCAGCTTAAAAAACAAAATTAAATTGAAATAACATGCATACAGAATTTATATCGCAAACAAGTATAGAAAAAAAGGGAATGGAATACTATTTTAATCTACTCTTGAATCTACTAATTAATTCAAAAATAAAACAATTTCAACAAAATCACAGCTTTTCATAAATGATAAACAAATCATAAGTTTTAAAAAAGGAAGGGGACAAGAATGTAGAGGCTGAGTGAAAATTAATTATTTCAAAACTAAATTTATCTTATACCACCAATCATAAAAACAATTTAAAAACCTAATCTCAATTGGCAAAATCATTAATTACAAACTACTATTAACCTTATCCAAATTTATTTCAAGAAGTATACACATTAACTAATACAGAAAGAACAACCTTTTTACTATTTCTTGTTTTACTTTGCCGGAACATTTTCACTGGGGCACCCCAGCGTTCTCAATGGCATCTTGGTGCTTAGTTCTTATTTTTCGTTTCGTTTTGCCAATAACATTTTTTGTAATTTTCCTTGTCTGTATATGGAATTTTATAAATTCCAGCAGTGTTCAATGGATTGACTGGATCTTTGTCACTACGTATAATCTGAAAGATCTTTGGGTTATGTTTGATAGGAATGTGAATATTGTGTTTTGCAGCAGCTTTTACAATTTTACACGAGGCTCTGTAAAACTGTAAAAGCTGCTGCAAAACACAATATTCACATTCCTATCAAACCTAGCCTAAACATCTTTCACTTTCAGATTATACGTAGTGACAAAGATCCAATCAATCCATTGAACACTGCTGGAATTTATAAAATTCCATATACAGACAAGGAAAATTACGAAAAATGTTATATTGGCAAAACAAAACGAAAAATAAGAACTAGAATTAAGGAACATAGCCAGGATATTTCTACCGAAAAAACCACCACCGCGTTAAGTTAATAGAGATAAAAAGATTAATAAATATTGGATTTGAAAATGTTAAAAAACTAGCGAATTAACACAATCACAATTATGCCGTGTACAGAGAAGCTGTAGAACTTTTAAGTTTTCTATTTTCGTCCAATGGCAACGATGCAGCAGGTGTTATGAAGATTCATAACGTTTGGTATATTTTTTAATAGTTATCAAAAGAAATTACTCAATAGTTAAAATATAGAATTTTTCTTTAATTTTAAATAGTTTAGGATTTATCTGGAAATTATATGTGTTCGTTAAAAATACACTTTACCATGAAAAAGATAGATTATTTCCTTAATCTTTTTAAAAATATTAGCAGTGTGTGTGTCTAATTTTGCAGCTGAATTTTACCTGGAAAGGTAATTAGTAGCAATTTCACTTGAGGCACTTAAAAATAGATGTTAAATCTCGTGTGAATCGCGAAACACATGTTTCTGTGTCTGTCAACTAATCCATTATCGCCCGCAGGCAAGCCGTTAAAAGGATGCATACTCTATTTTTACGAAAAAGAAATCATTATTTCTTTTTACTCTCCTAGTCAAAGCGAAGCAGCTTTTTTTCAAGGCCAGTGATGAGAGCAGTGCAGCTTAGATTATCAATAACAGATGTAGGTTTCAGAGTCTAATTTACAACGGTTACGATTTTTGGCTGATTCATTAACTGAATTAAGAATCATTAGTAATATTGCTTTTTCCAGATGTTCAAATTTAAAGTAATTTAGTGGTTTCTAGGGCCGCTAATAATTTTAAAATGATCATCGTTTCATGAGAAAATTCTACAGTTGCATTTTAAGGGGGTTTAAAATAATTAGTAAAAATGAGGTAGAGCTTGGCTAAAGTTTTGATTATACTGTGATCGAATAAAAGTGTAAATTTTTTAACTGTAATGAGGTGGCAACTGCCAGGATTGGATCTAGAGATTAGCGTCCGTGTGTAGGTGTTTACGGAAGATGCATAAGGTTTTTTTATTCGTTGGGGAATTTAATTCTGACTCTGTGAGTTGATGTAGGTTTTTGGTGTATTAAAAAAGGGGGGAGAGACTTAGAGGGGCGTCAAGCTTTCTCTCTCTCTCTCCCGTAGTTATTTTTTTTTTTTAATTCAAGATATATTTTTCAAGATCGCCGTGCTGGAGGAAGCGTCTGCTTTTTCTTGCCATGACGGCGACTGCTAGTGCTTAATTTGTTGTTTTCAGTTATTTCGAGAGTGTCCCGTCGCCTCACCCCGAAAAATTGCAGAGAGTTCTTCGAAAATCTGCTGATGAGCCGTCAAGCTGACTCTCTCTTTTATCCCTGAGTCTTTAATCGAATTACAAGCTGGGCGCTGATGACGGTCGTTTTTCTGTAATCCCCAGTGAATGGAGTTCCGATGAAAGGAGTCGGCCCTTGGTGTTCGAGTCTGCGGCGGTGAGAAAAGAAAGCCAAGTCTTAAACGATTGAGCAGCGTAATTCGGATAAGATGAAAATTGAAAGACATCTGTGAAATGTTTGTGTGTGTCTACAAGGAAGGGGGTTTGATGATTAAGCAACAGCAGTTAGCCCGTTTAATTCGGGTAGATGGAGACACAAAAGAATAGCCTCTTCTTAACCTGCTTTATGTTTATTCGTGGTAAAAAATGATATTAAATATTGGAGCCTTTGGTCTTGCTTCTCATCTCCAGCTAATCAGTACTACCCGATACCGAAATTTTTTTAACCTCTCCCGGCTGCTTAGAGGGCTTTCACTCTGTTCACTCTTCAGTAATATTGACCTGATAAACTTGAAAACTGTTTACAAAATCGAGGTAACATCATTTGATTTTACCTTTTCTTTTTTTGTCACCTGAAGTAAATGTGGAAATTTTCAAGATTGGTAGTTAACTTAAAAAGTATAATTATTTTATTACTAGTAAATGGTGATAAGTTTTTATGAACTTTGTTATTTAAATAAGTTCGATGTTCTTGTTTACATCAAGTATAATTTTTGGTAGTATGAAATTATTGTGAAAGGATTGTAAAGGGATAATTGTACTAGTAGTTTGTCGAAAAATTAATGATTGATATGTAAAAGGAAACTTATGATTTTTTTTTGTTGTTGTTGTTTGTTTGTTTTAAGTATAATCTACTTTTAAATAAATTTTTAAAATGTTAATTCAGGATTCTGTTTAAATGCTCAAAGTCCTTTTTACTAGTTAAAGCTTTTGATTGATTGATTTATGGATAAATATGCTATTTTTTTTTTTTTTAATTTTGGGGAAGAAAAGAAGGTTTCTTTAATGGAACTGTTTTGCTTCAATCGAACTTGGGATATTATTCTTCGTACCATCAGAGTTGAGTAGTAAAAATTTAAGGTTAATAAATTCCTTATTTGCTTACCATTGTGCATTAGGTAGTTAATTTATTTTTCAAATGTGGTGAATATACTTTATGCATAAACTGGAATATCCTTTGTGAGAGTGAGGCTAAACTTGATTATTTAATGGAATTTTAATTTATTTGAAAATTTAAATAAAAATTTAAATTTTAAATTTGGAAACTAAATGTGTTGTTTTGTTGGAAATTCCAGATTGTGCAGTGACAGTTTACTTGATTTTTCTTGCTAGCTTTTTATGATTTTTTAATTTAAATGAAGGTTTGTTGTTTCAAGTAATTTCATCTATGGGAAATATAACCTGTATGTCTTACACAAAATTTGAATACTTGAAAACATTACAATTTAGATTAAGTGATTTTGTGAAGATATGCAGATTATTAATAGTGAGATGATTTTGCTTATTAATTATTTTTGTAAGAAATGGTGGGTTTCTTTAAGTGGAAATCTTGGGAGTTAAATTTTGAAATTTTAGAAATTTTAAAATGAGGATTAGTTAGTATATTCACCAATTACTTTACTTTTTTTTTTTTTGCCTCAAAGGAATTAAGCAAATAAATAATCTTGGGATTTTTATTGGATGGGTCAAATTTTTGAGTTCTTTTAAAATAGGCTCTCTCTCTGATGGTTACTAATTTCACGCATTGTACTAAATTTTTATTTAATATATATATATATATATATATATATATATATATATATATATATGTTTTTTAAATAAAAGTCCACTATACGCTTTAAAAATTTGGGTTGTCGGCCAACGTTTTTTGATTGTTGCTGCTTTACTGTTCGTTAAGTAATTTTTTAGATTGTGGTGGCTCAGTGGTTAGTGCACTGATGCTGTTGAGTTCTATTTAACTTTAGTTTAAAGTTTAAAACAACAGCAATCAAAAGAGAAGTTATCTTAGATGGTAGATAGTTAATAACAAATCTCAAAAGACAAACAAGTCATAATAGCGGGGCTAGACCAGCAGTGGCACCACACACTTAAAAGTAGCGGCTGCTGGAAGAAACAACACATTTACAGAGACTTCAAGCACCGAGATGCCATTGAAAACGCTGGGGTGCCCCACTGAAAATGTTCCAGCAAAGTAAAACATGAAGTTGTAAAAAGGTCGTTTTTCTTTATTTATTAGTTACTATTAACCTTTTGCTTCTGGCAAGTATGACACTCATACCACAAGTTTTACTTTGATCAAAGGATGGCTATGTCTTAACAGTTGTACCATAGATATCTTTTTCGAAACCAGTGTCTCAATCATTTGACATGAACAAAGTGTGATTGAAGGATATGTAACAGCCATCCATTAACACAATAACATTTCTCATTCGGTGATTTAAAAAAGAAAAAAATATTTAATTACAGGGTTGAAAATTGGTGCATAACTCATACGATCATGCCAATTTATAGTATTCGCACCAACTTGTACTATTTGTTTAAAATATTTCTCTACCTATAAAATCAGCTTATTAAGAAGAAAATTTTATTTCATTTATTGTGATATGATTTCGGCACCAGTTTTCCACGCCTATAATTATGACTTATTTAAATTTCAAAAACATAAAAATGTACTAAAAAATTTTGTTTTATTGAGGGCAAGTCTAATGGTTACGTTTTGGTAACGAAATAAAATATTTAAATTTATTTTAATTTAAAGCTGTACATCATTCAGATTCCCCCCTTTATTCCTTCCCATGTTGCTTTGTTTTTTGTTACTTTGTTTTATAAGGATATCTCATTCAAAAATGAAGTTTTTCGATTTTTCTTTTTTGATTAATTACACTTTAAACAAATCACCATTTAGCTTAGTGAGCAATTTTTTTGAGAAAATTAATTGAAATAGTTTATTTCATTAAGTAAATTTACGACTTTAAGTTTGCATCTCTAAACGAAATATTTAAATTATTTTTTTCAAAAAATTTATCACTAAGCTAAAAGATGACATATTCAGAGAACAATATTCAAACTACAGAATTCAAAAAACTTCATTTTTCAGGGGTCTGTGCAGACTTTTCTGACAGGGTCTTATTTTGTAAAATTGTGAAATACCTACACCAAATTTTGTAAATCTAAACTTAGTGTGAAAATGAAGTTCTTCCGAGCTTTTCAGCTAGGATCCTCTTTTTGTGAAAAATGTAATTTTGCAATAAAATTATAATTAAGGTTTCATTTAGACAATTACAGTTTTTTATTATAGAGCTAAGCTCACACATATGCATAGAAAGCTTTTATAAATTAGAAATTGAATATCAATTTTTTCGGGGAAATACAGCAGAGCACATCAGATTATTTGTGAAGGGTCCTTTAACGGACCCAGGTTTTTCTTTGAACAGACTCCTGTTTTTGATTGACATATTCTTATAAAATGAAGCAGCCAAAATCCCATTGGATAACATGGAAAGAAAAGAAAAAAAAAAGAGGGAATCTGACAGATGTACAGCCTTAATATTGTAGACTGATGTAAACACAGCCACAAAGTTAAGTAACGTGCATAAATAAATAAAATTTTAAAAAAATTAATTTTATTTATTTTTTATTTTATTTGTTTTTATTTATTGTTTACCGAAATGTCAGTGGAGGCTCAAAAAGATTTTGGGTTCCATCAGTCTCGTGACAGTGGCCACAAATATCACGCTAATGACTTGAAATTCGGTATATACGTTCATGAGCCACATTGAATTAACTGTATAGTTTTTGGTGTGTATTGCATTTGTAGTTCGTGTACAGAGACACGAAAATATGTGCTCTTAGGCTTCTTAATTAATATACAGGACTTTACAAAAATACTCCAACAATATCATGTAATCATCCAAATTATGTCAAATTTCGAACAATTATTCATGAAAAAACATAGAAGGGCCCTTCCACTGTCACGTGCGAGACAATCGCACAGCATAATTTTATCAAATTTTTGTCATGATCTTAATTTTTTTTACAAAGGAGAATAAGCACACATTTTTTAGTTTATATTTGGTACAAAGATATTTCAAATATAAATACATATTTCTCAAATATATTTTTGGTTAAATATTAATTAATTTACGTGTGTCACGTGCAGGACACCTAAAGCCAACCTCTTGTAATTTGCTATATGAATAAGCTAATATTTCTGTGCTGTTTACCTTTCGATTTTGAAACAAAAAATATGTTTTAGAGTCCACAGTAAATGAAACATATCTAATTTATTGAGAAATAATAATTTAAATTATTATTTTTAAAAAATATAATGTAATAGTGTCACGTGCAGGACATAATTGTCACGTGCGGGACTTTTGCAAATGTTATTGAAGTACATCATTTAAAAATGCCAAAAAATATATAAAAGAAATACATAAAAGAAAATAATTAATATACATTTTATAATACATAAATCTTTATTTATTTTGTACAAATTATTGTTTAAGGAACCCTTTTTAACATGAAATACAGTAAAGACAGATAGTTTAAAAATTCTCTGTAAATTTAAAACAGCCTCTATGATTAGCTACAGTGGGAGCCGATATCTTTCTGACAACATCTTTGAATAAATATTGGATTTTATCTTGATGTTTTGGCCACTTGTAGAAGGCCCCACTTTTTACCATGACAGATACTTCGATACTGTCAAGATTAGTGCTTGTAATTTTACCTGGATAATTAACATCATATTTCACCACCACCCATTCACCCATGTTATAAGACACTACGATTTCTGAAGAAGTATTTAAATCATTCACCTCTGATTTACTCAAAGCATTGTTAAAAAAAAAAAATAACTTTTTATTTTCATACTTTATTACATGAAAACACTGGATTCCAGGAATGCTATCAACATTTACCCACAAATTCTCCGTGCCCAAAACCAGATTTATGTCTTCTTCAGATACATGAATCACTGTTGTTTTTTTTCAATGCTTTTTGTGCAGCAAGAACAAAGTCAGCTGTGTTTTGCACAACTATACTTCTACTCATTATTTGCTGACGGACAAGGCATTTAGCATTCCCACCGACACTATTACCAAACCTTTCCCATGAGAAGTGGCAAAATACTTCCATGAGGAAGGTTTGCTATACTTATCTGACAGTGTTTGAAGTACTTTTACCATAAATTTATTTTTAAATTCTGATGTTGGGCCGTCACTCCATATGATTTCTTCCTTGACAGTAGCATTATCAGAAGAATAAAGTCTATCATAGAGTATATGTAACATTAGATAGACCAGATTTTTATCTTTGGTTTGTACATCTGTGCATAAAAGGAAAGTGTTGCAGCAGCCATTTAAAAATATTGCTGCTATGAATAATGTCACACTGGCTCTTGACCATAAAGCACTTTGCACTTCATCTTGGTAGTCGCAAGAAAATGACATGGCAAAGTCAGTTTGTAAGACATGCACTCCAGCTGTTTGTGTATCTTTTATAAATGCATCAGCTTGAATTCGCTTCGCATTGATGTGTTGTAATACTTTTGACATGTCTTCTGAAACAAGTTCGTGTAATTCACCAGAGCATCCTTCTTTCAATGCTAAATGCAGATGACCATCTTGATGTTTCTCCCACTGTTTCTAAATAATATTTTCCTCAGGATTTGTTGGTAGTTTCAACAATTTCCCATCACTGCATATATGACTGTGGCAGTGCTCCGAGGTTTTTGTGCATAGCTTTGCCAAATGATTGTTTTGGCAAAGCTATGCACAAAACAATAGCGATATGGGGGTGGTATACTAGAATTTATACTACTCATAGATGGCTGTGAAGATGTTGAAGAAAGACTTTGCTTTTTTGCACGCTGTAATCTTTTTCTGTCTCGCTCATATAATCTGTGTTTTTCTTTTTCAGCTTTAGTCATGCAGCTTTTTTTTTCTTTTTCTTCAGCTCATTAATTTGTTTATTTTCTTCTTTCTGGAAATTTGGATTTTCCACTGCTCTTTTCGCTCTCATCTTTCTCATTCTTGCTGCACATGTACATTTAGATTCTTCCATTTCTGTTAAATAAATAACAAATTTAAAAATGTTAGATATTTTGTTTACAATATATATATATATATGCTTTTCATAGAGAAAGATAAGCAAACTTTAAATTTTACATAAAAAGTAGAAAGAGATCAGCAGGGTTTACTTTAATTTTTCTTTTAAATATGTTTTTAAAACTCATCCTCAAAAGTTTAAACAAAATTATATTCAGCATGTATATGTCAGCAGAAGTATTATTCAAATAACTTCTTATTAAAAAACAAAAATGTAATGATAATTTAACGTACCTTAATTATTAATTGTAGAAAATTTTTTCTTAAAATGTAATAATCCTCATACTATTTAAGCTATGATGTTAAATGCCGTAGCCAACATTCAGAAATCAAAAGTATTTGTCCCATAAGTGACACAGAAAATATAAAAAACTTTAAGATTCTTTTTTTTTTTTTAATAGCTTAATCTGTCTTCTTTTAGAATAATCTGAGAAATAAATATGTTCTTTAAAATAGCTATGAAAGTGTTAAAATTATATATAAAAAAAAAAAATATTTAGAATTATTTGCCTCCAAAAAACTAATTATTACTATACAGAAACTTTTTTTTTTTAAGTGCTTAGTTTTTTTTTTTTTCTTTTTTTAAATAATATGTTCTTAAAACAAAAATAACCAACAAAATGCTCGAATTGTGTTGTATAAAGTTACATTCAACATTTAAAAGTCAAAATTATTTTTCCTGCATATGAAATGTCACGTGCGGGACAACTTTATTTTTAGAATTTTCTCCAATTAAAAATTTCATCCAAGTCTAAAACTGGTATAGGATATATGTACTATATCAGGGCGCGAAATTTCTGCTTGCCAGCTTGCCATTGGCGAGTGGAATTTTTACTGTGGCGAGTAAAAATTTGGTCTAGTTATAGATAGAATTCTTGCACTATACGGTGTGTTACGGAAATCTCTCCACCAGGGGTCGCTGTGTGTCAAGACACGGCGACACATGTACTGTTTTCAGGAAGTGTGTGGCAGGCAATGGTAAAGGAAGGATCTAAATAGGTGATCCTAAATATGTTAACTTTTAGTTTTTGTATATAGTTGTAAATATATGTAAATAAGTCATTAAATCATCTTAGTTAAGAAAGACGGAATGTTATTTTGCAAGCACCTGACATATTTATTTCTACCACTGAACTATCGGCAAAATTTGGTGCATACGGCTCGAAAAAATGATTTATTGGAAACAGAAAGTTTATTCCGTCATAACGCTAATGATAAAAAAGGAAGCAATTATCTACTGAAGTAAAAATAACCACTCAGCTCGTATGAAAGATCAATGGAAATAATAATATAAAAAAAAAAAAACATCTTCAAAATGATGTTTAACGGAATCTGAGTTGAAAAAGGAAAATGTGGTTTATGAAAACGGAAGTAATTCCCAATTTTTTTTGTTATTTATGTTTTTATTTGGATAACGTATTAGGAGGTAAGCTGTTTTAAAATTAATAATGGATAAATTAACTAAAATTGTTGAAAAGAGAAGCTCTGTACGAGCTAGTATTACTAAATTAATTAAAAAAGTCCAAGCATTAGATTTTGAAAACGAAACTTTTGATTCTTTAAATGAATTATTAGAAACTTTAGATATCAAATCTAAATTATTGAAAGAGTATGATGATGAAATAGAGGATCTTATTAATGATCCTGTTAAATTTAAAAGTGAAATAGCTCAAGCTGAGGAATATGAAGACAAAATTATTGCTATTAAAATTAAACTTAAATGTAAAATTAAAGAAATAAACAATAAACAGCAAAATCAAAGTACTAATGTAAGTACATCAAGCTTTACAGAACATAATTTTTCGGTATTGAAATTGCCACAGTTACAGGTTCCACAATTTTCTGGTTCTGGTATTTCAAATTTCATGGAATTCCTAAATTGTTTTGATAATGCGATAGGGTCGAACGAATCCCTGAGTAAAATTGAGAAGTTTCAATATTTAAAAAGTTTGCTTACTCCCCCTGCTTATAATGTTGTTGCTGGATTTGAATTAAATGAAAAGAATTATGATTCTTGTTTAGAACTTTTAAAACAACGCTACGGGCGTACTGACTTTATTATTAATTCATACATGTCTAAATTACTTAATTTAGAACCAGTGAGGAATTCATCAAACATTAAAGGCTTGCGTAAATTATATGATGAGATAGAGATAAATATAAGGAATTTACGCTCGTTAAATGTTACTGAAGGATCATACGGTCATTTATTAAACCCCTTACTTCTTAAATTACTACCCCAAGATTTGGTTTTAGATTTTCATAGAAAAAGAAATAAGGAAATTAATTGTGAAGTTTCAGAAATAATGACGTTTTTAAGAAATGAAGTGGAATCGCGTGAAATTTGTGAAACCGTAACAAATTCTTTTAAGGATAATGAAAATAAGCGTTGACTTAACTTCTCATGATTCTGTAAATTGTAGAAAATTAGATATAGAACAGAAAATAAACAAACTTAGAACTGAAGCTCGGTGTTGGTTATGTTTTAAACAGAAACACATAAGCAAAGTATGTAGGTCAGGTATTGTTTGTAAAATATGTTTTTCTAGATTTCATCACGAGTCAGTTTGTAGAAAAAATTATAAATCCTCGAATTTATCGGTAGAGCGCAATAGAGAAAATTGTAAAAATTCACGTAGTTTAAATTATAATGAAAACGAAAATGAATGGGATAACACTAATGTTTCTGAAGTTATTTCTTCTATTTCTCAATGTAATCTCTCAAACTGTTCTAAAAACGCTTATTTGCAAACTTGCACTGTTATTGCTAAATCGGAAAATAAATCTTGCTTATCTAGATTAATGTTTGACTGTGGGAGTTCGAGATCATTTATTAGTGAAAAATTAGCGAATGATTTAAAATTAAAAACCATTCGTAATGAAACTTTATCAGTTTATTCTTTCGGAATGAAATGCCCAACGGATAAAATTTATCGAGTTGTTGAAGTAACACTGGAAAGTACAAATTCTTCTTTTCATAAAACTCAGGAATTATTTGTTTCTCGCACTATAACGGGCGCTACTGTGAAATATCCTGATTCACAAATAAAAGATTTAATGCAGAGACGGAATTTGAAGTTGGCTGATTCAGATAGCTCGGATAACAATATTAACATCCTCTTAGGGGCCGATGTTTGTTGGGAATTAATTTATGGGGAAAGGGTACCTATAAATAAACATTTGTCAGCTTTGAATAGTGCATTTGGATGACTGATTATTGGATCAGACGATATTGAAAGAAGTTGTTCTGAAAACATTATTATTGTAAATAATGCTATTTTAAATTATTTAAGATTATTTTGGGAAATTGAAGAATTTCCGAATGAAACCAAAAATCTATCGGAAAAGGATAATCAGTTAATTAAGGATTTTGAGGATTCTTTAAAATTTAATGGGGAACGGTATGTGTGTAGATTAATGTGGAAAGATAATACAGGACCACCGTTAAATTTGGACTCTAATTATGAGGTCGCGAGCAAACGTTTCAATTCATTAAAATTGAAATTGAATAAAAATCCTGAAATTTTTGATCAGTATAAGGAAATTGTATCGGATCAATTGAAATGTAATATTGTAGGAAAATGTACTGACGAGGATATGAATTCAGGTTATTATATGCCCCACAGAGCAGTAATAAGGGATGACAAAGAAACTACTCGCGTTCGGATGGTTTATGATTGCAGTTCTAAAGCAAATGAAAGTAAAAATTCTTTAAATGATTCTCTTGAATCGGGAGTTAATCTATATCCAAATTTATTGGATGTTATACTTAAAATTTCGGGAAAATCAAGTTGCATTTTGCGGAGATCTAGAGAAAGCTTTCCTTATGATTGAAATTGCGGAAGAGGATAGAGAATATCTAAAATTTTTGTGGTTTCCGGACGAGCCCGATAATCCGGTACAGACACTTCAACTTAATCGTTTACCCTTTGGATTAACGACGTCTCCATTTGCGCTAGCTTGCGTTTTGAAATTTCACATAGGGAAATATAAAGAGGATTATCCTAATTGTTATGAAATGTTAAATTCTTTATATGTTGACGACTTGTACAGTGGAGCTAAAACTGCGCAGAATGCTTATGAGTTAACCTCTTTGGCAATAGAAATATTATGCGCTGCTGGATTTAAACTCAGGAAATTAAAAACTAATTGTGATGAGTTGAAACAACTTTGGTGTGAAAACGGGTATGAGAAAAATATGGATTTCGGGCAAGGAGAAGGATTTTTGGGATTAAAGTGGGATCCAAGTAAGGACGAAATTAAATTAGATTTAAGGGATGTTCGGGATTCCTTGGAATTTGAAATCACCAAACGACATGTATTGAGAATAATTTCTAAGATATTCGATCCTTGTGGACTAATTAGTCCATATATAATAAGAGTTAAAATTCTTATTCAAGAATTGTGGGAAAGAGGTCTACTATGGGATGAAAACTTACCACATGACTTGGAAAAAAAGTGGAGATCATGGTGTTCTGAACTTTCTGAATTAGAAAATTTTAGCATCGAACGTAAACTTTTTTCAATGGAAAATGTTGATGAAATATCGCTTCATGTTTTTGTTGATGCCAGTCCTAAGGCGTATGAAGCTGTAGCGTATTTTCGATATTTAACAACTGAAGGAAAAATTAACATAAGTTTTGTGATTTCAAAAAGTAAAGTTGCTCCTCTAAAAAGTTTAACTTTAGCCAGATTAGAATTAATGGCAGCACTTGTAGGTGCTCGTTTAGGAAATTATATTCAGAGCATTTTTCCAGCCATTACTCAAAAAACACATTTCTGGAGTGACTCCAAAATTGTTCTTCATTGGGTGAAAAATTCATCCAAGGTTTGGAAACCATTTGTCGCCAACAGAGTGGCTCAAGTGCAATCACTTTCCCTTCCTGAATGCTGGAATTTTTGTAGTGGATCAGAGAACCCTGCAGATCTCACTACTAGGGGAGAATCAGCGAAAAATATTATTTCGAATTCTTTGTAGTGGATGGGCCCTCCTTGGTTGTCTCAACCCGTTCACTTATGGCCTGATCCAATTTACATCCGCCAACCAGATGACAGTAATGTTGAACAATTAATTTCTAAAGAGCTACGAGGTGTAGCAGTAAATACTGTCTGTTCTACTAATCATTATTCTCTCTTAAAGATCATTGAAGTAAATAAATACAGTAACCTTTCTCGACTTTTGCGCGTGACAGCTTGGGTAAAAAGGTTTGCCCACAATGCCAATTCTAGTCACGGCACCAAATGCCGGGGACCTATATGTGCTTCGGAACTTAAGGAAGCCTTTGACTCTTGGATTAAGACAATTCAACAGGAGCATTTTGGGAGAGAAATTCAGCAACTTCTCTCCCAGGGTACTGTAAATAAAAACTCACGAATTTACAATTTGAATTGCGAACTTAACCAAAATAACTTTTTGTGTTTGAAAGGACGCTTGCAATTTTCAAGTAATGATGAGCAGGCCAAACACCCCCTGCTGCTTCCTAACAATGATAAATTTGTTGAATTACTCGTCTTTGATGCTCATATAAAAATGGGCCATTTGGGTGTAGATGCTACTTTAACTCACCTAAGAGAACGATTATGGATTCTTAAATGTAGACAGTTCGTAAAAAGAGTCCTAAAAAACTGTTTGATCTGTAGACGTTTTTCAGTGAAAGCAGGTAATCAGGTGGTAGCTCGTCTACCTCCTGACAGAATTCAGGAACATCCTCCTTTTGATGTTTCTGGTATAGACTTTGCTGGACCCTTTTTTACTATTGACTGTAAAAAATGTTATTTACTTATTTTTACCTGTGCAGTTACAAGAGCTGTACATTTGGAATTAGTTGTTGATATGAGTACAGATTCATTTTTATTAGGTTTAAGACGTTTTATTTCTCGTAGAGGGTTATGTTCAGTTATATATTCTGATAATGCTAAAGCCTTTAAAAGGGCAAAAGGTGAACTAAAAAAATTGTGGAGTGAAATTGATAAACCTGAGGTAAAAAATTTGTTTGCCTCTGAAGGTATAGAATGGAAATTTATTGTTGAAAGGAGTCCTTGGTGGGGAGGCTTCTGGGAAAGACAGATACGTACAATTAAAACTTGCTTGAAGAAAATTATTGGTAAATCTTCTCTTTCTCTTAAAGAATTAGAAACAGTTTTTCTAGAAACTGAGGCAATGATTAATTCTAGACCTATTACGTATCTGTATAGTGAGCCATCAGAACCTTCCCCACTCACTCCTTCTCACTTTCTAGTTGGAAAAAGATTAATTTCATTACCTGTAACTAAGGTTAAAAAAGACGAATTAATTGCAAGCAGAAATTCTTTGGTAAAAAGATATAAATATCAGCAAACTCTTGTAACTCATTTTTGGAACAGGTGGAGAAAAGAGTATTTGCTTAATCTTAGATCTGCTTATATATCTCCGCAACCAGGTAAGATTTCATCATTCAAAGTAAATGATGTGGTTTTAATTAATGATGAGCGCTATCCTAGAAACATATGGATGATGGGTAGAATATTAAATGTATATCCAGGACGAGATGGTAAAATTCGTTCTCTTCTTATCAAAACCCCTAAAGGTAACATTAAGCGCTCAGTTCAACTTGTATATAATTTAGAAATTAATCCTTAATAATAAACTGAATAAGTAAAAGTTGTTATCTTATGTATAATGTTGATTATTATTTATGTATATATATCTATTTGATTACTGAAGACTTTTTATTTAGATTGTTTGAATATTATTTGTAAATTTCTGTTAATGCTTAACATTATATATTTCTTATTTTTAACTGATAGTAATTTAGATGTTCAAATTATTTTTCAATATGTGGATTTAATAATTGATTATGTTATGTTTGTAATTTTTTTTGGAAATTGATGGTGAACTCATGTGAGTTCGGTGGGGAGTGTTACGGAAATCTCTCCACCAGGGGTCGCTGTGTGTCAAGACACGGCGACACATGTACTGTTTTCAGGAAGTGTGTGGCAGGCAATGGTAAAGGAAGGATCTAAATAGGTGATCCTAAATATGTTAACTTTTAGTTTTTGTATATAGTTGTAAATATATGTAAATAAGTCATTAAATCATCTTAGTTAAGAAAGACGGAATGTTATTTTGCAAGCACCTGACATATTTATTTCTACCACTGAACTATCGGCAAAACGGTGACAGAAAACATTCTTTTTATAGATTTAAATAGGGCAAAATCTTGCCATCTTATAACCTCATATTTAATCCCAGCCTGGGAAAGGAAAAATGCTTAGTGCATGCATAAAAGTTTTAATCTCTTTGGCAGTTTCATTACTCCCATTGTGATTTCTCCAAGCAGAATGAGAATAGACGGGCAGAGAACCTCTTTGCCCGTCGCTCACTATCCCAGAGAAGAGAAATGTGAAAGTTTGCCTATGCGATATGAAAATGAAGCCGAGCCCTTTTAAAGATACTGCCTATGTTTATTTTGTTGACTAATGATCACATTTTACAGTTTTTTACTGAAACTCCAAGGATTTGCGCTTGTAATGATTTGTAGGCATGTAAGCAGCGATTTTATCAAACAAGTAATTCTAAAATGGCTATTTCAAATGACAAAATGAACAAGTTATTCACATCGACATTTCGTCTGATTACAAAAATAAATTGGACGAAAAAGACATTTCTGATGTAAAAAGTTAAATAAATAGGTAAATAAGGAAGCTTAATCTTTCATAATAAAAAGATTTTCACAGAATATTGCTTAAGAAAGAGTTTTTTTTTTTTTCCTTTAATGACTCTTTGCATTTATGTTATTAGGCATTTTAATCTTTTTCAAATCTCAAATAGAATACATTATAATGATTTTTAATTATAGATGTTTATGAGACATGATGATAAAGAACACACTTTTAATATATATAATTTTAAGCATATTTGTAAAAGCATTTCAAATAGTTAGGAAAAAGGAAAAAAAAAAAAAAAAGACAACTATCTTGTGGCGAGTAAAACTTTTTTCTCGACAAGTGTAATCTGAGTTGAAATTACAGGCCCTGACTATATAAATCTACTTTAGAAATGCCAATGAAACAAAATAAATCCATCTTATTTTTTCCCTAACTGAAAACATTCATCTTCTGTGTCATGTGTGGGACCCCCCAAAATAGGTTTTTTTTATTTGATTGCACAGGTATTAAGAAATGTCCTAGATTTTAAAACATAATGAAATAAAAACATTGAACATTAGACTTACCCGTAAGGTTAACTTCATAAGTTGCACTTGATTTTTTTCATTTGAAGTAATCACTCAAAGTTCATTCTAAACACAGCTTGCATATGGTAGCCATCTTTGAAATTCTGTGTTGCCATTCCAGAAAAGAGAAACTTTGATTTATTACTCAAAACATAGAATCTGACATTTTATCTTCCAATAAATACCAAAAATACCCATACAAAAATGTAATTGACCACCTGTTTTCGTGGAATGGCCCAGAATAAGTTGAATAGTTTTTACTGATGTATACAAAAATGTTTATGGTCCGTTTACAGAGACACACAAAAGAATTTCATGACATTATTGCCAATAGATAAATTTTTATTTAAGCGCATTTTAACATATTTATGCTACAATCAACATAATGGAATTAACATTTTTTATAAAGATGTATAAAAGCATGTTTACTCTAAGAAAGGGATATGTGTAGAGTAAATTATTTATTTACGGGACCACACAAAAGAATTAGGATGACATTCTGTAATCATCCAAATGATGTCAAATTAGGCTGAAATATTAATGAGTTGTAATTAATTAAATAAGTGTATTCTTTTTTAGTGTATATAATTACTGTGGCTCCTTTTCCAGGATACATAAAAGAATTTCGTACTATTATGGTCTATAGTCAGTACTTCTTAAAAGTTTATTTTAACATGGTTACATCCTATTAAATATAATGAAATTTTATCATACATGAACATTCTTTTTTTTTCGAGGAATTATCAGTAATGTCCGTCCAAGAAAAATTGAAGGCTTATATATGAATTAATCTAGCCCAGAAGTTAAATTTGCATGTCAACTATAATTTATCCGCTAGTAAGTTAAATAAAACGAAAAAATCTTGATTGTCCCTATAATTATGAACATCTAAAAACGTGGAGAAAAAAATATTTTGCATTAATTTTTATTAATTTTGTTTCATATTAAAAAAAAATTATAGCAGTTTTGGTTTTTAGAATACTAGATATATTAAGTGCATTTAGTATAATCTTGTTCACAATTATTTTTCCATTAGTTATTTCAAAATATAAAGTGTCCTTATAAATATGAGAAGTGTAGTTTGATTAGTAATTAAAAACATTTTGTTTTAATTTTTCCATTATTTTTTTTATTTTCATCATGATCTCATGCGAAACACTATAAGAGATGTCCCCCTAAGTATCTCCAAAAGAAAGATTTATTTATATCTTGAAAACTAATTAGTGAAATGAGCTGCAAATTTGCACACCCATATTTTTCAGCATTAGGATTCATTTTATGTAAAATATAGGTCATAATTCATATTTTTTCTTAAATATGAATTTATTAATATTTTTCATCATTAAAAATATTTTTCTGAATCAAAAGTGATCATGGATTATGCTAGGGTTTTTCCACTGTTATCTCATAAAAAATATATATATATATATATCAATCAATTAATTTTTCTAAAGATATTAATAAGAGTTTGGAATATGAATTTAACATTAGCACTTTCAAACTGTGAACGCTTATAACTCTATAAAAAAATAAGTAAAATACACAACCAATATATGTTTTCACATTGTCCTGATTCCAGGAAGGAATTCAAATATAAAATAAAAATAGGGTGTTACCACTGAAAAAAAAATCAAAGTTGGTGAGCATTTTAATATGTAGATTAACTCTAATCTCAAATTCAAAATTTCACTTCATTTTCTAAAAGAACTCTCAACTCCCTGCCAAATGATACCTATTACATTATTTTGCATCAACTAGCAATGAAGTTACATCGAGTATTGCATTTTTTTTTCCTTTGTTTCAGGGTTGGCAAGTTTTTTCCAAGGTGGAAAAAACCGCGGAAAAAAACGGCTGGAAGAAATAGGTTTCTTCCAAGTGGAAGAAATTATTTTTCTTTAAAAATTATCATATAGTAATAAAAAGTTGCAGCTTTGTAAGATACAATAGAAGCATTTTTTATATAAATAACTTAAAGCAAACTTTATTTTGCCTATAAAAATCTAATTATTAATTATGTATACTAAATTAATAATTACATGAGATTTTTAGCCACGATCAGATCGCTCTCTAAAATACTCAAAATCCATTAAAGAAATCAATTTCAATTTAATCAGAATAAAGTATTATAATTTAAACAATTTTATTTCTTTAACTGTTAGTAAATAGTAAGGATCACTTGCTTACTTTCTAATAAAAGAGCTGTTAATTAACATTCAGTTAATTAAGGGAACGGGTATGCAATAATTAATTGTATCACAAAATGCCATCAAAAAACTCATTTTCTTTATTGCCATAGATACAGTATAACAAATGAAAAGTTTTTTAGCAGTTCAATACTGCAATCTGTTTCTCAACTTAGAATAGATGAATAGAAAATATAGAAAATTTCTTTTTTCTTTTTATCCTGGAGAACTTGCAGAAGAGCTTAAAAGTATTTGGACTTATTGATACAATCCATTGGTTACCAGCTTAGAGGTCATACAAAGATTTTTTTTTTTTTTTTTTTTAAGTGAATAAATAATTTGTCTAAACTTCATAAGTATTATCACTTGTACTACTTTGAACATATAATATATAATAATATGAGATAGTATATATGCAAAAAATTCTAAAAATATCAGTCTTTAAAAAATTAGCACTGAAATATGCATGCTAGTACATATAAAAAATAGCTAATCTTTAATTAATTACATTTTTTTCCCCTCCACATACAAAATTACACATTTTTATACTTAAAAAACTTGTAGGGATTTCTTTTTTTTTTTTCAGAAATAGTAGAAATCGTTAAAAAATACCCTACCAATAAAGCAGTAAGAACACATCACTTGTATATATTTAAAGTTATTTTTCTAAAAATATTTTTATTATTAATTGAATTATAGTTTTGATTTGACACTATATTATGCTTTGAGTTAATATACAGTTAACCCTTTATCTACTGCATTATGATGTACTGCAATTTTTTTCGTGCAATATTTTTTTTTAAGTCACTACATCAAAAATTAAGGGATATACATAAATAAAATACTCATCTTTGGGAAATTTAATCCGTTAGAGCTAATTAATTAAATTGGTACTTTAAAGTACCGTCAGTACACGGAGGGCTAAAATAGTCTCATAATACAAAAAGACCGTATGACTTTTTTTAACACAGTTTTAACTCTTAAAAGTGTTAATAACGAGCGAACACTAATATATAACAGCACAAAAGAATTTATTTTTGAAAATTATAATTTTTTTTTAATTTACTTTCTTTTTTTACACATAAAAACAGGTTTTACGCAAACTTAAATTTGATGATATTCAAAGAACCAATTTTTCTTTTCATTAATACGCAAAAATACATTACACATTGCGCATTTTGAGTGAGGTTTCGATTGAATGTTTTTTAAAGCACAAAATTCATAACAACCCCGATTCGAAACAAAAGTTTGCCAATGGCATCCACGATTTTCTAAGCAGATATCTTTACAAACAGACATGTTCCCTTTCCTCCTCTTGTATGCACAGAAAATTTGCTCATTGCCATTAGATTTGGGTCTTCCTTTTCGTTTAGGTTCTGATTTTGATTTTGTAAGCAGTCCTTTGGTTGTGCAACGCCTATATTCCAAGAAGATATGTTTTCTTGCTACTCTTTATATGCTATACATGCAGCTAAATGTTCAAATGTGGTATCCACAAACTCAGATTTTTATGGGTAAAATGGGAACTTCGGTCTGGACATCTCTTTTTTTTCCATTGCCTATTCACTCTTGATTTACTGCATCATGAGGTAGGAAGTACTGTATTTTCTGAACATGAACTACTGCACCATGGGTCTTGTTCAGTCTCTTGATCGTCTTCTTCAGAATCCGACGAAAATTCTAGCAGATTATTTGCTGGGACTTCATCTGAAGAATCATCTGTTAGTGCACAACTGCTTTCAGATGGTAGGCTCTGTAATAAATACAAAGCCTCTTCAAGTCTGAGCTTCATTTTTCCAAACATTATAAGAAGAGGAAAAAAATAATAGCACTTTGAAAACCGTCTATTACTGTTAAATCTCAGTTACACACAAAGAAATTGAAATGTTGTTTTTTTTTTTTAAATAAAGAATAGATATTTCATTTAACTGTGTGGCAAAAAGAAAGCAAGCTCAGATTCAAGTTTCAAAACTTTTCGAAAAAGTTAAAAAAAAAAAAAAAAGTAAAAAAGCGAAATAAATAGGCTAAACTAAAAAGAAATTCCTAAAAAGCATAACGCTATTACAGTTTAGTAATAACCCTACAAAGCAGTGGCGGATTTAAGGGGGGGGCTAGGGGGCTGAAGCCCCCCCCCAAAACAGTGACATTCACAATTGAATATTGCAATTGTAAATTTTTTATTGGTCTAGAATAACACTTTGAAAAATCTTAGCCCCCCCCCCAAAAGTCAAGTTCTGGATCCGCCACTGCTACAAAGCAATGAAATACAATAACAAACTACATGGACGTAAAGCAAACACAAAGTTGTGCTTTCTCTAACATCCAGTGTACTGACGGTACTTATAAGTACCACAAAGTTAATCAACTGTAAAATCAATTATATACACTGTTCACTCAAATTAAATAGTCAAATCGTTTTCTAAGGTCTTAACTAACATATAAAAAAAATAAGGAACTTAACTTTTGACTTTAACTACTTTTGCGGAACAAAAATGACAATCTTGGCAATCCGAACAAAATGACAGCTGAAAACGCAACATCTGTTTTAAAACTATTCGCCTTCCCAGCTAAAATGCTCATCATAGAACCCGTGCTGCCATGTATCCTGGAAGAACGGAAGTAAAAGAGTGTTCTTGCTAAATACCACTAGAATATTTGTAAAAATGGTTATTCTATGTAATTTTGAAGTGGGTGGTACTTATAAGTACCGTCAGTAGATAAAGGGTTAATGTGTTTCAAATTTGAACATCTTTTTTTTTTTTTTTTTTTTGTTGGTTTCTGCCATTTCTTACGGTTTTTTCCACTGCCCTGGAAGAAACTGGTTTCTTCCGGAAGAAACCCAACCCTGCTTTGTTTGTACATTAAAAAAAAAAAAATCACTGGTTACTGCTCCATTGTCATATATGAATATGAAAAAGTACAAAATTCTGTATCATAGCTGATTTTCCATATCACAGAACCCTCACCATATTCTCCATAATCTTAATGAACTCATCACAAATATTAAATTCACTCTTGAAAGTGAAATTAATATCACTAAGTTTTCTTAATGTAAAAATTTTGAAACATAATACTACTTTCAATACTACCATATACAGGAACCAAACTAATAATAACGAAATAATTAACAATGTAAAAACCCTTATTCTTATAAATTAGCTGCTTTACGTTCTTTTATTAATTGTGCCATCCTTATCTGTTCCAATAGCCTTTTATTAAAAAATGAACTTAATTAAAAATATTGGTCAAAAAGCTGGTTACAGCAAAACTTTAATAAATCAACTTTATAAAAATAGTCTAAAAAACCCTTAATTCTATCAGTTATGCTCAAAAAGAAAAACCTATTTTTACCCCCTTTTATTCCCTAATGCAAAGGCGCCACTATAAAAATAAAAAGTGAAAGTAAAAAAATATGCTATAAACATCCCTATAAAACATAACCCTAATATTTTTCAACATATCCACAGTGAAAAAGATCCAATAAACTTTAATAAAAACGCAGGAATTTATAAAATCAACTTCAATTTTTAAATAATAAAATAGCTGCTTACATAGGTATAAACATAGGCATGACAAAAAGAAGGAAAAAGAAAAGATTGTGAAAAAGAACACTTGGCTAAGCTTTACTATACGGCACCCATTGCTTATTGCCGTTGCCGATGTTTTGATCACATGATATGATGGTGATTCGAGACACGAATCAGAGTATCGATACTTTTTTCTGTTGTATCGAAACGTAACATTTACTGATTCATGCATCGCTAATTAGGGGAGTCCAGTGATGTTTTTCTTTTGGCTTTAATGCTCGCGAAGCGAGCAAACAGCAGAAAACATAGTGACCGCGGCTCCATGAATTTTCATGCTTTTACTGATTCATGCTCCACGAATTAGGTGCGTCCAGTGATGTTTTTTTTGGTTTTAATGCTCGCGAAGCGAGCAAACAGCAGAAAACATAGTGACCGCTGCTCCATGAATTTTCATGCTTTTACTGATTCATGCTCCACGAATTAGGTGCGTCCAGTGATGTTTTTTTTTGGTTTTAATGCTCGCGAAGCGAGCAAACAGCAGAAAACATAGTGACTGCTGCTCCATGAATTTTCATGCTTTTACTGATTCATGCTCCACGAATTAGGGGCGTCCAGTGATGTTTTTTTTTGGTTTCAATGCTCGCGAAGCGAGCAAACAGCAGAAAACATAGTGACCGCTGCTCCATGAATTTTCATGCTTTTACTGATTCATGCTCCACGAATTAGGTGCGTGTAGTGTTTTTGTTTTTGGGCTTTAATGCTCGCGAAGCGAGCAAACAGCAGAAAACATAGTGACCGCTGCTCCATGAATTTTCATGCTTTTACTGATTCATTCTCCACGAATTAGGGGCGTCCAGTGATGTTTTTTTTTTGGTTTCAATGCTCGCGAAGTGAGCAAACAGCAGAAAACATAGTGAAACATAAAAAAAATGTTTCATAATAATGAAAAGTATCGTTTCATGACATTTTGATTCGTTTCACGACGTTGTGAAACGATTCGCAGTTCCGACTCACAAACCGAATCAAAACACCATCATACCACGTGATCAAAACATCAGCAACGGCAATAAGCAATGGGTGCCGTATAGTAAAGCTGTTCCGAACACTTTGCTGACCTAAAATTTAATAAACCTTCAAATGCCTTTTCTAGAGCTAACAATAATCCAATCAATATTAATCCTATAACTACCCATAAAATTGCTAATTATAACTTCCAAACTTATGCTTTTAAAGGTGAATCCACTGAAATAATAACCTGCCCTATAGCCATTAACGACTGTGAGCATAGTATAATTGCTCAAAACTGCCAATGAATCATCAGTGAACTGAAGCGAGAAATGAAATCAGAGTAGATAAAAACCGGGAAGAGCGTAAACAAGAGGAAAAAGTCTGTACTGAAGATGACCATGTCATTAGGCCGAAAGTGCTTAAAAAAAGCCATAATGGTATTAATTTAAGAACTTATAATTTAATTTTTAATTTATGAAAGGTTTTTGTGCACACATGTGAGTTTAGTTCTATTGTTTTAAATGAACCCTTACTTTAACATATACTTTAACCAGGGCACGAAATTTCCGCTCACCATTGGAGAGTGGAATTTTTACTGTGGCGAGTAAAAATTTGGTCTAGTTATAGATCGAATTCTTACAGGATACGGTGACAGAAAACATTTTTATAGATTTAAATATGCAAAATCTTGCCATCTTATAAGCTCATATTTAACCTCTCTTTTTTAGAAAAAAAGAGAAATTTTGGACCCCTTTTAAAACTTTTTTAAAAATATAAAGAATCTGTATTTTTCAAAAAAATTTGTACCGTAAGAATCGGTAATAAATGCTATTTCTTGTGGTACAGCTGTATTTTCAATATCTGCAGCTATTGAGCCAGGATGACTTTACAAAAACGCGTGAAATTTTCTCTCTGTGTTTCTTCTTTTGAGGAACGAGCTGAATTTTACTTGGAGGGCGGAAAATACATTTGGCTCGCTTTTTAATTAGACATTGGTTGACATTTTCATTAATATCTCTGAAACTAATTAAAATTTTAAAATTCTTTTTTCACTATGCACACGGGCAGGCTTCTGAGCCACCATATGTCAAATTTTGTAGTTCTGCGTTCAATAGGGGCTGAACATATAGATGCTCAGACAGAGAGACAGACATTTTCCTTTATTATTATAGATAGATAATCAAATTTGTTGTTTTGCAAGTTATGGCCCCAAACCACCTATCTTTTTTACTCTTCTAGAATTTGGAGATTAATGACGTCTATCATGTTTGAAACGATAAAATATATTTATTTTCATGTTCTTATTTCATATGTAAATTTCATGCATTTTAAATTAAGCCTGAGCCTGAGTGTATAGGAACAGTCGGTAACAAAAGTATCTGAACATTAGCAAAAGTTCCGATACAAAAAAAGTAGAGTAAATACTGTTTTGTTAAATAAATCCTTGTCGAATCATGTTCTTAGTATAAGAACATGATTCAACAAGGATTTATTTAACAAAACAGTATTAACTCTACTTTTTTTATATAGGAAGGAGAATGAAATTCCCTGACTTTTTCAGGTGCATTCTAAGAAAATTCCAGTCTAACCATATATTGAGCACTGGTTGTGTTGAGGGCAAAATAATTACGGTACTACTTGAAATCACAAAAAGTGATACAGTGATATGATAGCCTCTGTCGCTTATAAGCAGAATAAGAAATTTCTTTCACGAGCAGAAAAGAAGGCTGGCGATGTTTAAAAAAATCATGGAAGCTAAGGAAAAAAAAAAAAAAAAAACAGAAAGATGACCCTACGTTGGCAGAAAATTTGTTTTTCTTTAGCGACCATCGTATGAAATTTCCTGACTATTCCAGATTCTGGCTAAAATATTCAAATTCCCTGACAATTCCAGGTTTCCAGGTAGCGTGGCAACCCTGATGTATATAATTTGTAATAATCCACTTAGGAGTCCTAAACTAGTGTTGACTCTAGGCAGATTTAGCAGGGTGCAGCACCCGGCGGCCCTTACTAACTTATTTCTAGCGCCCGGTGGCCGTTACTAACTCATTTTTAGTGCCCGGCGGCCCTTATTTGTATTTTTCATGCACCCATTAACCTTCACAATAGTTTATTCACAAATACTCTCAGCGCCCAAGTCTATCCGCATCGCTATTTTTTACTATTTATCACTCCTTCTTTCATATGGATGCAATCGTCGGAAACATACACCCAGTGTCGTGAAGTAAGAACAAAAGAGACCGCATGTTGAATCCCTCTTTTCCCACAAAGACCTCTGGCGTTGACTGATAACCCCCTCTCCCTCATAATCCCCAATTGCACAAAGAAAGTACAAACAGGGTTAGACTTTTTATTATTTCGTTTCTAGTCTTTTCTAAAATTGCAAATTACAGTCCCTTCAAATGCTTTTCCAAGGAAGAAAAAAAAAAAAGGATGACAAATATCTTATTTTTATATGCACACAATGAAGTTTAATTTAGGGTAATTCCATTTTAAATCAACAAATTTTCAAAAAAGTTGTTGCATGACAATTTTTGATTTTGATGACAATTTGCATGTGCTTTCCCCATACCTTTTTGACCACAAAAATATATTTTTTTTTATTTAAAAAAAAATTACCCTTTGATATGAAGGCTAATTTTGTCGTTGCCAACAGCAAAAATTAGATATTTTGATGCTTTGCTTTATGAACTATAACTTTTTTCCTATCAAAGCTATCAAACTCAACTATAGCTCATTGGAAAGCTAAAAAAAAGATCTTTTTCCATATGGTATCAATAAATTTGAGATTTAAAAACAAAGGTTATTTTTTCAAGGTCAAAGTTTGCGATGCAAAATTAATTTTTTGCCACTTTTGAAAATTAAAAAACCTATGAAGGGCTTGGAATAATAAGCCTTTTTTTTTTCTTATATACATATATAAGGTTGCTTATTGTATTAAAAAGTTTGGCTTGTTACTCTGCCCCCTTCACAAGATACGACCCCCCAAAGTTGCAAATTTTCTAAAAAATCCAATTTTCAATGCTAAAAAAATGCATGTGGGGGGCAAGGTAAATTTTTTTTTACTTGTGTGATTTTAAACACTTCATACCATCTTTCAAACAAAAAAAAAATTACTTTGTTATTCAAAGGCGTTTGGCAGCTATAAGGGTCTGAATTTTCAAATAATCACACTAAAACCATCCAATTTTTTCATGTACTTTTTTTTGGAAACATGTCATTTATTATTATTTTTTTTTATTTGATGGACTTAGATTGACCTCACAAATAAGAATATATCAGTAGGTAAGAAACACCGGTTTATCATCATGCGGGTGAGGCACGGAGGCACCGGCAAGCCGTGCGGGTGCCGCACCACCCCCTGAGGGGTCTAGATGAGTTGGTATTGACCTTGAGACGCCCTCTAACTTAATCGTGAAAGATGACGAGGGTATTAATGAAGAAAATTAATTAAAAAATTTAATGAGTGGTTTATTGTAAAAGGTGACGATGGTTTTAAAGCGATGTTTGCGGTATAAGGTAAAAAGTAGGATATTGTTTGTGAGTCATTAGGAAATTAATTAGGAGGTTAATTAAGAGGTTAATTAGGAAATTAATTAAGAAATTTTAAAAATTGTGAAATAAATAAGAAATCGATTGAATTTAAGGATGTGGATAGAGTATGCAAGAAATAGAGTGGTCTGACTAGGGTTCGAACCCGGCACCTTGCAGTAAAAATATTTCCATAAGACAGTAGTTTTCGCGTGTGTGAGTGATTTTTATAGTATATGTCTGCACTGTTCTTTTAAAACTATGAATGCTAGTGTCCGAAAAGAATTCAATCGTTTTAATGATATTAATTAGAGAATAATAATTAAGAAAAAATATTAATTAAGGATCTTCTTGTAAAAATCATCAAATATTTTCCGAAAAAAAAAGGTAATGAAAGCAAAAATTAAGTATAAAGAATGAAAGAAAGTTTAGAAACATAGATTTTGACTGAGATTCGAACCTGCTACCTTACAGTAAAACAATATTTCAATAGTTTTCGCATATGTGTGAGTGATTTTTCTATTATATGCCTATGCAGATCTTTTTTAACCTAAGAATGCTATTGATTGAAAAAAATTCAATCGTTTTAATGATATTAATTAGACAATAATAATTAAGAAAAAATATTAATTGAAGATCTTGTAAAAATTCACCAGATGTTTTTCGAAAACTGAGAGTAAAAATTAAGTTAAAAGATGATTAAAATCTAAAATGTATATCTAGTATTCGAAGCTGACATTTTTCTTGAGTTATTTTAACAAAATCCACCACCCCTTAAACTGAAATGTAACAGCCCACGATACCTTACATTCCTAACAAAATGAATAGAATACTCTGTCAAACTTATTACCTATTTCGATAATTGTGGAATGACTCTTTTTTATCCTTAGTAATTAAAACAGTGTAATTACAAAACTGTTTATTATGAATTTTCTTGTAAAGAATACGAATGTTTTATGAAAACTGAGAGTAAAAATTAAGTTAAAAGATGATTATAATCTCAAATGTATAAGTGGAATTCGAACCCGGTGTCTTCCTTGAGTTATTTTAACAAAACCTATCACCCCTTCAATAATGTGGAATCGACTATAATATTCCCTATTCAATCAATGCTATAGTCTTCGAATCCCGTATACCCTTTAATAAATGTGGAATATCTAATTTTTTTATCTTTAGTAATTTAAACAGTGTAATTACAAAGATTTGAATTAAGGATTTTCTTCTGAAATATTTCAAATATTTTATGAAAACTGGCATTGAGAGTAAAAAAAAAAAAAAAAAAAAAAAAAAAATTAAGTATAAAGAATGAAAGAAAGTTTAGAAACATAGGTTATGACAGGGAATCGAGTCCGACACCTTACACTAAAAAATATTTCAGTAGTTTTCACGTATGTGTGAGTGATTTTTCTATTATATGTCTTTACAGTTCTTTTTAAACCTATGAACACAATTGTCTGAAAATTAATCAACCTTAAAAATAATTTTAATTTCAGAATAATAATTAAAATAATAACAATTTAACATCTTGAAAATGAAAAAATGTAACTTCTTCCTTTGAAAAGGACTTTTTCAAGCTTTTAAATAACAGTGTTTTTGGAAAAACCATGGAAAACTTACGGAATCATCGAAACATCGAATTATGTGACATCGAGAAGAGAGTGAAAAAACTAGTCACTTGCACAACTTTTGATGCGTTTAAGGAATTTGATAATGACTTAGTAGATACGGAAAGATTAAAATCAAATGTATTAATGAACAGACCGATTTATGGGATTACCATCCTCGAATTATCAAAACTGTTGATGTATAACTTTCATCACATGTACATAAAACAACATTCTAATGAGAAAGCTACACTCTTATTTTCAGATACAGACTCTTTAACAAAACGTATTACTACAGATAATATATGTGAAGAAAAATCAACATCTTTTTGGCTTTTCTGATTGCAATGGAATTTGCTGGTCTAAAATCGAAAATGTATTCATTGAAATCAACTAACAGTGAAACAAGTAACTACCTATGAACAAAAAACTGAAATAAATAAAAAAAATCATCATTTGTTCACAATTCGACAAAAAAGTCTTAATGCATTTGATGATAAACGGTATTTTTTGGATGATAGTGTCAACTCTTTAGCTTATGGTCATTATGGAATTGATCAAGATTTTTGTATTATAAACTTAAATATTGTAAAAGTTCATGAAGATACTGTAAACTATATTGTAAACTTCAGTAAAGACCGAAAATTTATCAACCGTTAATATAATATTAATTTTAGAATAATAATTTTAATTATAAAAATTTAGCATCTTGCAAAATTAACTAAATATTTTTTTACCTAACCTAATTTCAATCATAATTGAAGAGGATTTTCATCAAAGACTATTTTAATTTTTCATTATGTAGGGTTTTAAAAAAACAATTAAGTCTCCCCACTGCCCTCCAGATAAGGTGGTTAAATAATTGTCAACGTATTTAACTACTATACAGCTTTTTGCAGGTTTTTTTTGGACTAGGTTGAAACGAACAAATGTCTTTTATATTTTCTACATTATATATATACAAAGAAACCTTCACACCATTTTAGAAATACAGATGGTACCAACTCTCAGGTGCTTCTGTGAATCAAGTCCAGAGCGATGATTTCAAAAGAGGGGAAATAAAATTGTGTATTCCCTTCGGCTCTTCACGTGTTCCCAAATGATTTTGTTAAAATAGAAATTCTTTTTTCCCTATGATGTTTTCAATTTAATATTGAGAATCTGATTGACATTTTTAATCAATTTTTCTAACCCTTTTTCAAATCACTACAAAAATTTAGCGATTAGAAGCGGTTTTGAGATATATTTAGATTCTAATTTCTACACTTTAATAGATTAATTAAATTTTTGAGTATTAAATATTCGAATATATCTCCAAAAATTTTAGAGTATTTGTTAATAATTTAAATTTGATAGGTAAGGACTTAGTATCAATTTAAAGTGAAGAAGAAATTTTGTTTCTTGTCAAATTTATTTTAAGAAGTGAAGTTTCTTATTTTTTAATTTAAATACAATACTTCATAGTAATTATTTTTCAAGATGGTTGCCAGAACAGATATCATTTTGTTCAATGCATTTACTCATATATTAAATAGATTTCATCTTTATAATTTAGAGTTAGAGATTTTAAACCGACTTATATTTTGAATGAAATTACCAATTCATAAATTATCAATAAACTTTATGGAAAATGATGATATATTACCTAATGTAAATTTTTACAATTGTTTAGGTGTTAACTTTAAAGAAAAGAGCTTTTAATCATACCTTTAATAATTTTTTTATTATCTCCTAGAAATAAATAGATTATTTTAACTGAAAAATTCCCTGTTTGAAAATATCGTAACATATTGTGTTATATTTTACATAAGAGAGTGAAACTATCATTTTTCAGAAGTTACTTTTCTGCAAAATAATAGCTGATGTCGAAAATTTCTATACCTAAAACAGTTATATAACTTTTTGGAATCTTCTTTTCACTGTTATCGAACATATGTATGTACTTAAAAATTTTTACAAAGTGGTATTTAATTTTAAATTTTCTTTAAATTTTCTTACACTCGTTAAAATATTGTAAGTCTTTTTATTTAAAGCTTTACGTTATACTAGAAATCTTTCAACATTCTTAAAATAATATAAATTTTCTTACACTCGTTAAAATATTGTAAGTGTTTTTATTTTTAGCTTTACGTTATAGTAGAAATCTTTCAACATTCTTAAAATAATATAAATTTTCTTACACTCGTTAAAATATTGTAAGTCTTTTTATTTAAAGCTTTACGTTATAGTAGAAATCTTTCAATATTTTTAAAATAACATAAGTTTTCGAACAGAGTGATAATTAGAAATTACCATTTTTTCTAGTTTTTAATGCGAACTGGAATCGAACCTGACACTTCCTGAAAATTTTTTGTAACTTATTCTCAACAATAGTTATTTTAAGGTATATTTGCTAAGAATTGTTTAACAATCTGTGTCAAATAAAGACTTCCCAACTTCATTTTTTACTACTTTTCATCACTTTACCATAGTGAAATGGTCCACGTCAATGCTACATTCACCCAGTTTTTATTTTCCAGATACCAAGTTTTGTAAATGATGAACACTAACTTTGAAAAAAAATCAGAGTTGAAGAAATATTAATTTTTCTGTTTTTTAAATTCATGTTCACAGATGCATACTTCAATTTTATAAAGTGTATTTTATCATACTTTAAAAATATTATAAGCAAGTATTGTCGATTTCAAACATATGTATACTTTCATACTTTTAGAAATTAATTAACTTATTTTTAGAATTAAAATATAAGAAACTTATTTTAACAATAATAAGATTCTAAATGTATGATAAAATCACAAAGTTACCAGCATAAGAGTCTAAGTATTTTTAAAAAAAATCATAATGTATGAATTTTTTATATTACACATGTGCTATTATATCTTATTTTTCAAAGTACTAAGTTTTTTAACCATTCAGTTTGAACTTTTTTTCAGACATATGCTTCTAAACTGAAATTTTTTGTGAATAAAAATTTTTTTTACTCAAAGTGTTTTATAAAAATTTGTCTCAGAAAATTTTACAAAACTTTTCGATAACTTATTTTTAGAATAAAAAATTTAAGAAACTTATTTTTTCTAATGATTAGAATGAAGTTTAAAATTATTAATTTGATGTGATGAATTGTATGAATGAATGAGGTGAATTTTCTATTTTGAATGATATTGATTCTATGGAAACTCATTTTAAGAGTTCCCTTGTCTTTGAAATTCTTTGAAAGAATTTCTTGTTTATTTATCAATAATCTGTTTCCGCACCACGAGTGACCAGTAGCATTTCTTTCAATTAACGAATTAATTAAAAGAACCACGTTAATTCTTTTAATTAATAAATTAATTTTTGAATGAAATGACATACTCGTCTTGTCGTAAGATTATCGGCGCATTACCTTTTTTTGAATGGAAAAGGTTCGCCTAGAGCTATATTTTAAAACCATATAACATCTATTCATTCAGCAATATCATCCTAAGCATAAGGGCATCTGGTGTCCCATTTAAAGAAAGGTTATCGTTTGGGCAACAAAACCTAACTTTTAACCACGGCCCAAGACATGCATCATGGAAGTGGTGGCCGCAAGTGATTAACGTTATTACCCCCAGATCAGCATCAGTGATTGTCATTTGACAAATCATACAAAAGTCTGGTTCCTACACAGGAGAAAAAATAAAAATAAATAAAAAATCGGACTAATTTTAAAAAATCTGAACGTAAAAGTTGATTAAAAATAAAAAATTAAACCCGATTTAAAAATAAAATAAAATAAAATAAAATAAATAAATAAATAAATAAAAATAAATAATTCTATGAAAAAATTTATAACTTACTTGTTCCGACATTTCGATAATCCTAAAAAATCGTCAAGGAAATAGAATAAAATCTTAGGTAAGTATGGGAAAAGTCGAAGAAAAAATGGGAAGAATTGTAAAAAAACCTTCCATATTTAAACATTTTTTCAATGTATGACGACATGGAAATGTGACCCCTCCTACTCATCCCTAGCCAGTACGAAGTACAATTATTAGAAAAAATTCACCCAATAGCTGTTTGAATCATTCCTTTTCAATAGGAATTCCTCTAAAAACATGCGAGAATAATAGTCTAGTTTCACTTACCCTCCTCAAACCAACAATTAAAAATAGTATAACAAGCGGGGGAGACCGCTCAAACTATAATGTTTAGATACTTCACACCCAACTCTGAAATTCTTTTGTTAATATAAGGATCGGTAGTTTAACCTAAAGCGCATGTATTTAACACCTGTTGCAAGCTATTTTTGAGGAATACTCTTGCAAGTTACCCTACTCTCTTTTGTTCACAGTGCGCTTTTGTTGATAAGTCGTTAAAATGGAAATGAAAATGTTTTTCACACAAACTGCAAATCTTTCTTTTTTAAACAAAACATTATTCTTTAAAAAATTATTCGGGGGTGCTACCATTTCTCAAATTTCGATTGATTATACATATATAATTAAGTGAATTAGTTTCATATATATTAAACTAGTATTTTTTCTATTATATAAGTTTTAACACTATACTCCTCATAAAAATCGTGTGAATAAGTCGTGTTGAAGAATTTTAGAAAAGAATTAAAACCCATTATGTGTGAATAATTTTTTAAAAACAATAGTCTATACTAAATCGGGTGAGAATTAAAAAGTGTACAAATCAAAATGCAGTTTAAGAAAATTCACTTTTTACTATTTTAGCTGATGTTATTATTAAATTTTTTGAAATAGTCTAATGAAAAAAGTCAAAGTTTTTTATTCTTTTCTTTAAAGAGATTAGGATGATTTCATTCGAATGGTAATAGATTAAAATTTCGAAAGAGTGTGACATCGTACAATGAAAGAGTAGTTTTTATTGAAAAGTAGAGATGGTACATTCCTTTTAAAGAAACACTTTTTCAAAAAAGGAGAAAATTTGTTTTGAAAGATTTCTTTTTTGAACAACTCACCGGTAAGTTTCAAGGGAAACATCTTATATTTTACCACATTTTCAAGAGATAATAAAGAGGTTTTGACATTATGTTAGGGAGAGAGATTTTCAAACGTTAAAACAACTCCCCTAAAATTAAGATAAAATACTATACGTAAAAATCCTTAATTTTTGAAAACGAATCTAAAAGGAATAGAGTGAATAAAAATTAAAAAAAAAAACGTCATTAATAATAAAATGTCACGTGATGTTTTAGAATATTTCATTTAAAAAATTAAACCTTAAAAAATTTTTTAAATAATTAGTGATTAAATAGTTAAATATTTTCAAAATTTGAGAGGGGGGTGAGAATAACTTTATGAAAAAAGTGTATTTGATATGTATGAAAAACTTTTCTCAAAGTAAATTAAAAAAAAAAAAAAAAAAAAAAAAAACTTTTCTCAAATCCAATATTGGGAAAAACTTACGTTGAAAAAGTAAGGGAATTCTCTTATAAGTACCATATTTAAAAAGAGTGTTTTGATTGGACAAACTATTTTTTGAATATTATTACCGTTGAGACGAGTATTCTAATCTTACCATTTATACTAGCGAAAGCTGCGGAGTCAAGTTAAATTAAAACTATCTTTTCATACACTACTTAAAGGCTATGGATTTTCCAAGATTTCAGGTGAGTGACATTTCAAAAAATATTTTAGCATCTTTTAGTGCGATGAATTAAAAAAATATTTTCAATTTAGGTGTTTTCAAACACAATGTTAAACGATCAGGAGATAGTTGATGTTGTTGAATCGTCTGAAATTCAATGGGAATGTTTGAGCGATTTTTCAAATGACGACTACATAAGCGAGAATGAAACAATTCAAGTGGATAGTGCATCATCCGTGACTAATGAAGTTAGTAAAACGAAAAAATTTAGAGAGAGTAACATCAAAAATTAATATAAAAGTTTGAAAAATTATTTTTTTATTTTAGATTAATAATGATGATGAAAATTCAGATGACATCCTCCCACAAGTGGTTGAATCTAGTGAAAACCATTTTGAAAATGCCCAGAGATTTACACCTGACGCTGTCGAAATTATTGAAATCTCTTCATCAAGCTCGTTACCATCAACTAATATAAATCAGAATAATCTTCAATCCAATTTCTCTCAGGAAGATTTGTTATGCTCCATTTGTTACTCACAGAGTACTGAATTAAAAATTCTGAAACTCGAGTGTGGACACAAATTCCACGATGAGTGTATATTAAAATGGCTTAAAAGTAGCGGTATTTGTCCCGTATGTAGGAATAGAGTTTTAAGTGATGATGAAGAGGAGCAATCTCAAAGCCCAGAATACGATATCTGATTTAATAGAATTTAATTTAATATAATAATAGTAGTAAATAAATTATTTATAAAATATTTTTTAAAAGTAAATTCAATAAAATCTTTTCCTTATCTTTAATTATCTTTCATAATAAATCGTTATTTTTGTTGATTAAGAATATAAAATATATTTGATTTTTAAGAGTAAATTTCAAAACGATTAATTAATTAGCTTCAAAAATTAATTGTTATTTTTGTTGATTAAGAATATAAAATATATTTGATTTTTAAGAGTAAATTTCAAAACGATCAATTAATTAACTTCAAAAATTAATTGTTATTTTTGTTGATTAAGGATATAAAATATATTTGATTTTTAAGAGTAAATTTCAAAACGATCAATTAATAAACTTCAAAAATTAATTGTTATTTTTGTTGATTAAGGATATAAAATATATTTGATTTTTAAGAGTAAATTTCAAAACGATCAATTAATTAACTTCAAAAATTAATTGTTATTTTTGTTGATTAAGAATATAAAATATATTTGATTTTTAAGAGTAAATTTCAAAACGATCAATTAATTAACTTCAAAAATTAATTGTTATTTTTGTTGATTAAGGATATAAAATATATTTGATTTTTAAGAGTAAATTTCAAAACGATCAATTAATAAACTTCAAAAATTAATTGTTATTTTTGTTGATTAAGGATATAAAATATATTTGATTTTTAAGAGTAAATTTCAAAACGATCAATTAATTAACATCAAAAATTAATTGTTATTTTTGTTGATTAAGAATATAAAATATATTTGATTTTTATGAGTAAATTTCAAAACGATCAATTAATTAACTTCAAAAATTAATTGTTATTTTTGTTGATTAAGAATCTAAATTTATTTTTATTAAAATATAATAGATTTTTACGTCGGAATTTCAGTAATTAAAGTTAACATCTCATCTTTGTTAAAATAATTAAACCTAAAAATAATAGTTTTTTAATAAAAATTCAACCTGTTGTTTCATTTTTATGTTAAACGACTGGTCATTTTCCCTATGTGTTAAATGACCAGACATTTAACAATGGTTTTAAAATATAGCTCTAGGCGAACCTTTTCCATTCAAAAAAAGGTAATGCGCCGATAATCTTACGACAAGACGAGTATGTCATTTCATTCAAAAATTAATTTATTAATTAAAAGAATTAACGTGGTTCTTTTAATTAATTCGTTAATTGAAAGAAATGCTACTGGTCACTCGTGGTGCGGAAACAGATTATTGATAAATAAACAAGAAATTCTTTCAAAGAATTTCAAAGACAAGGGAACTCTTAAAATGAGTTTCCATAGAATCAATATCATTCAAAATAGAAAATTCACCTCATTCATTCATACAATTCATCACATCAAATTAATAATTTTAAACTTCATTCTAATCATTAGAAAAAATAAGTTTCTTAAATTTTTTATTCTAAAAATAAGTTATCGAAAAGTTTTGTAAAATTTTCTGAGACAAATTTTTATAAAACACTTTGAGTAAAAAAAATTTTTATTCACAAAAAATTTCAGTTTAGAAGCATATGTCTGAAAAAAAGTTCAAACTGAATGGTTAAAAAACTTAGTACTTTGAAAAATAAGATATAATAGCACATGTGTAACATAAAAAATTCATACATTATGATTTTTTTTAAAAATACTTAGACTCTTATGCTGGTAACTTTGTGATTTTATCATACATTTAGAATCTTATTGTTAAAATAAGTTTCTTATATTTTAATTCTAAAAATAAGTTAATTAATTTCTAAAAGTATGAAAGTATACATATGTTTGAAATCGACAATACTTGCTTATAATATTTTTAAAGTATGATAAAATACACTTTATAAAATTGAAGTATGCATCTGTGAACATGAATTTAAAAAACAGAAAAATCAATATTTCTTCAACTCTGATTTTTTTTCAAAGTTAGTGTTCATCATTTACAAAACTTGGTATCTGGAAAATAAAAACTGGGTGAATGTAGCATTGACGTGGACCATTTCACTATGGTAAAGTGATGAAAAGTAGTAAAAAATGAAGTTGGGAAGTCTTTATTTGACACAGATTGTTAAATAATTCTTAGCAAATATACCTTAAAATAACTATTGTTGAGAATAAGTTACAAAAAATTTTCAGGAAGTGTCAGGTTCGATTCCAGTTCGCATTAAAAACTAGAAAAAATGGTAATTTCTAATTATCACTCTGTTCGAAAACTTATATTATTTTAAAAATGTTGAAAGATTTCTACTATAACGTAAAGCTTTAAATAAAAAGACTTACAATATTTTAACGAGTGTAAGAAAATTTATATTATTTTAAGAATGTTGAAAGATTTCTACTATAACGTAAAGCTAAAAATAAAAACACTTACAATATTTTAACGAGTGTAAGAAAATTTATATTATTTTAAGAATGTTGAAAGATTTCTAGTATAACGTAAAGCTTTAAATAAAAAGACTTACAATATTTTAACGAGTGTAAGAAAATTTAAAGAAAATTTAAAATTAAATACCACTTTGTAAAAATTTTTAAGTACATACATATGTTCGATAACAGTGAAAAGAAGATTCCAAAAAGTTATATAACTGTTTTAGGTATAGAAATTTTCGACATCAGCTATTATTTTGCAGAAAAGTAACTTCTGAAAAATGATAGTTTCACTCTCTTATGTAAAATATAACACAATATGTTACGATATTTTCAAACAGGGAATTTTTCAGTTAAAATAATCTATTTATTTCTAGGAGATAATAAAAAAATTATTAAAGGTATGATTAAAAGCTCTTTTCTTTAAAGTTAACACCTAAACAATTGTAAAAATTTACATTAGGTAATATATCATCATTTTCCATAAAGTTTATTGATAATTTATGAATTGGTAATTTCATTCAAAATTTAAGTCGGTTTAAAATCTCTAACTCTAAATTATAAAGATGAAATCTATTTAATATATGAGTAAATGCATTGAACAAAATGATATCTGTTCTGGCAACCATCTTGAAAAATAATTACTATGAAGTATTGTATTTAAATTAAAAAATAAGAAACTTCACTTCTTAAAATAAATTTGACAAGAAACAAAATTTCTTCTTCACTTTAAATTGATACTAAGTCCTTACCTATCAAATTTAAATTATTAACAAATACTCTAAAATTTTTGGAGATATATTCGAATATTTAATACTCAAAAATTTAATTAATAATCTATTAAAGTGTAGAAATTAGAATCTAAATATATCTCAAAACCGCTTCTAATCGCTAAATTTTTGTAGTGATTTGAAAAAGGGTTAGAAAAATTGATTAAAAATGTCAATCAGATTCTCAATATTAAATTGAAAACATCATAGGGAAAAAAGAATTTCTATTTTAACAAAATCATTTGGGAACACGTGAAGAGCCAAAGGGAATACACAATTTTATTTCCCCTCTTTTGAAATCATCGCTCTGGACTTGATTCACAGAAGCACCTGAGAGTTGGTACCATCTGTATTTCTAAAATGGTGTGAAGGTTTCTTTGTATATATATAATGTAGAAAATATAAAAGACATTTGTTCGCTTCAACCTAGTCCAAAAACACCTGCAAAAAGCTGTATAGTAGTTAAATACGTTGACAATTATTTAACCACCTTATCTGGAGGGCAGTGGGGAGACTTAATTGTTTTTTTAAAACCCTACATAATGAAAAATTAAAATAGTCTTTGATGAAAATCCTCTTCAATTATGATTGAAATTAGGTTAGGTAAAAAAATATTTAGTTAATTTTGCAAGATGCTAAATTTTTATAATTAAAATTATTATTCTAAAATTAATATTATATTAACGGTTGATAAATTTTCGGTCTTTACTGAAGTTTACAATATAGTTTACAGTATCTTCATGAACTTTTACAATATTTAAGTTTATAATACAAAAATCTTGATCAATTCCATAATGACCATAAGCTAAAGAGTTGACACTATCATCCAAAAAATACCGTTTATCATCAAATGCATTAAGACTTCTTTGTCGAATTGTGAACAAATTATGATTTTTTTTATTTATTTCAGTTTTTTGTTCATAGGTAGTTACTTGTTTCACTGTTAGTTGATTTCAATGAATACATTTTCGATTTTAGACCAGCAAATTCCATTGCAATCAGAAAAGCCAAAAAGATGTTGATTTTTCTTCACATATGTTATCTGTAGTAATACGTTTTGTTAAAGAGTCTGTATCTGAAAATAAGAGTGTAGCTTTCTCATTAGAATGTTGTTTTATGTACATGTGATGAAAGTTATAGATCAACAGTTTTGATAATCCGAGGATGGTAATACCATAAATCGGTCTGTTCATTAATACATTTGATTTTAATCTGTCCATATCTACTAAGTCATTATCAAATTCCTTAAACGCATCAAAAATTGTGCAAGTGACTAGTTTTTTCACTCTCTTCTCGATGTCACATAATTCGATGTTTCGATGATTCCGTAAGTTTTCCATGGTTTTTCCAAAAACACTGTTATTTAAAAGCTTGAAAAAGTCCTTTTCAAAGGAAGAAGTCACATTTTTTCATTTTCAAGATGTTAAATTGTTATTATTTTAATTATTATTCTGAAATTAAAATTATTTTTAAGGTTGATTAATTTTCAGACAATTGTGTTCATAGGTTTAAAAAGAACTGTAAAGACATATAATAGAAAAATCACTCACACATACGTGAAAACTACTGAAATATTTTTTAGTGTAAGGTGTCGGACTCGATTCCCTGTCATAACCTATGTTTCTAAACTTTCTTTCATTCTTTATACTTAATTTTTTTTTTTTTTTTACTCTCAATGCCAGTTTTCATAAAATATTTGAAATATTTCAGAAGAAAATCCTTAATTCAAATCTTTGTAATTACACTGTTTAAATTACTAAAGATAAAAAAATTAGATATTCCACATTTATTAAAGGGTATACGGGATTCGAAGACTATAGCATTGATTGAATAGGGAATATAGGCGATTCCACATTATTGAAGGGGTGATAGGTTTTGTTAAAATAACTCAAGGAAGACACCAGGTTTGAATTCCACTTATACATTTGAGATTATAATCATCTTTTAACTTAATTTTTACTCTCAGTTTTCATAAAACATTCGTATTCTTTACAAGAAAATTCATAATAAACAGTTTTGTAATTACACTGTTTTAATTACTAAGGATAAAAAAGAGTCATTCCACAATTATCGAAATAGGTAATAAGTTTGACAGAGTATTCCATTCATTTTGTTAGGAATGTAAGGTATCGTGGGCTGTTACATTTCAGTTTAAGGGGTGGTGGATTTTGTTAAAATAACTCAAGGAAACTGTCAGCTTCGAATACTACATATACATTTTAGATTTTAATCATCTTTTAACTTAATTTTTACTCTCAGTTTTCGAAAAACATCTGGTGAATTTTTACAAGATCTTCAATTAATATTTTTTTTTAATTATTATTCTCTAATTAATATCATTAAAACGATTGAATTTTTTTCAATCAATAGCATTCTTAGGTTAAAAAAGATCTGCATAGGCATATAATAGAAAAATCACTCACACATATGCGAAAACTATTGAAATATTTTTTTACTGTAAGGTAGCAGGTTCGAATCTCAGTCAAAATCTATGTTTCTAAACTTTCTTTCATTCTTTATACTTAATTTTTGCTTTCATTACCTTTTTTTTCGGAAAATATTTGATGATTTTTACAAGATCCTTAATTAATATTTTTTCTTAATTATTGTTCTCTAATTAATATCATTAAAACGATTGAATTCTTTTCGGACACTAGCATTCATAGTTTTAAAAGAACAGTGCAGACATATACTATAAAAATCACTCACACACGCGAAAACTACTGTCTTATGGAAATATTTTTACTGCAAGGTGCCGGGTTCGAACCCTAGTCAGACCACTCTATTTCTTGCATACTCTATCCACATCCACATCCTTAAATTCAATCGATTTCTTATTTATTTCTCAATTTTTAAAATTTCTTAATTAATTTCCTAATTAACCTCTTAATTAACCTCCTAATTAATTTCCTAATGACTCACAAACAATATCCTACTTTTTACCTTATACCGCAAACATCGCTTTAAAACCATCGTCACCTTTTACAATAAACCACTCATTAAATTTTTTAATTAATTTTCTTCATTAATACCCTCGTCATCTTTCACGATTAAGTTAGAGTGCGTCTCAAGGTCAATGTCAACTCATCTAGACCCCTCAGGGGGTGGTGCGGCACCCGCACGACTTGCCGGTGCTCCACCCTCATGAGCCAGAACCGGCCTTTCTTACCTACTTATATCATATTCCTACTTTTCCTCATTTATAGTAATCTATTTGCCAGTTAAAAGCAAGAATAGACAGATTTCAACTTGTCCAGCCTTGCTCCCACATGTATAGAACAGTTCCCTTTAGGCAAGCAGTACCTACCTGTGGTAGGAACTGTGCCAATGACAAGGCTGCTTGAATATTATTGGATACAATGATATTCTGTGAGAGGAATGAATGGGGAAAAGTCAAACCTTCAAAAAAGGCTCATTTTATGTGACTTGAAGGAACTTTACATACATTTTAAAGAAAATTATCCTGATTTGAAAGTAGGGTTATCTAAATTTGCCGATCTTAGACCAAAATTTTGTGTGTTAGCTGGAGCATCTGGTACACATTCAGTGTGCGTTTGTTTGTACCATCAAAATGTAAAACTTATGCTATCAGCGATTAAAAGTGATCATAGCTACAAAGATCTGCTGCAGATTATGGTCTGTGATACTGAAAATGAGAATTGTATGTTTTCGGAATGTACTGCATGTCCAGGTGTGGATGCCATTTTATCACTGATTTCTCCAAGTAACAGCACCCAAATTGTCTTGGAAAATGATGAATTTGAGGATTTGCAAGTTTCATATAAGCAGTGGATGTCCACAGACAGATGTGAACTGACATCATGTGTGCTACCTTTACAAGAATTCTTGGTTAAGTGTTGTGAAAAACTTGAGCATCTAAAGAGCCACCATTTCATTGCCAGTAAACAAGCAGCATTTCTAAAATCAAAGAAAGAAGATCTGGATAAGGGGGAATTTTTGATACTTCGAGATTTTTCAGAGAATTTCTCTTGTGTTGTTCAAGACGAGGTGCAGACCTATCACTGGTCAGGTGTGCAATGTACGCTTCATCCTTTTGTTGTCTACTGGGAAAAAGATGGAGAAATTCAAACTCAAAGTTTTTGCTTTGTAAGCGACTGCCTTGACCACAACACAACTACATTCTACGCCTTTCAAATGATCCTTGTTAAAAAACTGAAGGCAGATCATGCTTTAATTTCAAAATTATTCTATTTTTCAGATGGATCTGCCGCACAGTACAAAAACAGGAAAAACTTCATTAACTTGAACCATCATGAACAAGACTTTGGGATAAAAGCAGAGTGGCATTTTTTTGCTACATCCCACGGGAAAGGCCCTTGCGATGGGATTGGAGGAACAGTGAAGAGGCTAGTGCGAAAGGCTAGTTTGCAACGACCGGTCAGTAATCAAATCTTGAATCCATTAGATGTCTTTGAATACTGCACTGAACATATTAATAGTGTAACGTTTTTCTATGTTTCCTGTGATGATGTTAATGCAGTAGGAAAAGTTCTTGAGGAAAGATATAAAACAGCACTATCATTACCCCAAACTCTGTCTTTCCACAGCTACATTCCACTCAACAGAAATATCATTCATGCCAGACGTACATCATTTTCTTTAGATTTTACAACCTTTCATGTCATCAAAGACGAACCTATCAACCTTAGATTATCCACACCAACAACCCGACCAAAGTTGTCCGATTATGTTTGTTGCGTATATGATGGTGACTGGTGGCTAGGAGAAGTGGTGGAAATAAAGGTATTTGATGTCGAAAAAGAATACAGGATCCACTTTTTTCATCCTAAAGGACCTGGAACATCGTTTAAAAAATCAAGTCATGATAACCAAACTTGGGTTCGGTTTCAAGATATTTTGAAAATCCTGACTGCGTCAGAACTATGGTCAGCACAGGGAAGAGGTCATAATATCACACCTGTGATGAGTGTGAACATTTGTCAACTCTTCTCTATGAGACAATAAACCACTGAACAAAAAAGTTTTGCATGTTTTGAGAGGTAAGTTAAATTCTATATACCAAGATGTTAGAAACCTTAAATTAGCTTATCAAAGTTTAAATGTGTTCTTTGACAACTCTTCTTAGTCTTTTTAGTTGTTTTCACCATTTAAAACTAACAATTAAGTAAAAAATAACTTTTCACTAACACCTAAGATTAAGAAGTATGAAAATAATTGCAGTGTTTCAGTATAATTATTTGAAAATTCAGACCCTTATAGCTGCCAAACGCCTTTGAATAACAAAGTAACTTTTTTTTTGTTTGAAAGATGGTAAGAAGTACTTAAAATCACACAAGTAAAAAAAAATCTACCTTGCCCCCCACATGCATTTTTTTAGCATTGAAAATTGGATTTTTTAGAAAATTTGCAACTTTGGGGGGTCGTATCTTGTGAAGGGGGCAGAGTAACAAGCCAAACTTTTTAATACAATAAGTAACCTTATATATGTATATAAGAAAAAAAAGAGGGCTTGTTATTCCAAGCCCTTCATAGGTTTTTTAATTTTCAAAAGTGGCAAAAAATTAATTTTGCATCACAAACTTTGACCTTGAAAAAATAACCTTTGTTTTTAAATCTCAAATTTATTGATACCATATGGAAAAAGATCTTTTTTTTAGCTTTCCAATGAGCTATAGTTGAGCTTGATAGCTTTTATAGAAAAAAAGTTATAGTTCATAACGCAAAGCATCAAAATATCCAATTTTCGCTGTTGGCAACGACAAAAATAGCCTACATATCAAAGGGTAAATTTTTTTTAAATAAAAAAAATATATTTTTGTGGTCTAAAAGGTATGGGGAAAGCATGTGCAAATTGTCATCAAAATCAAAAATGGTGTTGCACACCCCATTTGTTGATTTAAAATGGAATGACTCTTTAATATTGTTAACTAAAAAACTGGAAAAAAAGAAAGAAAAAGAAAGAAAGAGGAAAAGGAAAAAATGCTGCAAATAAAAAAAAATTCTCTGCTCTGTGATTGAACTCCGTAAACCTGCAGATTGTTAATAAAAATACAAGCATAAAAATAGGTTCAGTTACAAAAAAAAAAAAAAACTTTCGTATGTTTATAAAATGCCACTTTAAATCTTATAAAAACTCTTTTTACTTAATAAGGCTCAATGTTTACCGAATAGTATGTATATCACTAAATAAACAATTCTACTATGCCCGATATATAAATGAGATCATTATTAGCCTGAAAAGTATGTCGTCATCAAATAATGTTCATTTTCATCATCTAAATCTAAACATTCAATAATTTGATTCGACTTTCCATTCATAGTAAAATAATAATTTTCTGTTCATTGAACTTTATATGAAACAAACTTACATCTGATATTATTCCGTACAGAGTAAAAGAGTAATCCAAAAATCAACCTCTGGAATTATTGAAACAATTTATAAGAAAGAAAAAAAAAATCACTAACCGAAAGCTACACTATCCCTGAGTGCTATAGGCTATATTTAAGTAATTTTGATAAAATAATTTTTTTTCAGTTCAACTCTTCATATTTTAATTAAAATCCCAATAAAAGCCGTGAAATAATGAAATGTATTAAAAAATTTAGCTGCTACCAATATAAAACAAATTTTTACACGTTCATTTTCTTTAAAAAAAATTTTTTTACATGAAAATAAATATATTTGAATGTAATTTATAATGAAATTTATATAAAGCTTTGTGAAAGTGAAAAGTTCAATTTTCCTTATAAAACTGACGTCATTATAGCCTTAATAGTATTTCTTTATCTAATGATATAAAGTATTTAAAAAATATTTGTGGATATTTTAAGTATGAATGTTTAAACATTATTATAAATGACATTCATTAGTTAGTATACTTTATATTCTAAAAACATTTAAAGCTTTAGGTGAGTAATATTTTTAAGTGCAATTTTACATTACTTTTAATATATTAGGGGGGGGGGGATGGACTAATCACCTCAAACAAAACAGCACAGGTGAATTTAATTAGAAATTATTCGCTAAGAAATGGCGTCAGCCATTTTAAGGCAAGTAGCAATCAAAAACATAAATAAATTATAAAATATAGACAAAAAATTAATGAAACAGAAACAGTAATCACATAAATTATTCATTTGTGTCTGACTGGATAATTTTACAGAAAAAATGCTTATTTAAAAATACAAAACTTATTTCTGCAAGCACTATTTTAAATCTAGCCATATGTTAAAAATATAAACAGAATAGAAGGTGTTCTTTTAGAAATAATAGTAATATAAAAAAATAAACCTTCGACACACTTGCGACCAATTTTCAAAAGTCGCCAAGGGTTAGCTATAGTAGCTCTACCGTAATTTAGTAGCTCTACCAGGTTTACATATTTATTTTTCTAATTAACGACCACTAGGCTAACTTAACATTCAAATAAATGGGCTGCTATGTGAACACAAATTCCAAGCACTTGCACATTGGCAGTCATAAAAATTTCATAAATTCAAATTAATATTTAGATAAATAAATCAAAATAAAATATTTAAAAAGTTAAATATACATAATTACAAAAAAATTACTTGCCTAATTCGGTTAAAGTAACACCGATAGTATATTGTTTTCCTTAAGGGCTAAGCTTTACTATACGGCACCCATTGCTTTTCCCTTAAGGGCTAAGCTTTACTATACGGCACCCATTGCTTATGGCCGTTGTTTTGATCACGTGATATGATGGTGATTTGAGACCCGAATCAAAGTATCGATACTTTTTTCTGTTGTATCGAAACGTAACAAAAGGATCTGCAATTGTTAAAGACCGTTTATATCTTCTCTTCTACTTTTTTTAAAGCCGCCGCGGTATCTATATGTAAGTAAGATTAATTCTAGATTTTATTGTTTTTAAATGATTTTACAAAGTTTAAAGCAAAATTTTTTCAGTGTATTTTTATATATTTTTTAATAAATTTATGAAGGAAAAAAAAGGGTAGGGCATAATAGTCATTGCTTCAGTACAGATTATTTTCATGTATCGTGATTTAATTAGGTGCATTCAGTGATTATTTATTTATTTATAATGCTTGCGTAGCGATCTACCATCGGAATACTCACCGTTACAGTTTTTCTGATTCATGCTCCTCGA